>VXBB01024238.1:1248487-1334208 GCA_013399915.1 Illadopsis cleaveri | reverse complement strand
AAAAAAATCTAGGCAGTATATTTGGAGGCCTGGCACTTACAGGAAATGTTTGTGATGACAAGTTTGTTATTCAGACCTTTGCCCATTTTCTGAGTTGAAGTTAAAGGAGACTGCCCCAACCCAAGCCAGGGGCCACTCCAACAGAGGAACTATGATCTTATAAATATAGGCATGGCCTGATTGAGGTATTTCAAGAAATACAGCAGAGGATCAGCACCTACTGTCAGCCTCTGCCTCAGAGACATCAGTTCATCCTGTGTCTTCGGACTTTTTAAAAGCCAAGCAGATAATACCCTGACCACACAGAGGGATCTGAAAATGTTCAGACACAACCTCTGTTTCCATGCAGTCCCTGGAAGAGCTGTGGAAAAAGCCACAGTGGCACTGCCAAAAGAGCGGGAGTCTCTTTAATCTCTTCTGTATGTGTCTTTAAAACGAATGTAAACTCTCACATTAGTGTCCCATGAAAGATTCCTGTGCTGGGCTGAGCCCCTTGGTAGTTTGAAGCATCAGTTGTTTGTATTTGAAAGGTATCCAGTGTGGCTGGCCTGTGGCTAGTGACTGTAAACACTTGCACTTCACACTGATAAATGTTGATGGTTTACGATAATGGACTATTGTTAGTGGCTGAATCTAAAAAGGGAAAAGAGGTTTCATTAAAGGAGTCCTTGTGCTCTTTAAGTTTGCAAAAAAACCAACCAACCAAAAAAAAAATAACCCAACAACACAAAAATAAACCCCAAGTGAAACCTGTACAGGGTTACTGGAGTTGTTCTAGTACAAGAAATATCAGGGATCCCCCTGTGCTGAAATACAGTGGTATTAACCAAAATTGTGTGAAAGGAGACATCCAATCTGACCTTGCTGCCAGGACTTCTGAGATGAGCAGCAAAGTATATCCTCCTGCAGTGGCAAGTCATCAAATCAAGATTAGACATGAACCTTCAGGTGAAGAAACAATTCCTTCTCCATTGATTATGGACACACCCAGACAACTCCTACAAATTAAAGGTGAGGGAGATGAATCTACCTTTAGTGAAAAACAGTTTTTTCCTTTCTTCTCTAAGTTATCATCACAGACAATGGAGAGACATCCCAATCCAGAACAGGGATGTGATAGGACACTTCAGGTGGTAACCTGTGGACCCAGAAGATACCATCTAAGGCAGATATTTGCCCTCATGTACAGTGCAGTCACTGGGAAAGCCCAGCCAAACCCTGTAGCCAGATAATCCCCTTTTTAAAAGCAGAAGTCATCTCTCCTGTACAATGAATATTTTCTTGAATTTTGAAAACATTATGCCTATTGTTTTGAACAAAATCCTGACTCATCCTTAGTTGACCTAGTTGACATTTTTAGTAGTTTTTCACATTTCTGCATTGCAGTGCAGTTAATATATATCTGCAATAATGCTATAAAGATCAAGGGCTCAACTTGTTTCAAGAAGGATACCTGTAAATATCCCTACAGGCTTTTATGGACAGTGATCCAAATTCTACACTCACTTTTCTCTGGATAGGAGAGAAAGATGTTCATTTAAAGGCTGTTAGATAATTATTTTAACTTACATTTCTTGAACACTTATTTGTGGCCCAGAAGATAATGTGATTTAGAATCTTATAAAGTGTGTTAAGTTGGCTTAAGAAGAGCCACAACAATTCCATCTATATATTTTTAACATGTTAAATTGGAATAAAGTTGCATTAACTCACAAGAAGGAAAACCACAAAATACTCCAGATTCACCCCAGTGACCAGTGATTCACCCCAGGCTGAATTTCTGTTCAAGGAAGATTTTCAAAGTTACTGAAACTTTGGCTGTTGAGCAATTATTCATCTGCAGTTCTGCAGGACATTCTTCACATTCCCCACTTCTACTAAGAGCTAGTAAGTATGAAAAAATGAAAGAAATAAGCAAATGAAATATTTGAGCCTCTTACCTAAACACATTAACAGCTAATCATTATTCAGTCCAGGAAGGTGCGCTGCCATAATGTGTTAAAGTTCCCATTGCAGTCAAACAAAATCTATTGTAAGAGATTTCTAGATAGACTCCATTAATATCACTTACAGGAGGTCTTACTTGTCTCTGTGAGGCCAGACCAGCTGGGGCAGCCTGTTGACTGACTTCAGGAATTTTCATCCAGCTGACAGTCAATGAGCAGCTGCTGCTTTTGGTTACTCTCTAAGGCTCACCCATGGAATTTTCCTTGGATGGAAACCACCCAAAAGTGGCAGGCAGGTTCTTGGGCTTCTCTACTGCTTTTTTGGCCAGGTGATGGCAGTTGGATTTAGAATAACGGGTCAAATGGTGCAGACAACAGTGGGAACTGGGACATGTTTTTCCACAGAAGAGTCGCAGCATAAAATAATGCCACTGCTACAAATTCTAACTCCAGTCTTTTCTAATTCAGATGGTCATTAAGCATAGTTGAAATGCTTTGTAGCATTCATACTATGAGCAACCCACATTTGAATGCTTTTTTCACAATACAGTGTTCCCTCTTAGAAAGAGGAAGTCATTTTAGAGTTTAGGACTGGGATTACCTCATGTGGTAACATACTGTGATTTAGTTTCCAGTTGGTAACATGACTAATAATTCCCTAGCCAAGGGGGGGATCCTGTGAAGATGAACATGTTTTAGGAATTCAGTTAGCAGAGATACCATGACTGAATGCACAGCTATCAGAAATGCTGAGAGGATCTTGCAATGTTATGTTGTCTGTCCCCTTGTCCCAATATAGTGTCATGGTAGGTCACTTCTAACCCTCTCCTAGAATATATTTACATATACCCTATTTACAGCCTCGTGTCATCTCTAGATTTAATGTTGGATACCCCTTCTCAGGACTCACCGGCACAAATAAAAATACTTTCTTTTCACACCTTCCCTGTAGTTGCTTGAGATTCTTAAAGAGCAGGTTCCCTTCCCTTTTATCATTACCCAGAAGTCCTCAAACAATTTTCTCTCATCGATCTGTCAAGGCAAGCATACTCAGACGAGATACTTCAAACAGTATCTTCTTCCTTTTCCTCCTGCCTGTCCTCTCTGAGCAGTCTGTACATATAGACAAATTCTAACTAGCTGATGCCTTCAAAATGCATGTCCAACTCTCTGTTAAAATCTCTCCCCCCTGCTCTGAAGCTGAATGAGTTGCAGAGCCTCTGAAAGGATAAGGCCTTGACTGCTGGAGTTTTTAAAACTATACATCCCTTTGATCACTTTCCCACTATGCACAAAATACTAACATTCTCTCCTGGATTTCATTACGCATAAAAAGTCATGAAAGTGCAATTTGCTCCTTACTCATCAACAACTACCCATCAGCCTTAGCTCCAAGCTAGACTGTTCTGGCCACTTCAAGAAACGGTTTTGAAATTTCCATTTCCAGATTGCCCTGGCAGGTATAACTGTGACTTTGCAAACAGCTGCAGCTGTGTGTGCTAATTGCTTTCCTCTAAATTATTTGTGAGACGTTTTTGACTGATGAGATTTCTCACAACAGCATGTGCTAACCATTGGCAGCGGGCTCCTGAAGTGGTGGGAACTCCATCACCTGCCGAGCTGCAGAAAAGCCAGCTGTTAGCAGGCACTGCATTCCTGTTTGCACTGAGCTGGGAGGGCAACCTCTACCTGCTTTCAGCTCCTTTTCCAATGACTGCTCAATAGAAATGTGTGTGTAAGCATTATATCTGCACATAACACACACCCGCTACTTTTGGGATTAGATCAGAGAATACTGGAGACTGGCTAATTTAGATAAGGCAGAATATAGGGTGTCAATGACCTGTGGAAGACAATCCATTTCACTAAACAGGACTTTTCAAGTTCTGGTCCCAGAGGCAGCAGAGGTTCTGTAAAATGCAATTAGGTCTGCTACAAATCAATAGGCTTAAATTCACCACATAGAAGGTAGCAGATTTACTGGAAAATTTTTACAAGATACATAAACTGAAAAAGAATGGAAAACACAACTACAGAGAGAACAAACTATTTATAATGACCCACCACTTTACCACTGCTTTTTCCTGGAGGGCTTATCTCTGTCATCCAGCTAAAAACTACTTTAAAAGCTATGTCTGAAGGTAACCATAAGCCCTGTCAGTTAAATAAAAAACTTGTATTCCAGGATCCAGCAATTTATGTCAATATTTTTCCTTTCCCTTTCAGATATGAATAACTGATAGGGAGAAGCAGTTGGAACCACATTGGGTAGAAGAAAATCTTCATATCTGGAGTTGCAGGAACTCAACACGGAGTAGCCAGAGGAATGAAGCAAAGCAGCCTGTTAAAATTACTGCTCACTATTGGTGCTGTGATTACCTTCCCAGGAGGCCCTCAAGGTTGTTGGGTGAGCTACTGAGGTGACATCTTCATGAGTTTCACAGCAGTGTTTAAGAATTAAGTTTAAACAGGATTCTCAGCCAAACTCTAGATGAAATTCTGCACTGGGTATTTTCCTAAGCAGTAGTTTTATCCTGCCCATTCTGTAACTTTTTAAAAATTTCAATTTACCTTGTACTCATTTATTCTGTATATGCCAGAAGATTCAATGTTTTCTGTACAAAAGTGTACTGACCCCAGCTATAGGAGTTCAGACAAGAAAGAGACAGTGGCAAAGGGGGCTCTGTTGTTTCTCAGAGGTGAGTTGGTATTTCAGAGCCAGGTCAGATATTCCTGAGCTACTCTGCTCAGTGCAGCAAAGGTATAAACTGAATTGTAGTGGAAGGTGTGCAGAGGACAGCACACGATAATCCAGCTGTGCACAAGGTCAGGAGGAGGAAGGCAGGGCAGAATGTGCCATTACTCTAAGAGCACCCAGAAGTTTCATTTCCTTACTCCTTTCTCCCGTGCAGTGGAGTTGGCGCTCTGGCTGTGTCCTGTTCAGTAGGTGGAACTTGGGAGTTGAAACAAATGTCCCAACTTCCAGGCCTGCTCCCTCAGAGAGGTGATTCACATGTTCTCCTTGTATTTCCATGAAACAGCAGCCTGGGGATAAGGAGTTGGGTTCCCTACAGAAGAAGAGGAGGAAGCAGAGAGGAGGGGAAAACTGATGCTCCCAGCCACCCATCACAGATGCAAAAGGAGACAGGACAGAAGGTATCTGTCTGGATCTGACACAGACTAACAGCACGGCACAAGTAAGGCTAGGAAGTCATTCATGCCTCATTTCTCCCACCTGTAAATTATTCCTCCCCCTTCCTCCCCATTGGCACATCATTATGACTGCTCAATTAATGAACAGTTTAAAAGAGCTTTGAGACATCCAGATGAAAGAAAAGGATTTTTTTTGTATTTCTGCTTCTCCAAAGTTGCATGTATAAACACTGAACTTTTTAAGTCCTTCACTGATGATGAAGATTGACTCCCTGTTTATGGATGGGAAAGTTAAATCATGGAAATATTAAAGCACTTGTTTTGAGAAACAGCCTCAAGTTCCAAGATCCTACTTTTGGCATGTTCAGCTACATACAAACACAGCCATAACAGCTTAACAGCTTGCCTTTCACTCCCAGTCCTTCCTGTGAGCAGCCACAAGTGAAGACATTCACCTACTGGAGAGCTTGTGTTCAGAATTCCAAATCAAGTATCTCAAAACTAAACCCTCTCTAGGAAACCTAAAAAAAAACCAACCAACCCCTGTCTGGAAGCAGCACCCTCTGCCCACCACATCACACACAGCACCCTTGTGTTCGGCCAGAGCTTTGGAACAGCTTCGTTATTACTGGGGCGTCAGAAGCTGGGATCAGACTTTGGGTAGTGTCTGTCACGTGGCTCTCCAGCACAGTGAGTGTAAATCAATGTATTACAGGAGTGAGAGTTTCCCTGACCAAGACAATTAAAACTCTCACATAAAAATAGAATGCTGGAAGGAAAATCTGTCCATTCTGCACTATTATTGCGTTTAACAGAAAACCCAAGTTCCTGTCAAAAACAAGAGAATAGAGACTCGCCAGCCAGCGTTAATAGCAAGATCTTTTGAAATACTCAGCCATCTGTCACAGCAGGAGTGCTTGTTGTTCAGCCCTTCTGAAAAATTTGCCCTTTCTTTGGGAACATGATGCTTTTGAAACTTGGCTCTCAGGCCCTTCCTAGGAATCACTTCTTCCATGAAGATCCTGCTCTTTTTGTGTCTACCACACAGAGCTAGACAGAGCTGTCCTCAGTGTGGTGCAACTTGCCAGTAAAGCAGGAAGAGATGGGCTTGAAATGCAAAACTGTAAGATTCCCCTGAGCTAGCCCTAAATCCAAGGAAAAATGGGTAGGTTAAGTCCAGGATTAACTGTACTTTCATTTAATGTTTCTTATGGAAAACATTACAAACATATTTTAGCAAATTTCCAAATGCATGTATCTCATGACAAGTGATCACAGAGTTCTCCTTTCCCCCCTCCTCTGATTCTTCCAGTCCTTTCTCTTCCTTCTCTCTCTTCTGACACTTTGTCCCATGTGTAGAAGAGGTAGCAAAGGACTCAGCAATGGAATGAACTGCTCCATGCTCATAAAAGATTGTTCATAGTAACATCTCAGTTTGGGGTGGAAAACCAGCTTCCAGATAGACCTTTCTGGGGCTTAATAAAATCTGCTATACAAAAAGGAAAATCCAGGAGCAGATGAATCATCTCATGCACTGGGAGCAGGAAAACAGAGACAGAATCATGCACAGCACCACGCTGAAACAGAGTCCCCCTGTAAACACCTACATCTGGAACCTGCAGTGATTCTCCTCCACAGAACAAACATTTGAAAGCAATGGTGTGAAAACATCCCAGCAAAGCAGAGCACTAACCTGGACATTTGCCCTTTCCTCTGCTAGTGTTGTATTAGAAGAACATGTTGCTAGTCTTCATTTTAACAAATATAGATTGAGTTCCTTGTGGTTCTCTGGGACAGAGACAAAAATCATGTTACCTTCAATAAAGCAAGACCTCCAACAAGTCAATGGGATATAGAAGAATATTCTTTATTTCTGAAGTGGGCTGAGAAGCTTTGAAGTTACATTAATACCTCCAGATAGAGAGTCACACAATCCCTCCTGCTGCAAAGAAAACCTCAGAAAAATGGCTACATGAAAGCCAACAGCAAAATTCCCACCAGTTTGACTGTGAACAAGACTTCAGGCCATAAATCTGTTCTGTAAAGGGTTTCCTACCAAATGTTTGAAAATTATTTTTTCCAAAGGAAAAAAAAAGTTAATTGTTTCATTGTATTTTCTATAAAAAGCCATAACCAAACATTTCATTTTAGATTGGGGTCAATCCCAATTAAAAAATTTCCAGTTCCCACACACATCTTCATGAAGCAGTGGAACTCTGTTGACTGACATGTTCTGTTGCTAAACTGAACTGACTCACAAGGGCTTGATAATTCCAGGCAAAATGTTTTGAACTTTCCAGCTCCACAAAAGAAAAATGTCAGCGTGTCAAGGTTCTTCTCCAACCCTCCAACCCAAACCCAAGTTTACACAGTGCAAATACATATGGAAATACTGCAGTTTTTGAAAGATATGTTAAAACTACAGTTCACATCACAAATGGCTACCACCTGGCACAACCCTACCAAAGCTGAGAAGGTTCTCTGGAAAACAGAGCATAATTTGGAACAGAATTCAGCCTGAAGAGCTCCATGTCCCAAAGAGCCCAACAAAACCTTCCCCTTGGCTCTGCTCATTCCTGTTCAGGAAGAGCCCAGCGGAAGGGAGGCAGTCAGTGTGACTGCCAGTTCTGCATAGTCCGTGAAACTCTTTGGAGACATGACCCCTGTTCTGGCTCTTGGATTTCCAACAGAGGACTCTATTAAAAATTATCCTCTCCAGGGCCCCAACATCTTCACCCTTAACCTTTCTGAGTCATTAAAGAGTACTCAGTCCATAATACAACAAATACAAACTTCCATCTGGTACATACAAAGCAAAGTTCCATTTGCTACAGCACAGCAACCTCAGAAGCTACTGAAACATAAAGTAATGGCCCAGACTTTGTTCTGCAAGGCTGAAGTCCCTGGAACTGAAAAGAACTTCAGCACTTGCTTGAGCTTAAGCACAAACTGAAATGCATGGCTGAATAGGAATGGCCTGAGGAATTATGCAAATGCTTAGCTGAATCTGGGTCCAAATATGAATTACTTTAAAAGATAGAGAAGCAAGCAGTGCAATTTAATCATTTTTATCTCCTTTCCAAGAATGCACAAGTTCTTACAGCTAATATTACAGCATCTTCTGCTGCTGCCAGAAGCCACATGACCTATTCTTTAACAGTCAAGCTCTCCTCATTTTCCAACTGAAGATTAGTCCATTTATGCTGAACAGTGGCACAGAATGACAATTTCATAATACACAGATTGAGAGCTATTCCACTCACATGTTACATTACCTTGCCCTTTATCCACTGCACTACCACTTGCAATTTACTATCATGATAATAAGGTGAAGCTGCTTCTAATCTCCAATTTTGTATGTTCTGAGATGCTGGCAATTCATTATACACTGCCACAGAGTGACCAACTGGATCTGACCTTGAATCTGAACACAGAATCTGAACTCCAGAAAAAATGGAGACATAACTTATTCATCTGAACAGACTGCAGTAAAGTCACAATGTGAGCTGGGCACTTCCTTAAAATGCTGAATAAAATGAACCTCCAGCAATGGCACTGCCAAGGGCAGCCAGCACTTCCCAGCAGACTCTCAGCACTGTCCACAAGTGATCCATCCCATAAACGTGAGGCTGATTGTGAAAATTTTTCTACACATGACTAGTCCTTACTTCTGCAAATATTCTCCCAGACATAAGCATTTTTGGGGTCAGATCCCACAGCTGTACTGCTAACAGGCAGTGCAGTAAGTGTCCAACACAGTTTCCAGTTTGCTCTCTTTGCAGGAATATCAGTGAATCCATAATATGATCTCTGATTATGTCACCATAGAAAACCAATGTGTTACAGTACGATATCATAACCCTTCCACACACTAAAGAAAGTCTTTATTTCACTGTGATCTGAGAAGAAATGCATTGGAGGAAGTGGAAAGCAATTAATAAATTCTGCTACCAGAAAGAGGATTGTGGTAATTACAGCACAATTGCCATAGAAGATATACAAAAGAGCTCACTGAGAAAACATCCCAGTTTAGACTGCACAACTCCAGGGACTGCTTGCTAACAAAATACAGAGTATTTTACTTCTAGGTCACTGATTTCAATCTGGCCTCAAAGGAAAAAATGACTGGAAGTTAATGCCAGCTGACAGTGGTGTGAAAGCTGCAGGGTGGATCTCAGCCCACTTCCTAGCAGATTGGAGGACACAACCCAAGTATTTGTGATTTGTGTAAGTAATACGGTTAAAAATTCAGGCTGTCATTCAATGATACTGCAAATCCAGCTGTAGGACTCTTAGGACAAGGAGCTGATACGACACACGCAATTCTGCTGATTCCAGCTTGTCTGAAACCTTTTGACAAGTTAACAGTGCACAAACAGGTGCTGGGGCAGATCAGATATCATTATGCTTTTTACAGCTGTAAGAAAAATCCAGGTTGTGTATGCCAACCAGTCCAACAGGAATGTAGGTAAATGCCCACAGCTCACTGAGATCCAGACTGCCTGGTATCAAGGGTCACCAATCCATGGCCCCCAAGCTTCATCCTTCAGTGACAGCAGGTGCAGGCTGTGTAGGAGCAGGCACATCAGAACTGTGCTGTTTTAATGCTGCTGGTCACTCTCTGAACCAGAGACAAGTGAAGGTGCTGTCTACACCTCCGTCTGTCCTGTGAAAGGGTAGAGGGTGCCAGATGGTTTGCAAGTCACCCAGGGCACATAAAGCCACACAGGCATTAAATAGCATAAATAGCGAGGCATTAAATGACACCATCCCTGCTGGCACCACATCCCTGCTCATCAGTGCTCCATTCATTTAAACACTTTAAAGAGAGCAGGGAAATAGGAGATTAGAGAGATGTGCTGCTGCCTTTGATAAGCCTGAAAATAGAAGCAATGTTTGTGTTAATCCTGTGGCAGTAATATAGAAAAGGCACGATTAACTGCAGTTGCAGGAACAGTCTAGTGCAATCTATTTTCCCAGTGAATTTCTCCACGGAAAGATGGGTCACAGGGCACACCTGCAAAATGCATCCAGGCATTTGTATCTGCATTGTGTCCATGGCCTCTGTTCCAACAGATGGTTGGCCAAAGGATTTCTTCTCTTTTTATTTTATTTTGGTTTTTTTTCTGAACACACAGGAGCAGAGCAAGCCCTCCTGCCAAGAGCACAGTGAATGCAGAGCATTCAGCAATGAAAGGGTGACCTTGATTAGTGTCTAATGTGTAAAAACCAGTTACTTTTCAGCACATAATAAAGTAGAAGAGTTCTGCTATGATCTGCCAGAGTTCTGCAAGCTGCTCTGAGGAATACTGTTGGAGATGCTTTGTGTACAGTCTCTGCTTCAGGCACCAGCTAATCCTTGGTCCATCCACCCAGGTGGTTTCTCCTGCTTCACTGCAAGATTGCTCCTAGAGAAGAGTATGTTCTGCTTATTACATAACAGGCTATTCCTTAATCAGCAGCACAAATGTTAGGGCAGCTCTGCCTGATTTGTACCTACAGATAGAAAATGTAGACAGCTTTTATACTCGTTATTTTGTCTTATTTCCTTTGAACATGATTATATTCTGTAAGCAGTATCTATCCCTCATAGCTGCTAGTAATGGAGTGAGCAGCACTGTAGGTCTAAGAAAAGAAGAAATTCTGGATCCACTGATACTGAATGAAAATATCCTTGCTGAGTGTTCCCCTTAGAACTCTACACCTTTGGGAAAGAAGGCAAAAAAGGTTGGATTAGCTGGTGTGAAGGCTTGCAAGATCAACTGTAGCTTGGAAAGGTAATACCATCATAAAGGTGCTACTGAGAATAGAGAGGGATTTACATGGTGTTTGAATGGATCCACCAAGTCTTGGGATGAGGAAACATGAACAGTGTTGGCATTATGTGATTGTAATAAAATCAGGCTGATGATTGAGAGGGGGAAAAAGTGATACCTCTTCTCTACTAAATAACAAGAAAGGAATGCTGGCTAGAAGGCTGCAGTCCCTGTGCACACAGCTACATTTCACTGGAACTGCAGAGAAAACCCCGTTTCAGGACAGACTCTGCATTAGCAGAGGCCACAGAGGAACAAGATTCAGGAACTGGAGGTAGCAGTACAGAAACAGAATAAACCAAGGAGTTTCCACATTCTTTAAAAGCCTAGGGCACTCACAGGACAAAACCTTCCCTGGAGGCATGAGACAGGGGTAAAATCTGTATTTTGAAAAGGAAAAAAATCACAGCTTATAAAACGGAGGGTGGGAATCACAGATCTGGAAACCAAATGCATACAGGGGCTGCACTCTGCGTGCAGGGGGAGGGGTGTTGCAAATGGGAGGAAATATTTTTGTGCTTTTCAGAGGTTTCTAAACCCATAAACCTACAGCCTTCACTTCCATAAGGTATGCTGCTCTCTCTCTTCCATTTCAGAGCCTATCTGGAGAGGAAAATTTTAAGCTGTTAGCATTAAAAAAGAAGGGGAAAAAGGTGTTTTTAATTTGTAAAAGAAGAAACTTATTTATAGCTGCATAATCAGGTAAAAGTTGCCTGTGGTGTAATGTCCATGTGCTGAGTTTCCTTAGGGATCCACTTACATCTGCATAATCATCTATTTTAATTATATGATGCCATAGGGTATATGATACTGTATGGACAAGTAAAGAGACAAGGAGGTGACAGTGGGACAGAAAATACAGCAACCACATTTCCATCAGCAAAAATGACTGTAGCATGCAGTCATGAGCATGGGATAGAGGAGGAAAAGTCATGTGAAATGAGTTACTTCAATCCTGGAATAAAATAAATTCCTTCAATCCCTTGTGAGGCAGATTTTCTCTCTTCTGTTCCACATCTCAAACCCAGTATGATTTCCTGCTCCAGACTGTGGCAATATACCTCAAGCCAAGGCATTCATCTTCTCCAGACTATGATCCCAAGTCTCTGCCATTTCAGAAGCCCCCACCTCACAGCAACCCCCCAAACCCAACTCCAAATCCCACCATTTCTCCAAGCTCCCTGTTATCACTTATACATATATAAACATTGACGTTATCTGTACAAAAAAGAGCAGGAACTTCTGGTATCTGAAAAATCCCAGATCACTCCTTCCAACCCTGAAATGTTCCCATTTCCTAACCTCATTTGCAATGGAGGTGATACAAAGAATGAGACTTGTTCACATCAACCACAGCAGAAGGATCTCCAAGTTGGAGAGAGATCAGGGGAATATGGCCTGTGCACAGCCAGATCTCTGAACAGCACATGCTGTTTATCACACCAAGCCAGAGTCATGACTGCATCTCTTCCTGGCAGATGAATCCTTTCTCTCCTCTTGTTTTCCCCAGCAGTGGCTGTTGGGCTCTCCCAGCACGTCTCCAGAGACTAGCAAAGACAGTGGTAGGTACAGTGGCAGCACACATGCATTAGTCATTTCCCAGTGATCTTTATTAGCTGCTCTAGTCCCCATAAGCTTATGCAGATTTTGTAATGATGGATTCTTAGATCTCTTTCTGGAGGTAAAATCCAGCAAATTACAGCACTGATGAAGGCACCAGGACCAGAGATGAAGCTGTCCAACATGAGATCCTTAGGGACACCAGGAGGTGAAGGGTCTACCTGAAAAACAGAGCAAGGCACAGGGAGGACTTTTCAAAAATTAAAATATTTCTAGTGGAAAGACAGACAGTGACATGAGCAGGCTAAAACAGCTGCCAGAACTTGTCTTTCAAATGTTTGGTTCTAGCTATCAGCACAGCACATTCTACCACTGCAAGTCAATTCAACAATATCTGGATTAATAACTTTAGATGTTCTGTTAGAGATTGAGAGAGACTTGGGTGGAAAGGAGTTTCCAAACCTGGAACTGCAAGGGCTCAAACTTAGTTACACATTGAGCTTTAACTCCTGAGCTCACTTGAACTTTGTTTTAACTATAAGAGAAAAGATGCACAGGACAATACTAAGCAGCTTAAAAAAATGCTGTTGACATTCACAATTTCATAAATAATGGTTTCACCTACCAAAGTGAAAAGATGATCATGCAAGTGGGTAAAATATATTATACCAGGAAAACAGTGCTAGCATTCCCCATAAAGAAAACACTCTGTAATTACCAAGAGACAGGATATGGATAAGCAGTTTTCAAGAGGAAAGCCCCTCTATCTCATTAAACAGCTGCTTCACTCCTGCATTTTTTCGCCGTTCAACTCTTCACCTTTAATCTGCAATCCTCAGCTATGCTGCACACACCAAGAATGCAAAGCTGACAAGCACAGGAGGGCCTCCCTTATCAGCTTAGGATAAAAGCAAGAGATCGAAAGGATGGATTGTCTGTGATTTTTCATTGCAGACTGGTAGATATTTTATGCTGGTTTCAGACAGGCTAAAGATTTGGAGATCTGAAGATTCATTTATCTTGGAAAGATTTGGAGGAATATTGGTAGAAAATAACAGGTGAACTTGCACACGGGAAAGAAAGAAGTGGCATGGTGTGCACACCACCGAGCAGTGTGACGGCATAGGGCTGTGTGGCAGGAGGTGGGGACCGCAGGGCGCTGCCCTTCCTCCCCTCACACAGGACTGAGCACTCCCAGCGCTGGCTGATGGTAAGAGGAAGATGCAAATCAATGAGTCAGTCCTCTCGCCCCACAGGGATGCAAAAAAGGGTACATGCAGGTATAAAGTGTGCAGTAATGCGCCAGCAAAGGAAGTTTCTTCCTAATCCCAGTGACTGCCTCATGGCCTTGAGAAGGAGGATTTCGATTTTTCCTGAGGACAGCAGGTAACCCCAGAACACTGCTGAGCCACTGCGGCAGGCAAGAGGAGCACAGGGGCTCCCAGGCACTCTTCCTTGCCGTCTGAATAAAGCTCCTGAGTACAGAATAGACAGCTTGGTCAGGGCCTTCCTTATCCTCCCCTCCCTGCTGTGATCACAGGGAGCTCCCACTCCAGGCCTCTGATGTGTTGGCAGCCTCTATAATTTAGAGTGGCTGTGATTTATGGCTTGGACAGAGCCTGTACTTAGGGAGCACAAAGGTAGGGCTGGCCTGACCAGTATAACTGTGTCATTGCCGGCCCTTTGTATTGATCCAATGAGTGATGGAAGTGAAAAATTCAATGGCATCTGCTGTCTGTAAGGAGCAGCAAAGGGATGGGGAGCTAGGGTGGAGGCAGGGATTTAATTACCCCTCACACCCAGCACCAGCAGCCAAAAGTGTGATGGTGACACTCTGTATTGATGGGGGGAATCACTCTTGGCGACCTCCCTCTGCACCTCCGCTCAGTGAGGAAGGAAACAGGAACAAGAATGAGAAATTTTTTTGAATGCTTCATCCTGCATTAATCACGTACCATATCCTTCTCCTCATCTATTCTCAGGGGGAATGTCACAGGCACTGGAACAAGAGAAATGAGAGGAAGTTTACAGTTGCCTAAATCTAAGAGAGAGAGGTGTTTGTGGCACACAGCATGTTGTAGCTCCCACTATAAATTCATGGGCAGATTTCCAACAAGTAATAGGGAGCCAAATCCAAAGTATTCAGTGAAAGGCTTGAGCAACCTTTAATCAGACTCCTAATTGGTCTTTTCCTCTGTTTCAACATTTGTTGTTTGAGGAAACCAACAAAAGTTCCCAAATGAGCTTTTTAAAGTGCCATTCAGGATATAATCAGGTCTCTTTGAAAAGGGACAGCTCTAAATTCACTCATAAATATTTAATACTGTTGTCTGCCAAATTTAGCAAATGGTTTTAGTGGGGACCTGTATTTATCAAATTACCACCTTCAAGACAAATACTTAGGAGGAATGCTCAGTCTTCCTAGACCTTATTCTGCTAATGAGGGCATGCCCCATCTTTTCCAAAACACCACTTCTAAGACAATGGTCCAATTTTTACATTACAGCCACATCTGCCTTGTACTGGCTGAGTAGCTGTCATTTGGATTCCTCCTATCAACTCTGAATTCCCTTTCATCTAGGGTCTGTGTGATGCGATGGCAGCCCAGAGCAGTGACCTATGACTATGCTTGACTTCTTATCTCATGACATGTGGACTAACTTACAAATGCAGGTAATTAGTTAAAGACGTTTCATGACAAATTAGACTAATGGAATTGTAATGGTTAAATTAAGTCTTGGGGTCAGTTTTAAGGTCTCTTGTTAGGGGTGATAGTTAAAATGCAAGCTGTCAGACTCTGGCAAGTATCTTGTTTCTTTTATTGAAGTGCTTCTTTTGCATGTGAAAAGCCAAGGACATAACTGCTTCGATAGGGTCTGATCCAAGGGAAACAATCCGGTTGGCAGTTTTTGGACAAGTCCCCCAGTCCTGCCCCCAGACTGTGTCCTATAGGCAAGACACACGGTAGAGAAGAGCAGTAAGTGTGCAGAAGGATCAAAGCACACAACTTTGCACTGCTCTGAACACTAATCTCTCACTCTCCCCTTGCACCTTTCAACTGAAAATTTCATCTGACATCTTTCTTCAGGGAGGAAGTTAATTTTGCAAAATCAAACAGTCCAACATAAATTAAACAGATAAATCATGTCCTGTTATCCACATCCTTCCTCCAGAAGGAGTCTGCAAGGCTCTCCCTGTAGGCCCTTCTAACAACAGAGCGACTTGATAACTCACACACTGCTAAGGACAAATGGGAAAGGAAGAGGCAACAAAATGGAAAACATTATTCTGCAATTTTGTCATTCCCCGGTGTGCCCATGTCTTGAGCGCTGCCTGCAATTCTGTTTGTGCAATCTCAAAAAGGTACATTAGAGTGAGGAGAAGCAACAAGAACATCAGAGGTACCAAATGGCTTCTGTAGAAGAGACTTCATACACAAGGACTCATTTGCTTGGCAAACAATAGCTGAACTTGGATGTGATTGAGGTATTTATCATGGAGTGGGATGGAGAAAGCACATGGAATAATTGCTCTTTTTATAATAAAAAGGAAACACTTTATACACAATTGGTAGTTGAATGTGGATGTTCACTGATGTAGAGTCCAAAGGAATAAGTGCATTCAAAAAATAAGATAAATCCATGGGAATCTAACAGCCATTACATACTACAATTCAGATGCAGCCTGGAGCTCAGGAAGTGTCTCCACATTGAGCACCAGAAGCTGGAAAGACATCAGAAAAAGGAGTCCTCTCCAGGACCGTTTTATGCTCTTTTCTTACACTCCAGCACTGCAGTCTGAGACAGGACACCAGGCTGGGAAGGGCCTTGTTCTGACTCAACAGGGCCACTACCACCTGATCTTGGATCTCTCCTCACTGCAGACAACGTATTAGTCACAGATAAGGTTAAGCCACTTCCCTTCAAAGGCAGCCCTGACCTCTGATGGCCATGGCAAGGAACAGCTCGATTCAGAGGACGCCGCGGTGACGAGGACGGGAGTATCTCATATATGTAAGTACATGTACATGCACATGTGACTCAGAACGAGAGGAGGTCCCTAATTACACCGTCTCCATTTTTAACTGCAAGCACATGCTTTGATCTTTCCATTTCCAACATAAACACAGAGCAGAGTACAGATTTAGACAGACATCCCCTGCTGAAACACTGCACTGCTCCCTGCCCAGGCAGAGAACGAGACAGCGAGTGACACAAGGCAGCTGTTTGCTACATCCCTGCATCCACACTCTTTGGATGTGATGGCAAAAAGCACAGTGCAAGGACCCCCAAGGAAGAGAGTAACATGGGTATCTGTGTTCAGATATCATTCCAGAGCCAGCCCAGGCAGCTCTGGCAGGCACAGTACCCTTCTCCTCTGTTTACCTTTTGAAACTTGAAACTAGGATCAGTCTATTGAATTCACCCTAAATTAAAATAAAATAAAATAAAAAAAAAAAAAATCCAAGCCAGAAGAACAGAGCCCACTGATTTGGTACTTCTGCTTCATCTTCTGCCATTTAGGCAAATGGCCTCCCCAGTCCCACAATGATAGTTGGCTGTAGGAGATGAGACCCCACAATCCAGTCACAGTGTGCTCTCCTCCTGACTTGTGGCACTCACTGCCCACGTGTGCCCCTGCCCCTGGCTGCACCTCAGGGGAGCCCTGTAACAGACCTTTCCCATGGGTGAGTCTCCCTCCTCGGGAATCTACATCCTCAGAAAAACACTTCCCTTCAGGACAGCAGAGCATGCACCTTTCCCTGTATTCCATGCGTTCTGCTGGTGGAGTGGCAAAGGTCCCAAGGGCAGTGCATTACCAGCCCAAAGTATGGATGAAATGGATCAACTCCAGTTCACCTTGGGAGCCATGAGGCTGGAGCTCCTGCTGGGGCAGCTTGCACAGCACATCCCTGGAGCTCCCAAAGTCCCAGCCACAATAGTGCTGTCATTGCTTCTCTTCCTACCCTTTTCTCCCAGCATACACACACACAGAGTAACAAGCCAGACCTTTGTGCTTAAAATTTTAATTAAATTGTTAATGCTTATCGAAGAAAAATAATTATTCTTTAGTACACTTACTACACTTTTTCTCAGGACAAAAACTGCAGGGATGGAGAATTTAGGTATTCAATATGCATGTGAAATACCAGTAAGATGACAGGAGGGAATCAAGGCCAACATCCACTCAGTGCCTTGACTTTCTGCATCTCTCATTTCTGTAATTCCTGGCACGTGTCATTCATACTTTTTTCATATATACATAGGGACCAAGTGACACTCAAATGCAACAATTCTCCCCCCAAAAACCAGGATTCAAAAGCCCATTAATAGAATGATGCCAAATTCATTGCATTGTGCATCCTTGTAAATATGCATGCACACTCTTTTTATATCAGTTCATATACATGAAATAGTAATAAGTAGTAAACACAAAAAATACAAAATGAGAGCCTTGTGTTGTTACTACACTACAGTTCTTCTTTATGTGAGAGCTTTTAGCATTAATAGCTAGAGGAAAGTACACACAAGTCACTCTGAGTTTTGAGAGAACTCATTAAGTTCTACTGTCTTCTATTACAGAAATGGGACTATTTGGACCTTGAACATAAGACAAAAAGACGTGAATAATGATTTATTTGGAATATAAGAGAGAGAAAATACTTCCCATTAGTGGGATAGCAGCCGCTGTTAACTCTGTAGAGCATATATGTATTAGTTTGAAAAGTCTGTAGGTAGGGAAGATATTTCAGCCTCAAGTATCCTCATAAGACACTGACATACTTAAACTGCAGTTTGCAATATGTTTGTAGAGCTAATGCTTGACAATTTTTTTGGTCTATTATTATTATTATACAGAAGTGATAGCAGGATGGTGTTGTCAAATAAATTGTTATGTAAGACGCGTAACCAATGGATATAGTAGAAAAATTAATTTGAAAAATTGATAACATATCCAATCTAATCTAATATCTGTCTTTAGTTTTGCTTTGAGAGACCCAGAAAGCAGGGATATTCAAGAGTTTGCCTTTGGTAGAATACTTACTCAATCCTAGTAATAAGGATATAAGATAATAAACATTTATCTTCTTTGCTTCCACTGTTCCACAAAGATACAGATATTTCCTAAAATAACTTTGATATTTCCATGTCGGATGAAGCTAATTAGATTCACAGAGTCACAGAAATGCTGGTTGGAGGAGACCTCTGGAGATCTGCAGTCCAACCTCCCACTCAAAGCAGGAGTGCTGCCAACACCAGATCAGGTCAACCACGGCTTAGCCCCACAGCCTCTTAAAAATATATAAAGACAGAAATTTCACAACCACTTTTGGTGACCTCTTCCAGTTCTACACCACCCTCTCGATGAAGAAATCAAGCATGAGAAAGTCTGCTGAGAGTTGTAGTATTTTGTAAAAGACTAATGAAGGTCAACTAAATTTTGTTCTTAAGAAAGAGACTGCCCCTAAAACTCTTGCCTCACTGCTAATTCTCACAGAAAGAGTAAAACCCAGTTAAAGAATGATATTTACTGGCCTATGTCTGTTTTAATCTCGCACCTTCTGATGGTATGGAAATGTTCTCAGTTTTAGCTGATGGAGACAGAACTGAGGTGAACAGACAATGTGTATTCAATTACACAGTGCATCCAAAACAATGCTGGGAGCTGAATCCAGATTTCCTACGCACTGCATAACTGAGTTATCCACAAAATCACTTTAGTGTTACTTAGCTTTCTTTTTCCACTGGCTACTGCAAAGGTAAGTTGCAAAAAGTTGAAATAAGTGTCTAAGGGCAGGAGGAATGATGACAGCCTTTGTCAGGATCTGAAATTTAGAACTGTTTTTTTTTTACTACATAAGAAAAAGTTATTCTTCCTTATCCCTAAAAGTATGGAGCTCACTTGGATCGCAGTCTGCCATTTTTTCACTTCATCTCCACTGAGAAGAATCCTGTAGTTCCTCCTGGAGAATGTAAATCGAAGTAATTGACTGGCACACACATTGACTTTAGATTTCTATCAGATTTCAAAAATGCCACTGGAACCTTTGAGAAGGGTTCAGTCTTTAAAGAAACACTTAAAAATGCCAAGTGGTGATCAGAATGCAGCAGTAGGGGTGGCAAAAGCAGGGTTCAGTATGTGTATCTACACTCCTAAAATGGATCAGTTGGAATGTCATTGAGTGTCTTCCCTGAAGAACAAAAGAACAGCCAGGTCTCTGTGCTCACTTCCTATCATTTTATTCCCCATCATTGTTGTGCCACAGAGTCAGTTTATCTAACAGCAGGAACTGACTTCGTGGAACGAGGATTTACTCCTGAGAATGGGACCACTCAAGCCCCCGCAGAGGTGCTATTTTGTACCTGCAAACCTTCTCTGCACTCATCTGCTGATAGCAGAGATGCAGGCTCCCATTACTATCTCTAAACACACAGTCCCCTGTTAGCCGAGATCATGCAGTGCCCCTTTTACTGCAGCAATGTAAACATTTACCAAGAGAAGACAAGGAAATATGATCTGACACAAGAAGATTAAGCTGTATGGGTTTTTCAGAGGAAGCCAAGTCCTTTAGCTGTCAGGTAGAAGCCACAGAGTGATGCCTATTGTTTCTTAAAGAGTAATTACTTCTGATTGCTTCCGAGTACACTAATTTGTCTTGATACAGAATGACAGCATAACCCAGAGCAGAGGATAACTGCATTACTTTACCTGTGTACAGATTTTCTGGGGCTGGTTTGAGCAGCACTAGAGCATTGCACTCACACTTTGCAGGGCTGTAGCCAGGCAGGAGCAAAACCTGCCCGTGAAGGGCAGTGCCCTCACTTGGTGCTGAGATGGCATCTCAGAAAATCCTGTCTGGTCAGGGATGGGGCTGGCTCAACACAGCATTATGGAAAGGCAAGGCAGAGGGGACTGGGAATAGCTGGTTTCTAGAAAGGATCAACTAGCCTGACTGCAACTGCTGATTTTCTGATCTGCTCTTACTCTCTCATATTCTCATATACATTATATATGTTACATGTGCTGCTACCTGAATCCATTAATGCACCTATGAAAAGCCTTTTGCTAATTTCATCCAAATAAATTGTTTTCAGTAGTATTCCTTCCAAAAGGCAGGAATAGAGAGAATAGAGGGAAAACTTGCTACTTCACAAAACTGTTGGAAATGTCAGAATACACTGTGGGTACCACCAAAAGTCCTATTGCTCAGGGATGACTTTGCTATATCACAATTTTTTGTGGTTGTTGCAGGGCAGGAGGAACCCCTGCACCAGTCAAAGAATCCTGGTTTGTCAATGCTTTACTCCTGTGGTGCAGTCAAATCAGGAAAATCTAGAAATTTTGCAAACTGAAAGCTGAACTAAATGTTCAGGTTAGGTCACTCAGAGTGTTTTGTTGTATTTTTAAAATATTTTGTTTCTTTTTTTTTTTTTCATTTAAATCTTCTGATCTCAATTACCTTAAAACTTCAAAGTAGAAAGTGACTTCAATTGAAACAAAAATATTAATATTTCAGGTAAAAAAAGTCAAAAACTACTGTCATACACATTCTGAAAAAGCAGTTCCGTGCTTTGGCTGAGTTAGAAAGATCCTGGTTCATGAATCATTTCAATTTTGAAAACTTAGGATTTCTAAGAGGGGAAAAATAGTGAAAGGAAAAACAAAAATTATCAAAGGATCCCTGATTGGTCCTAAACAAAACTTCACCAAGGCTGTTATCCAGTGATATTGCCTATTTGCAGAAAAGAACAGTTTTATCATTACTGACTGTAGTTTATCATAACCGACTTTAGTCAATCAGAAGCTGCCCAGGACTTGAAAGTCAAACCCACAGAGCTGCAGTGAGGGTCACAAAACTGGCCATCAGGCTCCCAAACTTCAGCTGTCATACAGAAATTCAAAATCCAGAGAAGAAGCATTGCACTGTTTTTTCCACCCTCCTGGCATCCCTCACATTCTCCTTATGCCACTTTACAAGCCATAGCAGCTCCCTGCTGCTCTTCACATTTTCTGACACTTCTAATAATTCTGGTCTTAAAATTTCTTCTTTGCAGGGAGAACAGTGAAGGCATTTCAACACTTATTGCAGATTCATTGCAACCTGAAAAAAAGACAATACTCACCTCACATTACCTCTGTGGTGGTAAAATTGTTATTTGTAAGATCTGAGAGGGCTGGCTAAGAAGTTTATCCTAACTAGAAGCATGCTCCCTTTGGCTTAAGAGCCTGTGATTGTTCCCAACTCCCCCCTTCTGAGGCAAGATAATACTGAGTGTGCCACTCCTATGGGCTCCACCAAGAGCCATCTCTCCATAAGGTCTCATTATCTGCTTTGATTCATTCTTAGTATTGTGGCAGTTAAGAAGCTTTTTAAGGAGTCCCTCCCTCCCAGGGCTGGCTCCCTGCCTTTATTTACCTAAATGCTTATTTTCTTCACCTGTTTTGGTTTTTTACTGAACTGGTATATAGGCTGGATCTCTGCAACCACATGGAGGAAAGGGAAGATGGCTGTCCAAGTGTTCTTTCACTGATCATAGTTAAAAAGGCTTCTGTCTGACCTGTTCCAAATTGTACTTGTGTCACGATGCTCTTGGAGTCCCCAGTGTCTCCAGCTTCTTTTCCTGGGGGCACAATCCACTGTGCCACAGGCACTGCAAAGGGAGACAAGAGCTCATTGGAAATGCAGGACCCCAGCAGCACATAAATCTCTGGGGTCATCATGGGAAACACCAGAGCCCCCAAGAGCTGCACAGGGGCTGGATGCCAGTGTGTGGTGCAGGCAGAACAAGGCCTGCCACTGGTGGTATGTTCAGGCTGGTAAATAATGAGGACTCAAATAACAAGAGCTGCAGAGGATTTACAGAGCTGATGGGCAGAATGAGTGGCCAGAGACCAAGCAGGGATCACAGCCACTTGTCCTCAGACCTGTGGAGCCCCTGCTGCCTGCAGCAGTCAGGAGCCCACCCTCTGCAGCCAGAGCTGACTTGGGCACCAGCTGGAACAGGACTGGGTGTGATGGTTCAGCACACACCTGGTCCTTCATCATCCATCACCGTGTCACGGTTGTGCACCCAGTCAGGACAGGCCCCAAGGCAGTAAAATGTCAGCTGCCTGCTCTCCCAAAGTGCAGAAGCACAGAAAAGATACCTATGACCTGTGCAGACAGACTTTTGGAAAGTTCTCTCCATGTGTATGGATGCTTCAGGTGTGATCAAGCCAAATTCTAATTACAGTCAATACAAGCACCTGTCCAGTGTCCAGCATCCATGGAATAGCACTCCGAAAGCAAATAGTATTTCAGAGTGACTTCAGTTATTTACTCTGCAAATTTTGCTGGAGTAGCAAGGAAATTTGGCTCATGAAAGCATAAAGGGAATCTCATGTATAATTTTTAGTTAGAATTTATTGATTTAATTCTGTCTACAACCAGAACATGAGATTAAATTTTCCACTGGACATTAATTTAGAGAGTTTTCTGAATTTAAAAACAATAAAAATGAAGACCAAAATGTGACCAGTTCTTAAAATAGCCTATAGAAAATTAAATCACATTAAAGCGTTAAAAATAAATGTGTATTTATGTCAGAAATGGCTTTTCCAGATTTGAATTATGCATTGTGAAATAAAAAGAACATAATAAATGCCTCTCCTCATTTGTGTGGGCTTCATGATAAAAAGAACTGATAAATAGGTCAAGATAAAAAAAACAAATGGATGCTGTGGTTTGGAAGTCTTGTTTTGTGTTATAGAAGTAATAAAGTAATAAATCAGCATTACCATAAACACATTTACTCCTCCTCTCCAAAGCAGTTAATTGTTTCACGTTATCAATAAATATGTAACATTATTGATGATGTTTTCTTTTCTTAAATCAACCCTGAAGTAATTCTATTGATTTCCACTGACTTACCAAAGACCAGTTTAGACCCACTATGACCATTTAAATATATAACTCTGGAAAGCACCTTTCCATAAGATCTGTGACATTAGTTGCCATTATTCAGTGTTTCCAAATACAGTTCTTCCATAAAAGTTATTTACCGGCTTCTTACACTGCAGTTTATCACAACCTTCATTATTCCCTCTAGGAGTTGCACTAAATCACCCAGCTGACAGCTCAAGTGATCCAGTTCCCTGACTGCTGGTGCTTCTAAAATAATCAAGGTCCAAACCGCCTTCTATAAAGCTTCCATTTAATCAGTGCTGACATGCACCTTAGATTGCACTTCAGGAGGTGCCAGGAGTGCCTCCAGGGCTTTGTGGCTTTATCACCAGGCAGACAGAACGTTGTTCTGCTGGCAGGTCAGGCCAGGAGCCCAGCCCTTCATGTGAAAGTCACTGCCTGGGAGGGAGACTTACTTTACTACCAAATCTCCCTGCACCTTTACAGTTTTGACCCAAGTCAGGGAGGTGGGGAGTGGTGTTATTTGGTTTTACTCCAAGGAAGCAACTGGAGCAGAAAGCTCCTTGCAGGATGATCCAGGTGACAGTCAGGACCAGATACAGCCTCTGAGTCCTTGCCTGCACATCATGGGTCCAGTCAAACGACTGTCTTGATGACAAGCTGGGTATTTTTCTTCTTCTGACAAAAGCAGTGTCAGCAGAAACAAGTTTTCTTCCAGGCATAGTTCATGCAGTATGGGAAACTAGTTTGAAGTAGACTGGCAAAAGATTTCTATTATTCTGCCAATATAAGCCATGTCTGCACTAGGGAGCTTCTGCCCCCAGTGCTCAACCAGTCAAGCAGCCCTGTGGATAGACTGACAGATATACAAGGAAACTTCCTTTCTTCCAGTGGTGCTTGCATGGATTTGTCCTGGTAAAACTGTGAAATAGATACTGCCCCTCTGTTCATTCTTTGGCACTTGAACTGTTTTCTGAGGAGCCACTAGAGTCAGTGCTATAACAGTGAGCCATAAAAACAGACAGAAAATATAAACACATCTGTCCCCATCTCCCATAAAAATTAACAACATTGCACTGAAGAAGTACTTTGTAAAAGTTCCAGGCAAAAAATATATATTCTTTGAATGATTTTTAATAAAAAAAGTGAAAATTTCCCACCAAAGACTAAACTTCAAGCAAAACGATCTTGTCCAGAATCCAATTTTCCACTGAAAAACATGATAGGCTTCCCTTAATAACAATAATAACAATCACCACTGCCAGTGTGCTACAGATGGAGCAATGAAGCAAGAAAATAGCATGTTCTTTAACAGAACAAGAAGAATAGGCAGCATTGCCCTGGACACCGTGCTAATAGCAGTTTTTGATCTTGGTACAGCAGCGTTTCCTGCTCGAGCTACAGCTGACATGGAGCACTGCAGGCTGCTTTTCAACACCTTCACACTTGCTGCTCTCACTCGGAAAACTGTCGAAAGGGAAACCACCACATACTGCAGCAGGATGAATTTTAATTCCAGTTTTACAAATTTGCATCAGAAAACATTGAAGACTGATGGAAGGAAGCTTATCTGGAGGAATAAGATAAGATCAAGCGGGAGAAGTCACTTCTTCCAGCCCTTGTGCAGAGGCCTGCTCTTTGCAGCAGACAAATGTGTCAAAAACAAATACATAAATCAAAATATATCTGTCTTTGGGATATAGAAAGATACTTCCAGCAAAATACACAAGATTTGGAGTAGAAGATGAGACAGAAAAAGGAAATGTTTTTTTCAGCAGGCCCATCCTGGTTCAGATGAGGTACCAGCCAAAAGGCAGAGCTGGGAACAGATTTCAGGTCTCAAAAGTTGCAAGATGAACTGCAAAGAAAAATTCATCAACTTACAATTATCTGAATAATGCCCATGGTGGTAAATAGAGATATTTTGATATTTTGTCAGTGGCCTCTTTTTTTTTTTTTTTTTAATGTATTCCTCTATTTTTGTGCTGCTAAAGCAATAGTGCTTTAAAATTCTGTGCAAAGCAGGTGCATTCTGTGCAAGGACGTATCCTTGCATGCATAAACTGAAAAGTTTTGAGTATCCCTGTGTCTGAGTCTGGGAAAATCTATGCTCCACTGTGAACAGAGACCTCACACCAAGGCTGAGCACAGACTCTTCAGAGCATGCACTTACACCCACAGTAGCTAAAAAGTCAAGCCTCTCCCAGAGCTGCCTAGGAGAGATTTGAGGAAGGGGAGCTCTGCCAGAGCTTTGCTGCTGTGACAGAAGCCTTTGCATATTTTCAGTGCATGAACATTTAAGTAGGCCTGACATACAATGAAACCTTACAGATTATGCCCTGGAAAGACTGCACGAGGATTCAGCAGGTCCCATAGACCTGTGAGTGAAGGCACCAAAGCTGCTGTGGTGGCTTAACTCATCACATGGACAAGAAAGACACAGAGCATGAGGTGGCTGATTACTTTTTCTCTCTGATTTGAAGACTGTAGCACTGGAAATGCCTGGCACAACTATCAGTTCATTTTCAGGCTTTGCTCATTTTCTATGATGTAACTGCTTACTTTGTTGCTTCGTACAAAATTTAGATTTACACTGTCTTGTAACCCATTTCACCTGTTGACAATATCAATAAATTGATGACTGTCTCTTAGAGATCCTTAAATTCAATCCAGCTCTATCTGAAAACAATAGGTACTTGTCCAGTGACACCAAGAGGAGCTGGGATGTGCTGAAAGAGGAGGAAAGAGGTAGATCACTTGTTGGATCTACTTTTAAAAATGCCTTCTAATCAAGGGAGAGGCAAAACTGTTATCTCAGCTTTACAGATGGAAACAACAGTATAATTTGGGAAGAGTCCTGTACTGTGGTGTCTAAAAGTAGGTCTCTGCTGCAAATAGGCTTCTACAGAAAATCTACATACAGTTAAAGACCTAAGTGCTCAGAGGCAGATACTCAGAAGTGGCAAGCAGCCATAATTCCTCCTGAAACCACTGGAGTTTTATGGATGGAACTGAGGAAGCACTCTCTCCACAAGAGAAGTTGCTGACAATAAATCAGCAGCAAGTGTTGCAATTACTGCCCCACGCAGTGTGATGCCTTGCTTGATGCTGCCTCCACAGAAAAGAAATTCTATTGATGGTACTTCTCACAGTGGCACTGGAAAAAAAACAACAACAAACAAAACCAACTTCACAGCAGTTTTGGCACAAGGAAAGATCCAGACAACTGCCAGTCTGCACTTCAATACACAATCCTGACCAGGAGGAAAATGACTCATGCAAAGTCTGGAGCAAGACATGGTATAATGCTTTCATATGGCCCCAGACACAATTATAATTCCTCCCATCAGCTCTTCCTGCTGACATCAGCTTTCTCATTGGTTTGGCCTAATAATTAGAAAAGTTCTTAGAAGTTAACCAGAACATCATTGTTCCCATGGAAAACACCCCACTGCTCCTGTGATGGGAAATAGCTTTTTTTCCTCTTTCCTTTTGAAAATTTTACTGCTGATCTGGCTAGGCCAGGCTCCAAGTCTAAGCTAGGTTTCAGTTGCTTTTACAACACTGGCTTTGCATCAGCATCTCCCACTGCTTCTGAAATCAGCCAGAGAAAATGAGCCTTTGTAGGGAGCAAGCAGAAATGTCTCAGAAAAACAGATGAGCAGCCTGGACTATACCCTGGAAGCAGAGCAGGAGGGGAAAGGCTTCTCACACTGCCCTCCCTGCCCCAGGTCCTGTCCCCTGGCTCCAGGCTGCTGGGGAAGGAGGAACTCTGGTGCCATCACAAACCCATCCAAAGGCAGCAGTGGCCATGGAGAGAGGAAGAAAGAGCAGTTCATGAATGTCACTGGAGAGAGTGTGAGCTGCTCCTGGGGCTCAGTGTGTGGTAAGCAGAGAAGTGATCAGAGGTAGCAGCAGCTAACAGATGTCTGGCAACACTGTTCCAAGGGAGCCCTGGCGTGGTGGAGACAAGGGAGGGAGGGAGGGAGGAAAGGAGAGATGGCCTCAGAGGACTGGGGCAGATGGTCCCTATTTGCAGGAGGCTGACAGGAGATATCCCTGGAATCCCAGCCCACCCTTGGGGGAATGAATTGGGTCAAGCGCCTCTGGTAAATCCAATCTTCCAACTTTCCTGCACTATTTTCATATTTCCTCTTAAAGATTTCAGTCATGGCAGGTGCTGTCACACTGTGACTGCTCGGGCAGACACAAGAGGAAGAGATGCCCTTGGAATACAGAGAAGGTAAGGGCTGGCCCTTAACTGTGTCTGGTGATGTGGACAAAGCTCCACCCAAAGCTGCCATGGTCACACTGTCTTAGCCTCAGGTGATGATGGGATTTGGTTCTGTGCCTTCACAGGCAGGATTTTAGTGAGCTTCCAATGAGTAAGTTATGACAGTGTCTGTCAGTTCACTGTCCCATTTACTTCTGCATGATGTTATAAGGATTTGGAGACTGGAGCTCCCAGCTTTAAGATGGTAATAACCCTTTTGCAGCTTAAAATAAAAAAAACAGTAAACCCAGTAGAGGATATAGTTAAGCAGTAAACCAGCTTAAACTCAGTATGTTTCATTTGCTTTTCTCACCATCCATCATATCATCTTGGGAGAGCTGAAAGCATCTTATAATAATTTGAAGAGTGAGAATTTTCTGGAAAGATACTTGCTAGAAAATATCTTTTTGACTCCTGGGCAATAGCAGTTGTACAAAATCACTCTCTTTGCACACTGACCCTTTGCCATCACCAAGGAATAGTTGTTAATATTCATTTTAAGGGCTCAATTTTAGATTCTTCCAGCCACATAAGCAACACTCCCTACACCAGCTATTCCACTAGAAGGGATGCTCAGACCATATTATGGATTATATATTTATATATCCACATTCATGCCATACCGCTCTACAAAGCTGGAGTGGTGTAAGGAGGAACAATGACCAAACTGAGAAGTAACCCAGCCATGCACCACCTTAGCAGGCACTTTCAGTGCTGTGACATGTAGTGTTTTGTAGTGACATGTTCTGTTTTCTTCAGCAGTGAAATGACCCCTGACTTTATTATCACCTCTGCACTGGGGTGTGCTGCGAGGAGAGATGATCACCTGAGGGACTGTGCTGTCACTGGACCAAGCCAGGGATGGGAATTCCTCAAGCTGGCATTGCTGAGAAATATTTTATGCTGCAGAGCTATAGCCTGAGATTCATATGGCATTACAGCACACAGCTTTATGTGCCTGTCTCTGGGAGGAGAAAAGGTGTTCCTAACTTGTGTTGCTGTTGGAAGGGGACTCTCCCCTCCTGCTGTTCTCACTGTCATGTTGGGTGTGCTGCTGTGCACTCCACTGAGTGTTGGTCTCGCTGAGAAGCTGATGTGAGTTTTAATTGAATATACACAAGAATGCACTCACACTAACCTTACCCAGCAATACAAAATTGAACTGGATGTGAGGGGCACCCAGAGAGCGATTTTAGCCCTCCCTGTGGACAGCTGAATAGTTTGATGCATTGTTCCTGGGAATTGTGTGTTTGTTCTGATGAGGGCTGAGAGGGAGGATTCCTTGCTGGGCCACTTAACATAGCAACATTCCTGATAGTGAATCATCACAATAAACAATGTTCTTCAAAGTGGAGCACAGTTTCCCATTGTGAACACAAATTTGGCTTTTAATTTACTGAAGACATCAGAGAAAAAAAAAAGTTAATTCTTATGTAAGGCAGTAGTAGCAGCAGTCACCTGTAACTCAGCACCGAGGGGATCAAATCACTCTACAATTAACTCTCACAGTGCTCCTGCTGTGAGGATGATTATGCCTTGATGCAGAAACTGAAGCATAAACGGTTGGTGTGCTTAAGACTCTGTACTGGGTCAGCACTCAACCAGGAACAGAGCCCAGGAGTCCCAGCCCACCACTACCACCGGCTGAGGGGATGTTGGGCAGATGCACTGACAAAAAATTCATGAGTGGTTGCTGTCTCAAGCTACCTGCCCCTGCCCTGCCACCCCATCAGCAGGCAAGCAGGACACAGCAGCCTCTTAAGGGATGATCTTTTAAGCATTCCCAATCCTATCAATCAAAACAAGACAGGTTTACTTAAAATGGTTTAAGTAATACCTCTTTGCTAACTGAGAGGATTTTGTCAGAAGCAACTTAAGGACCCTCTTCTGAACATTTCTGCAAACAGTCTGAGGATGTGATAACATCTGGCAGGAAGACACCGACAAACATCTGGGAGAGGAGGAAAGACTGGGAGACAATAACCCTTTTTTTTTTTGCAGAATTGGATTCAGAGATGGATATCTGATCCTGGCTTATCACAATATCACCTGAATCACTTGGTAAGAAAGGTCCCATAGAGGAAAAGAAAGCTTCTTTGAGCACCTACCTAATAGCACCTCCTGTGGCCCACACACCAGGTCAAAATTTTGGCACACTAAACAGAGAAAACACAGTTAATTAATTACGGTTTAGTTTTTGTTTGGCTTTGGTTTGGGGTTTTTTTGGGTGATTTTCTTTGGTTTTGTTTTTCATGGTAGAAAAATGCCAAGATATGCTGTCTCTCTGAGCTCTATTTTAAGCTAAGCTCTGACAAACCCCTCATAAACCAGAAGAATTTTCACCCAGCCTTAAATTTATCCATCAGTTTAATCCACTCTATTTTTCCCATGTAGACATAGCTTTAGTTATCCTATAAATATCACATATTTTGCAGCAAATTATGGTGTGTCTTCCACTACAAAAGAGCACTGATAAGTAGATGCAGACCCATTTCTGGTTTTGATCCTCACTATGCCATGGAAAAAGTATTGATCAGTTAGTATCAACTAAAAAAAACAAACAGCAAAATACCCCACTAAATAATATTCCATGTAAACATTTCAGAAATCTTTGCTGTGTTTTCCTAATGTTAGTGTACGTCAGTAATAACTCAATGACTAACTGTGCAAAGGTGCACAGAACCAGGTCTTTTATCAGTATTGCAAAAGGATGTTGTCCTGCTGAGGGGATCAGGGAGGCTTTATCCAAGGTCAGGAGTTGAGTGAGTGTAACTGACCCCAGCCATGCTGCTGGGTAAGCTGGTTAAGCAAGGTGAAGAACAAATCTGTGAGGTCTCCAGAGGTTGGTCACACTGGCACGAAGCACAGAGCTCATGAAACCCAGCTACTGAAGTGCTCCAAGTCTGGTTTGCCCCTTAGGTGGCTGTGGAGATTAGCACATTGTTTTTTCTCAGTTGACAGTGCCCATTTTCAGGATTACTTCTGAAGGACTGGAAGGTGAAAGTGTCACAGAGGCACTGAAAAGATTTGGAGAGCTGCAGCAATTAGAGCTGCCTTTCCTCATGTGTGGGAGAGAAAAAAGGCTGGAATGGCTCTGGCAGCACAGCCCAGGGTAGCTGTGAGGTGCTGCTGTTCCCAGTCACTCCAAGGAGGCTCCGTCTGTGGAGCCAGTGCTGCACTTTCTGTACCGAAGGGGGCCAGTGTTTTGCCTCATGGAGAACACAGCTGGGGAAGCACAAAAGGCAGCACCTTCAGGCCCCTCTTGGGAGTTCAGTCACACTGAGAACTTTAAGAACCATGTTTATACCATGAAAAGATTGATTTAGGGTGAATTGTCCATATATCAGAGTTCATATGATGACATTAAAATCTCTAGTCTGCAGAAAATCTCCTGTCTTAGGGGACAGCTCCTAACTCTACTGAAAACATTTCAATCACTGAATTCATCGCTTGGCTGTGCTAGCCCAGTCCAGGGCCCAGTCCCTCAGGTTGTTATTCAATCAATGCAGCTATTGATTTCATCAGGAGCACTGTCTGCATCAGATCAAATGCTAAGGAGTTCACAAGTTGCCAGGCTGATAAAGAGTTTCTCCATGACAGAGTGGCTCTCTTTGCTGGAGAATATGGCTCACAGATATTAACTGTTAGTGAGCTAAAAGCAGCAGAGATCCACATGGTGCATATGGTGTAAAACAAGTGATTTATTAGACCAACATGCTGCAGCAACAGACTGAAAGAGAAAACTCCAAGTGACATCAGGAGGTGATAAGTGGGCAGCAACAAGTGTAGTTTTGCTACCGTCTACAGCCCTGCAGTTAGTCCACTTGTACCAGTTCAGAGCCTAATCTTACATTCTGTTCTGGCCTGAACCCTGCAAATCTTGGCACCCAAGAGTACTCTCACTGAGCACTGAGACATCACAGCCTGCAAACAGCTAATAAAGCAGAAAATGTTTTCAGCAGCAGACCTTGAACTAGAAAGCATCCATTCCACCATCCTTTCAGTATGATGCATGCATTTAAAATAACCACTCTTACACTTATACAAGGAGAATTGAAAAGTCTGACTCAAATTGAGGCTATGTACTCCTCAGGCAAAAAATGTGTCAATGGGGAACTGATTCCTCATCTCAGATTTTGTACCCTCTCAATCTGTTTTGTGTTGCACTCTTCATTTTTAACAAAATCCTAAAGAATGAGAGAGACATTAGTAGACTGCTGTCAGCTTTGACCAATTTCAATTCCAGCATCTGAAAAATACTGAGAGGCTATTATTTTGTTTCAGGGATTTCTCTTTCCCGTCTTATATTTTGAATTCTTTGGGGTAGGGACCAGTCCTCTGAAGATTTCAGAAAGGACATACTGATTTTCAGACAGCAGTTGCAGTGAGTATCATTGACTCTGGGATATTTCTGAAACTTGATTAATCTTTGTCTGAAATAGTCTTTCCAAATTATTCATAAGACTAAAGTATATTTAATGTTAGCAATATTTAACTGATTTGAAATGCATAGTTATGGCTTTTTTCCCTTTTAAATGTATTTTATGCCTAAAAAAATGTTTCTGTAGTATTTATAATAATGAAGGACCACTCATACTTTCACAATATAGCAGTCTTGTCCTTGCACTGATTTATACAGGTTTGAGATTGACCATGAAATGAAATTCTGGCTCCACACAAGCCAATGGCAAAATTTTCATGAAGCTCAGGCTTGAGCCATACCACACAGGGCACTTCTCTCTGTAATGTGAATGGTCTTTTAGATGGTATTGCATGAAGTAGAACAACGGTAGATTTAGAATAAATATGTATCGTTATTTAATACTAATACTAGTACTAATAATATTTGGTAACGTAATTGCATTCTGCCCCAGGAGTTCAGAGCTCCTCCTGCTCACATTCCTGAATTAAGTGGCACAGCACAATTACATATTCTCCCTCTTTTTCAGGTGAGGAAACTGAAGCTTACAGAGAGGTTAAGCAACTTGCCCAAGGCTACAAAAGAAGTCTGGAATATGATCTTCAGACATTTAAATATATTGCCAGTGGCTTAAGGGGTCTAATTTCTAAAAATTATAATTTTGGAGAGGCCCAAAAACACCAACAGAGATCGGATTGAGGGAATGTTCAAGAACGTCTCTCTAAAGCACGAGGCAGAGCAGCACAGTGATTATAAATCTCTCAAACTGTGCAGAGGTCCGGAGCCAGTGGATACCTTCTGAAAACTCTGGTCTAAGGCATCTAGAAAAGTGAATGATCTGATGAAGAAAGAACAGCCTTTTGTCATTCTAAAAATACCAAGCCTGTACATCATGTGCACTGAGAGAAAAGTTCCCGTGTGAGACATCCTGAAGAGAGAGAGAGCTTCACACACTTTGTGCAATTGCCTCTTTCACGCCTAAAAGTGTTTAACAAAAATGAGTTTCACTTTAGTCACAACTCTACCTACATCCAAAGCCTTAATGTAAAAGTGCTTACATACATTCTTTTATTCTTTACTGAATGAGGGCTGATTTCAGCTCATGAGATAAAGTCTCCCCTGAAATCAGCTCATTTCTTGTATTCTGCAACAGAGAAAATAATGGGGACAAAGAGAGGCTCTTCTACACCTTTTTTAGAATGAATTTTCATGAATTTTTTTTGTTTTCTTAAAAATGAGTTCAATATATTAGAAAATCCAATCTATTCTTTCTTTGACGTTCCACTTCCTTCTCTAGAAAGGTTTGACTGAAAGATGCTCCTCAAGATTGAAATGAACAGCTCCACCAGACTCCCAAATCCTCTGGACTCAGAGTGTAAATCTCTGAGGGCTCAGTTGTGCTGCTTGCTGAGTTTACACCCTCTGTCAAGGCTCTCAGCCCGAGCCAGCAGTGCTGTGTTCCACCCATAAATGGCTTTAGAACCAAAGCTCTCATCTTGAACAGCACCTGGCAAGGAGCTGTGAGATAGTGCACTGTACAGAGCCTCAGCACAATATCCCTGTGCAGGCAGCTCAGAAAACCAAGTGAACACCTCATTCTGCTTATGCTGACATTTCCACAGGCAGCATTACATACTTTCTTGAGATGGCTGCTCCCAATGAGCATAACAACATCCATATCCAAAAAGCACGGGTTAAATGTGTCCAAGAGCACTGCAAGCTGTGAGTCTTCATCAGAACAGCAGAAATTACCTTGTTCTTTTCCTCATTTTGCAGCAATTTTCTGCGTTAACAGAATTTTTTTTCTTTCTATTGGTTTCCTTAGACTTTCCTTAGACTGTCCTTAAGGTTCCTTTAGACTTCTAAATTACTCAGGAAATTTGGTGTTGCTAACATTACTCTGTAAGTTAGGAATCTGAGGGAGTTTATTCTTTGTGCTGGCAAGCCTTCAAACTATCTTGATTTTATCAGCTATAATTCATGTTTTGTTCAAGGGACAAGCTTTTTCTTTTGTATTATTTTGAGTCATCTCTGGAAAAAATCACCTCGCACTAAGACGTAATAAAATATGAGAAGAGATTATGACTTATTAAATTAAGCCAAAGCATACACTGTATTTTGGTGCAGCACCATCCCTGGAGGGAAAGAGAATACATTTTCAAATGAGTTCTGCTTCCAATTAGGCAGGAAAACAAGTACCTAAATTTTCAAAGGAAACCAACACACAAGGTGTGCAGTGAACACAGGATACCAAAAATCCCAGCCCATATGCAGCACAACAGAAACTCCTGGGTGCCGACAGTCTCAGCCAAGACTGGGGGCTGCACAATGTTATTTGTAATTTTTTCCTCCAGTCCTTCCCCTATAAACTCTGCTTGCTCTGCATATATTTTGCTACATGGGTGAATCTGGAAGAAATGGTAAAGCATTTTTCATAGGCATCTTAATTCACACCTATAAACAGCTTAAGAAAAAATGACCTTCTGCCTGTTAGATGTGTGCCTCCTATCACTATGGGTCACTTATTTCAATTATTTCAGTTTGCAACATTAAATGCTCTACCATTGGAACAAACAAGGACTTTAGTCATTGAATTTAGCAGTAGGAGGATCAGGCAGGTTTTTACTTTCTGGCTCATGGAAAATGAAATAATATAAAAACCCCTCTCTCTTAAGAAGCACTCAGTGCCCCAGTATTGATAACCTTTAAAAATTATGTCAAATACACATGAGATGGGAGATGACTCAGCAGCTCCTAGATTTTCAGAGCAGATGGAACGTCAGTGTCCCCATATGAGAGATTTCTATACGCCTGCTTCTTGCTGAAGACACTGGTTCCAGTCATGGAAGCAAAGATTTTTACTGCAAAGCTGGCTTTGCTAATAATAAGTGTGAAATAAGGATATTTCTCAAGGGGATTTTCTAAATTTAAAACGCATTCTGCTTCTTAACACCTCCTATCCTACAGAGTGCTTTAGCCTACCACAGTCTAAATGCAGTAATTAAGTGTAAGTGTAATTGTTACAACTGTCTATGGCAGGACAAAAATAATTGTCAGGGAACTGTCACATCTCCAGACTGTCCTGCTTCCATAAGTCATGGCTATGGGACCAAATTATTCATCCCAATTCCCCTCTAGTTCCACTCAAGTGTATTTGACTTGACTAGTGGTACCAGGACAAATGTTAGTTACACTCCATCTGACTCTCAGTTCAAAAAAAGCAGGAATATGCCATATTTCTCATTACACAATCACAACAAAATCTCAACCAGCCCCACTGATATTTAACTTCCTTGATCCTTTTAGTCATCATATTGGTTGAGAGGAGGCACAGAGTGATGTCCTGAATGTGAAGCTGAATGTTTGATTTCCTTATGGATTTTGCATACTTTGTCCACTCATATTCAAAAGCAATGGCCACTTCTACCCTAAGAAATAAAATCCAACATTCAGATTCTTTGACACTACTTATGCTCATCTGTTTTGGCTCTGTAACTTTATTTTCTGAATTTTTGTATGGAGACAGTGACTATAGCATATAGCCAAGAATGATTTTCAAGGAGTAAATAGTAGGGCTGGGAATTAATCACAGGGCATTTGAGAAGGGCCATTAGCTCTTCTCCTCTGCCATGAAAACTGTCTCTGGAGGGCTATTCTCTCACCACACTGGTGGTACTAGGGACCAGAAATAGTGTCAGAGTTTCTTTCCTCACCTGGCCAATGTCAGGCCAGTAGCTGTTCCCTGTTCTCTGCCATGTCACAGGAGCTGGAAGAAGGATGTAGCATTTCCCCTGTTTGGCAGAAACACCAGTATGAAAGGGAGGAAGCAGGCTGGCCCATCTCAGTGCTCTCACCTTCTTTTCTGCTTCCTTCTTTCCCCACAGGCACCTAGGGAAATAGGGCTACAGGCAAAACTGGCATTTGTGCCCTTCACCTTGTTTCATGAATCTTGAAATGACCCTGCCTAATAAATCTTAGTGGTAAATCCAATCATCCAGCCTTATTTCATTAGTTTTGCTGCACTGAGAATGGCAGGCTAGTTTTTCCTGTAACCCTTCTGAATTTCACACATTCCTTTTACTCTCAGAATTTATTTTCCCTGTGGAGTCTGAAGTAATCTGAGAGAGCAACAAACCACTGCACCATTATAAGCCCCAGTTTCTCTATCAGTGAAGTCCAAATATGCTTCTTACTGTGCTTCTGTAATAGAGGTTTGTACAAGCTGCCAGGCAGAGACTGATGGGAGACAAGATAGGTATTTTCTGCCCAGAAAACAAGAAGCATTATTAGGCTGTGCACAGTTAAGAGAAAAACTTGCTAGGATTTAACTACACTTGGGCAGTTTCCCCATTTAAGGTGAGCAGCAAAGACAAGAAATGCCCTTGCTGCAGCGCTTCACCATCACTGCTGAGGCAACCCTGGGTGAGACAAGATAGCACACTTGTGTGGACAAAGAAATATTGGTCAAGGTTGATTTGGTACAAGTTCTTCCCTCATAAATGCACAGAAATTTCTAATGTTCACACAGATTAAATGGACATCGCTTTAAATCACATTTGGAAACTCCCTGCCTACCAAATTGCCTGTCACTAGGGCATTAAAAGCAAAGTTCAAACACATTTTCTGTAAGTCCAGTGAAATATTATTTCAGAGCTTTGGTGCTTTACTCAACAAAAACAATTTTCTCATTTTTAAAGGCCATGCCAAGTATTCTAACAACTGTAGCTACAGATCATGTAACTGAAAACCTTCCTAATGTGAGCTTGAGAATTTTTACTAGCTCTAAAAACAGCTGGTCATGAACATACTAGTCAGAAAAGAATACAAAACAAAGCGAGTAAAAAGAGTGTTGATTGCTAGCTCTCTCACGGGTATTTTTAACCATTTCTTAAATACGTTTTGCCTGTCTAGAAGTGAGAATATTCACATTATTTATTTCACATCTATCTGGGAAAAAAAATCCCCTAAATTCCTGATGAAGTGCATTTGTTTTTGACCAATACTTCTAAAGTGAAACCTGGTGTATGTACTTACACAAAAAGTTTATTAATTTTGACTGGTCTAGGATGAAGCAAAACTCCTTGAAGACGAGTCCTAACCTCAAAAATGTTTTTGAACAGGTTTCAGGGATCTGTCTTCTGTAGCTCTGTGTAAGCACAGACATGCTGTGAGTGTAAAGGTGAGTCTGTGTACGAGAGAAGAAAGACCCTGACTCTGTTCATCCACTAAACTGGATAAGCATCCTTGCACTGATTTCAGTGCATTTGGTCCAACTATACCAACCTGTTTGCTCTTTGATTTTAATTGCTAAAATTCTTAGTAAGATGGATGTAAGTATTGGTTAGGAACTAATACTTAACAAGGGCAATACAAAAATATGATGAAAATGTCAGTCAGGCATTGGCAAATGGACTTTTACTACATCTTTGCCAATTATTGTGCACATAAGTCGTGCACCTATTCACTGTGCCAAGCTGTATTAGACTACAGTGGTAAACAGGTAAACAAAACGTGCTTTCTGCTGGTATCACTGCCACGATAGAGAAAAGTGGATTTTTAATTTCCTAGACATTTCAATGAATAGTGGAAGATTACTCTAAAACTTACAAAACAGGATAAAAGAATGAATCTGACAGAAAGCCATTCCTGAAAGGCAGGGACAGTCTTAGTAAAACCACCCCTGGTCAAAACTAAACTTGCTCTTTAAGATCTTCATCTCTCTCTATTTATGCTGTATATGAACTGCACAAGCTGGCAGCAATACTGCCTTCAAACCAAAACATAGCTCACCTTATCACTGAAGAAGAAGAGTCCAGTGGTTCATAATGGTTCACAAGTATTTGATTGACCTTTCCGTGGTTGCTGAAAGGAATTGCCATATTGCAAATCTGATTGTCTCCCTGTAATCAGTCCTCATGGCAATTTCAGGGGGTATGTCTAAGAAGAGTCCCTGAATGCTTGAAATCCAATAAGGATATTGATTAGCACTAGTGACCTCTGCCAAGAAAGGTCAAAGGGAAAATTCTCTTTCAACTTCTCATCAGCTTTTAGCAAATGAGTGCCAGATCCCATGCTTCCAGCTTAGCGGCACCATGGAAACCGGTCCAGGTGAACTGCTTCCCATTACAAAAATCTGTGTTAATCACATGCATAAGGATGATAGAAACGCTCCCTGGGCTCCCCAGTGCAATGAAACAATGTGACTTAATGACATTTGCAGGATCTTATATAGAAGGGGAGGAAAGAATAGGATTTCCTTCAGAGATAATTAAGATAAGGAACAGAGACATCAGTAGGGTAAAAAAAAAGGTTAAAATAAGGAGTAAAAATCTATGTTGCTGATCTCAAGTTTTGCATCTTGGCCTTTCATATCTTTGCAATAATTTTCAGAGATGTTTCCCCAGTATAGGCCAGAGAGAATTTTTTATGAACTCCTGAAAGGAGATTTAAAATTCACAAAGTCTCATAACAACCGCTATGCTTCCTGCCACTCTACTCTATGGTGGTTTTTCAGCTGAGAACTCAGCAAAGCTCAGCAGACTGACATAGGGCCGTGACTGGGGTGCTGAACACGCTCAGAAGCGGAGGAGATGCCATTCCCCAGCCTTTGGCTGCGGGGAATTTTAGCGGATCCGGACCCGAGCCCCCCCCGGCCCCTCCCGGCCCACGGGAAGGGCTGGACGGAGATGCAGCAGCGCCACCTGCTGCCGTCAGGCGGGAACTGCAGCCCGGCCACCTCCGCCCCCCCTGCGGCTTGGGCTTCTGCTTATTCATCCTCCGAGATCCTTTATTTGTCTTGTAAGGCAAGATGAATAAAAACAGAGGCCACTTAGGCAGGGGTTGTGACATCAACACTCAGGAACTCACAGGTGGATACACATTGCTGCAGCCAAAACACAGTCTGGTGTTAGAGAGCAGGGGAGATGGAATAAATACATCTCCGTGGCTTGGGAACAATTTTCTCACCTTCCCAGCAAGCACTCACACAATAAATATATTTCCAACTCATGAAATGGGGAAATATTTATCTTTTATCACTAATTTAAGCTCACTGAAAAATCCAACTGGCTCTTTTACATAAGGAAATCGAATGGCTAAGTCAGAACATATCCTGGTAAAAATCAGCATAGCTCCAGGGACTCCACTCGGGTGGATCAGAGCCAATTAACTCTGCCTTGTGTACAGAGGTCTGATAAGTAAGTCTGTGCTGGGGATTAAGTCACCCAAAAGAGCACAGACAAGGCCAACTTTTATCTGCTGCTGTTTGCGAGCAAAGGTGAAAAGACAGTTGGTCAAGTGAACCAAACTGGGCTGGAAGCCAGCTGGTAAAACCTCAGTGACTCGGGCAGAGTCACTCCAGGTTCAGGTCTGCATAATGGGGACTGCAACCCAGTTCCACCTCCAACCCCAAGACATTTGACTTAAGTATGTGTCCTAACTGGCACTCCTAAGTAACACTGCCTTGCCAGAGAGGCTGAATCCACATTCACATGAGTTTACATCCATTTGCTTTATTCACTGTGATAGCAGATCTCAAATGAGCCTTTGCTCTAGATCTCAAGATTTAGCTATCTTACGAGCATCCTCCAACTCTTCTTTTTAAAGGCTACATAGACAAATGTCTAATAGTTTTGCAGTCAGTGCACACCAACCTCCCACAAAGGGGAGATGGAATTATCTCCACATTACCATTCCTCACTTCTGCAATTTCTCCTTTATTTTTGAGATGTACCTGATTAGGTTGTCTCTGCTCTAAGGAGGGCCATTGCTGGGTCTGCAGGGACTGGCACGTGCCTGGGGCTTCCAGATCACTGCACAAGGCAGTAAGTGGAAGCAAAACAGCAAGTGGAAGCTTGGGTGAACCTCTGTTTCAGACAGACAGACTGTTTAATCTGTCCAGGGTTTACTGACTGATAAGGACTGATAGACTGTACTGTTAAAAACAAAAAAGGCCTTATTTGCTCTTAGCTCCCCTTACTCTTGAATTTCCAAGAATAAAAGAGCTACTCTTCCCTAGTCTGCTGCTGAGTAAGGGACTCTGCTCACCTTAGACACCTTTCCCTACACCCATCTCCACAGAAGGTTGTTCCTGAGCAGGGTGCCAGACAGGGCTATGGCACTGCAGATGTTCTACCAGTTCCCTGGGCAAAGGGATTCACACCTCCATGTCCTGCTGCTCCTCACCATCAGACACTGAAATTCTTTTCCAGATGCTACATGCTAACAGTCCAATCATCCTGAAATCAGGCTAAACATCCCCATTTTCGGTCCTCTCTTTCATACTATTGATGAGTTTACAGCACAATGTTCCCAGCTACGTGGCTCTCCTTTTCTCTTCTTTGTTATGTTTCATTCCACTTCTATTACTCCACTTCTCGAGGTCACCTGGCCCTTTGTTTAGCATAGCCTGATCCTCCTTTACTAATGGTGTCCTCTAAATGCTACCAGCAATTTGCATAACAGTGTTCCTACCTGTGTGCTGAGGACACGAACCAATGTATTAAAGCAGGGTAAGTTTTAAGTCTAAGCTAAGCTATCTGGGAAATGTCACTATCAGTTTTCCTCCAAGCTCATAGGTTTCCTATTCCATAGTACATATTTTTGTGTCTCCTCTTTAGCCAGCAGAATTGTAACATCTTTAGTAATTTCTCATATAGCAGCTATCAGATACTAAAGCCCAGGAGATCAACCACATTTATCCTGAACATGAGAATTGATTATCTTAAAAATAGTAGTGTGACATGATCCAACATTAGTAAAAGCTTGCTACATTTTATTCCACTTTCCTCTCTCCATCCCTCCTACCCTTCCTCTCATATTATTCTTCCCTCCAAAGTCTATTCACAAGTCTTACATGCTACAGTTACAAGTCGAGCAACCCTGTTGTTACTGCCTGGAAATACAGGGCATTTTTTATTTGCTGTTCTCCAATCACAAGCCTGAGCTTCTGCTTGCTCATTTCTCATGCCCAGTCTGAAAGGGTTCTAGTACAAAAAGTGCCTTGTCCCCCGTGCCCACTTTCCTCCATAAAAGTGTACAGATTTTGCTGTGCAAATACAGATTTTGCAGTGACATTTTCTCTCTTCCATCTCTGCCAATGGCTTTTTAGGGAAGTGGTAAGCAGGCAGTTCGTTGCTAATTCCTGTTATGTTTGGAACAAGGCTACAGATTGCCATAAAATGAAAAGATGCAAAAGGTTTATGTACCATTGTCATCAGACTTAAATGGACTGGGATTGTCTCTTGGATGAGCCACAAACTCCTCATGCATGTCTGCAAAGATGCAGCTTTTTCCAAGGCTCACTCCTCTATTTAACTCATACCCTGCCTTGAGTCTGCTCAGCTGCTGAAGCATCCTCACACAGGCCAGCAGTCTCCAGTAGTAAACACAAATACTGTGGGCTTGTTTTGGGGAGATCCCGATTCCCAGTCAGGAAATCAAGTTCTATTTCTTCCCCAACACAGGACTTGCAGGCAAGACTCCTGCCACAGGCTGAGGTCACAACCTTTTGGTATTTCTTACTCTTTCTCCCCTTTCTCTTGTCTTGCCAGCCAGGCAGTAATTTTTTTAAAAAAAATTCCACAGTACCTATCACCAGGTGCTTCCTTCCACTAGAGGGGATTTGAAGGCTTTCTCCACTCATTCTCATTTATTTATAATATTTTCATATAATTCTCCCTCAGACTTCTCCAGTGAGATCAGGTTCACTTTAAAGTATATATATGTATTATTTATCCCTGCCTGCAGTTAACCCTTTCAAGGCCAGTGTAGAATTTTCGCATGAGGTCCCAAAAATATAATAAAGGGTGAGTTAAAAGAGACTGACCGTGAACTTCTCCTTATTGCATCACAGTGTGATGGTCTGGGTATTTACTAGAGAAAGAAAGTGGTTTGGTGTTGACTTAAATGTTGTTCATTAACTTATTTTCCATCTCCCATGTTTCAAACTATGCTGAAACACTATTTGTTCCTTTGGAGAACATGTTATGTAAACTTCTGATGAAAAGTAAATATTTTCTTTGGAGGAAAGGTTTATACTTGATCCAGTCTGAAACATGGAAGCTACTATAAAGGAGGTCTCTCTATTCTGACATCATTCAGTTTAGGTAAACAAATATGACAGTCAGTATCACATGAGGAATAGCTTCTAGGCAGTCGCTGGTTTAAAATCTACTGGGAAACAGATGAATATTTAGGGCTGTATCATCCCCTCTTCAATGGCATATGTACCATAGTGTATTTTTTTCTATAAGCTGTGCTTAGAAATGTTAGTATTTGAACAAATTCAGCATTCCTGTGCCCAAAACATGGATCCATATCACAAGCCTTATACAAAGGCCAGGAAAAACAGAATTCTTATCCTTGACTGCCAGCAGCATTGAGTATTCTTGTATGTCCTTCAAGCTAAGGCAGAGCTTGTCACCTGTTGATCTCCAGATACTTCACCAAACAGGTATTCATCTTCCCCAGCGTGGTGTCACCCCTGTTTCCATGCACAGAAACTGAAGCTGAAGCAGCCGGTGCCTCCAACCACCGCTGTAATGCTGGTGATAGTCTTGCTTTGCGTCGGCAGTTTGTCCAAATGATCTCCAGAGATCCTTCCGAAACTCTTTTATGATTCAGTGACTTGACTGGTTAGATTGTCCCGGTTCCTCTCTGGCAGCTGTTGTTTCCCATGTGGCTGCACAGCCCCTCGCGCAGGATCTGTGTTAACCCAACTCCCAGAGTTAATCTGCCAAAGCACCAACCTCACCACAATGAATGATTCATTTTCTGATGGCAGAGCTCCCTGCATCACCGCACTGCCTGGTTGGGTGAATGAAGGAGCAATGCCAGAGGAGGGTGAGAGCCAGTGGCCAGGAGCAGGGGATGGGACCTCCCCTTTCCGGGACAGTTAGCGGCTACATCAGCGACCCGTAACGTCAACCCGTGTCTTTGGGACAGACATGGGAATTGAGCCTGCTCCATTCTCCACACCTGCCCCATTCCCCAGACCTGTCACAGTGCCACAGGTGTGGTTGAGTACCTCTGATGGACATCTGCCAGATTGCCCCAAGTTTGCTGTGGTTGGGAAGCATTAGGCATGGATCCTGGCATTTGGACTGCAGGCACGGAGCCGTGGCTGAAAACAGTTGGCAGGGGCAGTCCCTGAGCCTTGTGATTAAAATCTGTTAGCAGCACCATCTCCTTAATTTTCTCCCAGCATGTTCACCATCTTGCTGAAGGTACAAACTCCTGTACCCAGAATATGCCTTTCTGGGACATGCCACTTGTGCACATTTTCCACAGTTTTCTGAACACCGAAAATTTTAAGCATTAAGAGAGTTTGGCAGCAGGTAAAATGTCCTTAAGCCTATGCACAGCTCCTCCTCTAGTTTCTAGCTACTCTGAAGCAATTTTTGTTTGTGGGCTTGGGTTCTTCTGCCCTACTAGCTTATCTTCAAAAACATGCTCTTACTTCAGATTCAGTTTCTTTGACCTTTGTTACACAGCAAACTTGAACTTCTGCTCTAAGAAAGCCTGTTCATCTCTTCCTGTCTTCTTCCATAAGCTTCCCCTAGTACTCTGCAAGTCTGTTTAACACCATCTTATCCCTTTTGCCCTTGGTATATTTTCCATTCTGTAGTCTCTTCAAAGTTGGAAAAACTGGTTTCCCAGCTCAAGCTTGCCATTTGAATATCAATCACCCAAAAGGCTGAGTACAAACTTCAGTGTTAAATATCCCACACTGAACCTAGTCTGAAGGGACAGGCCAGTAATGGTTTTATAAATATCTACAAAACTTTACATGCTGGCTCTTCTAACCTGATTAGTTTCAGTGGAATTTAGTGGACTTTCCTATTTTTCCCTCCTACAAATCCTTTCACAGTCTTTAGTTGCTGAGAGGTTTCAATTTGTGGCATCCAAGGTCATAAATATCCAAAGATCTCCACTCCATCTCCCTGCTCTACCCAAGACACCAACCAGTCTGGCTCATTGCTCCTGTGTTTTTCCCATGGGCACTGTTGCACTTTCTCCAGTGTCTGTGGTAAATATAAACTGGGACAGAGTGGGAACTGGAGATGGAAATAGCTATTTCAGAAATTATTCCTGCCCCCAAATAAGATGTTTTGTGTTCAGCTCCAACTGCAGAAAGGGCCTTTGGACTGGAACAGGGGAATTTACTCCTGAATGCAGCACTAATCCCTTGCAACCATGTGTTTCTTCTCACAGAGATGTACTTCTTATGGAATTATTACTTTTTCTGGACTTATAAGGGGACATATTTTAGTTGATTTCAGAATGCAGAAGAAGCAAAGGGCATATATTCCTTACAGAGCAAACTGTCTTTTACTGACAAACACATATTTATCCTAGCAGTGGAACCCAATTGTGACCAAGATCTGTAATCCCTATTAGTTTATTACTTAGAGATGCAAGGAAAAAGGGTTTTCCTCCTTCATTACTGTCATACTACAGCAGAGAAATTGTTCATTTCTTACTGACTTACATTTTCTTTTCAACGAAACTGAATAGAAATTATTTAATCATTCATCCTCTATTTACCTTTCATATCAAAGCAAAGCTATCATAGGCAGCTTCATGATGCATGTAAAACAAACCCCAACAGAGACCATTCCAGGATTTTAGGGGAAATTATTTGTATCATTATTATTCTACTGGGCTGCCTGCAATTTTCATCTCAAACCCAATACATTTTCCCCCCAGTATCTGCAATGACTTCCAAAATTATGCAGATGATTATTTTATTAGCATGAACCCAGATGGTAGACTGCCAGGCACAGTTACTGTCATTGCATGTAGCTCTCTATAATGCAAGAATTACTAAGAAAACTGTGCATTTGGCCACTGGTTATATAAATTAAGACCAAAGCAACAGTTACAAACTCAATTCAAACAAAATAAATACAAGGTATGTGAATCATCAGACTAGTAACATTAGACATAATGTTAACTCTAATCTTTTCATGTCAGTCTAGCCCAACACTGAGTTGTGGGAAATGTCTGACAGGCTTCTGCCCCATAATGTCATTTCTCATTGACTTTATTCAAAGCCAGTTCTGTTTAAAGCAGTTCATCATGACTCTTGCAATTTACTCTATGGATATACCTTAGACCACACCTGAAGGACAAGGACCTAAGAGCCGAGCAGACTACAGTAAACAGGGAAAAAACACACATTCACTATAAACCATCATTTCTGTACCATGGCAGTCAGATCCCTCTGTGACATTTGCCACATTAGACTCCTAGTGATGTTTATTCCAATACTGTATTTTGTATAAATGCAGTGTTTGTCTCTTCCTACCTCCAAGGGATACAGTTTGTAAAATCATTTTGGATATGAAAAGCACTGTGGGGATAAAGTACCCTGTGTGCTGTAAGGTCACCTAGTGCATACAAAGCCCCAGGACTGTGTGGCTGCAGAGAACTGTGCAGTGGTGCTGGACTGGCTGCCTGCTATCAACAGTGGCTGATGAGCTGATGGCAGCAGGAGCCAACAGAGCCTCGGGTATGTCAGCTCCCATCCTCACCCTGGGGCCTTCTCAATTGCTGAATACTCCCCTGCTCCTCTCCTTGCTTTGATTTCTTCCTCTGGTGTCCATGTCATCTTTGTGGTTCCTCTCACCAGCTGGTGGACTCCTCTTTTCTGGCACTGACACAAACAGTAACCAACGAGCCTCAGGTGTGTTTGCCCTTACTTAGCCTCCACACTAAGAAGTATTTTATCTTGTCTGGGTACAGGGACCAAATATGGACTAGAAATTCCTTCCCTCACTGAATCCTGGACCTACCTCTCTTCTCTGAAAGCACATTGTGCAATGCGCTTCTCTTCCTCCACAGTCAGATCACTGTGGGGGAATGTGATGGCAGCAGAAGTCACCTGGCTTCCTCTGTTGGACTGTGACATGTAGGTAGAGAACTGTGGCAGCATTTACTGCTTGGAAAACTTCTCCCCATCTTCTTCAGGGAGAGGCAGAAGGCTACCACTTAACCACGCAGGTTAAGGCATGCCCCAAAAGTGTGAAAGCATAATCCACAAGAGCAGGAGTTAGCATATCAAGGAGACAGCAATCTGAATACACCTTACACTGTTTCAGAAATCTGTTCTCTATCTGTTCAGGCACGAGTGGGAAGATTGTACTGTTGAATCTGGAAGAGCTAGAAGGCAAGTGTTATATTAAAATCCGTGTGCCACAGGAGGCTTATGAACACAGGTCTTTTGTTGAAATATACTATATATACAATATCTGCAGATTGGGTTTAGCTTTACACCTTGATTCTTCTGGCACAGCTGTTCACATTAGGAAAGTCAAACATGATGACAGATCTGATAGCTGGCACTGTCTGATGCAAACATGGGAAGCAGGAGGCAAGAGAAATCAAAGAAGAAAAATGTGTCTCTCCTTTAATGCACAACAGCAAACACTCCAGCCATATTCTCGCTGAAAGGAATTTGATGTCTCGGTCAGTGCTTTGCCTAATGAGCTACCAACATCAATCTGTCATCATCTGTATTATTTGAAATGGCCTCTGCTGACACAAGGTATATTCATGTACTGGCCCTCCTGGGCACTTGAGAGTTCAAGTCCTGGGCAGTTTATACCACACTGAATGATAATGAAGGGTAACAGAATAATCATTGGCTTCTTTCTCTCAAGGGGAGGCAAGAATGTTGTTGCAGGGATCTCCCCCAGCCAAGAATGGCTTTTGATTTCAGAGCTGGGAGTATGAGTTATTTGTTTCTCTGTGCACAAATAGTCTCCAGCAATTCTTTGCAACAGTGCTTTAGCTCTCCAAAGCACATGTAACGCATCTGTCCATCTGTCCTGGCATTTCCATGAGCCTGCCCCAAGTATCTGACTTCAAGAACTTGAAGGGCTGTACCAAAAGCCAAGAAAGAGATGAACACTGACAATAGGTGGGAATTTCAAGCAAAGAAATCCCCTTTTATTGCCTATCTTTACCTGTTCCTACAATACACACAAAATATTACACAATCATCTTTAACATCTTCAGCTGTACTCAGAAAATGACTGTTTCTGGAAATATCTTCTGAGGGAGATTTTTGATTGTAAGGTTTCTAACCAACACCCAGCAGCTGTTCCAAAACCTGAATCTTTAACTTGCATCATTAGACAGAAGCTTCACACAAATGAAGCAAATCAATTGTCACGAAACTTAATACAAATGACAGCTACTATATTTTATTGGTCCAAAGTTTGCAGAAGATTTAGTTTCCTTTCAGAAAGTACCTGGGAGCTGCAACACCATTGTCCTACTCACACCTTATGCTCCCATGTTCATGCACACCTAAAACTGCAGTTGAGCAACAGGTGAGTTACATAGCAAGACAAATATCAATGTTTGACACCAGTATTACCAACCTTTCTTTTAGGAACTCAAAGGTTTCAAAATGTATGAATGAGACCTCACTTCCTCTTCTGCAAAAAGTAAATATTATATGTTCCCTTTTGTCAGTGAAAGGCTTTCATCCAGCTACTCCAGGGACAGTCTCATTTACGAGACTTGTGTATGAACTACAGGACGGTTTCTTTGTTCCTCACATATCCCAAAATGAAGGCAAGAGTTAGGAAGGGGCCAGGTAAGACTGTTTTCAAAGAAACGTTTCATACCAATCTGCTTTTGGTAAGGAAGAAGATAAGACTGTCCCTAGAGTGGCATTGCCATGTGTGCTCTTAAAGGCAGATTAAGAAAATGCCTGTCAAAACAGAAATGTGGTAGGTAAATTCACCATTTCAGGTGGTTTTCAAACATTTTGCCTTGTGAAGTCCTAAAATTTTTCAGTGTAAGTGCAACCACCCGTATAACAAAAGCGGGTTTAAAAGTCATGTAACACTTTACTGCAGATAATGTGACAAGGGGCAGCTCTTTCAGGCCCTGTGAGAGCTCAGAGAGGTGATGGCCTCAAGGACAAGCTCAGAAGTGGGATTCTTTCTGAAGAGAGTTCAAGAGACATATCTGTCAGTGACAAGGCTGAATGACTCAAAGAGATGGTGATGGCAGAAGGGACAAGGTGACATCCAGGTGAAAGTTGAGCAAGAAGGTCTGGCCTTGGCCAGAGCCTTGAAGATGCAACGAGAAAATTGAGCTTGATGTTCTTGTGAAGGGGGAACCACTTGGAGAAATGATGAAATACAGCCTTGCTTAGGGAGTATGACCAATGGTAGAGGAAGTCATCATATGGAGATCATCATAATATGAACATACTGAGCTACAGTGACAGACAAAACAGAATTTTCAGATACATTTGACAGGAAGAAAATTATGCTGTAGACCCAGAGTAGTTGTGTTAGACAAGAGGACTCAAAAAGACCCAAGATCCCCTTCAAGAGACAGAAGAATGGAAATAACCATTGGAAAAATTAGAAATTTATTAAGGATGCTCAACAGAACACCAGAGGGGACATGCCAGGGGCAAAAGCGGAGATGCCCAACACAGAACCTTGTAGCCTCACCAAAGCAGTTCTGTGAGTTCTCTTTGCCTGTTTTATTCATAAATCCGTGAGTACAATAGCCATGTTCTGCACTAGCCAGTTACATGTACAATTTCTAACTGGCAACATTTAACATCCCTGTTTGGTTCAGAATTTCTGGGCTGGATGTAAACAAAGCTACAGCTCTCTTTCCCCTGGCATAACGAAACTTAACAAATTCTTAAACATATCGGGAAAAGGTGTTGACATGCACCCCTTTATAGAAATGTGACACTGGATGTTGTTTTTAATCAGCCCACGATGCTCACATTCACATCTCCCTTTCTCTGAGACACTGAGGAGGAGGTCACCTGGGCACTGATGTGTCTGTTCAGAGAGCCTCGTGTTTATTGCTCTTGACAGCCTGGGGTCCCTGTCTGCTGTGAATTCCAGGCTGTATAAATTAAGCAAGGAAAGCTGTAAGTGTAGTTACTTTGTTGTCATAAAAGTCATCCGTATTTTATGTCTAACATGCAAAATTTCAACTCCTTAAGCAGGAATGTCTATATAAATTCTTTCAAACTGCACTAACTTGGAAAGACCCACTTCCCCTGTTGCAAATGTGTTATTAATATATCGCCTCCACGCTATTAAATTAAAATGTCCCCCTCATGTTTCCGATCTTACTTCCAGATTTTTAGCCATGTGGCTGGAAGGCAGCAGAGAGTTGAATTAAATGGGTGATTTAGGGACATGTAGCAATAAAAAAAACCCCATAGGACTTAATCATCTGCCTCACTAAAAATAAATAACTTTAATTTTTTTAAGACTCTCTTGCTTGTCAGAATTATGTAAATCTCACTGGGATATTGACTGAGTTTGTCATGCCCCTGAAGGAGTGCTCCAAGGTGAGAAAGGATATCAGCTTGCCATCCTCCCACCTGCCATTCCCTAGTCCTGCCTGGAATAGTGTGGATGCTCCTGTCACTCATGCCAATGAGCCTCCACATGGAAACACATGCACTATTTTCAAAACAGTAGCCAGCATAATAGGGAACAATTTCATGTTCTCAGACTGCCACAGCATAAGAATGAATGTGCAGTTTTTTCTACAAAACTCAGTGGAAAGAAGCACTTACCTACAGTGCCAAGAGTGAACTTTGTTTCTCACATCAAAAATATGTCATTGCAGCTGAGCATGTGGGAATCCAGAGAGCACAGCAGGCTTCCCTAACACTTGCTACTAAATTTCAGGATTTAACTCAGCAAGGGAAGATAACATGTGGAGTTATCATGTGGAGTTCTCCATCACAGAGACTAACAGCGTCATAGAACATGACAGCACCCAGACAAATTGTGCACTTACATCTTTAAAGATTCCTGTAAGTAAAAGGAATTAATGTGGCATGTTTCAATTTGCATTTTTAAACTGGAGCCGTGTGTCTGTGGATACCCTGGTAATGCCAGGACAGTCACTGGCTCTCCCAGGGAGTGCAGTTGAAATTCCCTTGCTGTTCATGGAGATGAGGAGAGGTCAGTGTGACTGCAGGGCGTTTGTTTACTCAGTGTGAAATACCTTGCTTCTGCTTCTGATCCACTGTTTGCTCCTGTGGTTCAGCCCTGCACTCTTCCCAGGTATTTTTTCTGTTTGTTCTAGGTTCTGGTATGAAGCAATGATCAGGGGAACACCCATAAAAGCTGGAAGAACAAACTGTAGCCAAAACCCCCCAAATCCTTCCGCAGCTGCTAATCTCTGATTTCACAGTTGCCACCTATCCATCTCCAACACAACTTTCCCACACCCATCAAATTGCACAGGAATGATACTGAGAGAACCATGACATCCCTGCAGGGCTGAAGCAAAAATATCCCACTGTTTAGAGTTGCATGGCAACATAAATAACTTTGACCTCGATAAAAGGGTAAAAAAGTATAACAAATTTAGGAAGGGTGGGTCTCCCATACCAGGGTAAGTCAATCAGGGGCTTGAAAACCCTCAACTCATAAAACTGCTCTTGTTACTGATTGCAACATCAAAATACAGAGAGGGAAAATGTGGAAACGGGGAGGAAAATTTAAATCAATCAAAAACTTCACTAAGACAAAACATCTTATATAATCTTCCCACTGGGAAGAGAAGGAGAATAGATTTTCATGTAACAAATGCTAGTTTTGTCAGTTGATGTACTTCTGGAAGGCACTCAAGTATTTCAGTATAGACAATAGAAGAGCAAAATAGAACAAGAGAGAACAGAACAGAAATAGACTTGATTGGCTTTGTCTGGGAGAGCTGGTCAAAAATTAAAATTTACATTTCAGTAAAAATTTCAAAATTCTTGACAACTTTTTATGCTCTTTCAAAGGAAAAGATAAATAAAAGCAATATAGTTTTTTTTAAAAGAAACTCTAACCAGTGAAAAATGTCTCTGAAATAATAAATACTAAATCTGGAAAACCAAATTTTAAACCTCTCAATCTTCCTACATTTCTGATAAGTCCAGGAAACAGTCTTATCTAAAGTTTTACTGACTGGCATCTGGTTTTCCTGACTCTTGGATTGCTCTGATGTTTTGAATACATCCTTCTACCCAGTGATACCAAACATTTTTACAAAATTCAGTGAGTTATTTCAGATCACAGAATTAAAAGGGAAAATAGTTATTTTCATCCTACAGTTAAAAGAAAATAAAGATTAACAGATTGAGATTAGCAAAGCTCGCTGAAAAGGAATCTCTACCTGGACACCCAGGACTAGAGGGTCCCAAATTAGATGCCATGTCTGCTCACTTTATATCTCACAGCAAGAAATTTCTCAACTGCAAATAGCACAGCAAACTAGGGCACATGGTCAGCCTTCCTTCTCTTAAAGACTCTCATATTTAATAAAAATAAATTAATTCACATACAATATCCTACTATTACAATCTGGTAAAACTGTTCAGACTTCACAGGTTTTTTTTCAGCCTGAAATTCCTGTTATAGGGACAATGGGGGACTTGGACTGCAGTGATTCTGAGCCAATTTACATCTGCTGAAGATTTGCCCATGTAGTGGAAAGGGGCCAATAAGACTATGCAAATCAATTAGTCTAATTTGTCTTGAGGTTTTTCTCAGACCTCTATGGGTTTTCACACACTACTTTTAAATGGTGATTATACTGTCATTTAAGGGAGCAATATGCTGCCTTGACAAGACTGGTGACTTTAACTTTCTGACGTTTTCCCTGCAGACATTTTCTTGCCTTCGCGTGCAGGTTTCTGAGTAGGTGATGGCTATATAGAAGACAGCCCTGATGTTCCAATATCTTGTGAACTCGATGATCCAAAAGTAATGTACTTAATCAAGTGTAAAGCAAAAGGTGATTAAGTTTTGCAGTACTGTACAATGCCTGACTGCTCAGAAATGCATCTTTTGATGTGGTGCAGAGAATTGGACCAGTTCTGTCTGCTTTACCAAAAAATGACGTTTTAGTAATCTGAAAAGAGAGCCTCAGAAATCCCCACAAGTGTTTAACTTTGATGTGAAGCTTTAAAAAGATGATATTTATCTGTTTGCTTGGTTAATTTGCTTGAATTTTAAGCTCAGAAAGGTGTCAATTTGACATCAAGGAAAGTGGTTCTTTGCTTTTTTTCCAAAAGAGGTTGAGCAGGGGCAGCAACTTTCCAATCATCACTAGTTGTTCCAAGCATCCAACCAAAAAAAAAAGAGAAAGCAAAAAAGAAAACCATCAACTCACCTTTCCATTGTGGTTTATATGAATTATTAAGAACTGAGACTCAGTTTTTGAGCATAGAATCAATACTATATTTTATATAACAAGGGCAGTAAACCCATCTCATTCTGCTTCCATCACGGTGAAGCCTTGTCAAGTCTCTCAGGCAACCTAATTCACCAGGGCCAAGTCTCACACCACTGATGTGAAAGGTGGATTGAAAACTGGCTCAACAGCTGGGCCTGGAGGTTCTGATTGTGGCACAAAGTTGAGATGGAGGCCAGTAGACAGTGGTGCACCAGAGGGGGCAATATTGGTGTCCAGCTGTTTAACTTCTTCATCAGTGATCTGGATGATGAGCAAAACTGGGAGAAGTGACTGATATACCACAGTGTCATGCTGTCCTTGAGAGGGACCATGAGAGGCTGCAGAAATGGGCTGACAGGAACCTCATGAAGTTCAGTGAGAAGTCTGAAATCCTGCCCCTGGGGGAGCACATGTAGGAAAATATGCTGGGCCCCACCTAGCGGGAAAGCAGCTTGGCAGAAAAGGACCTGGGGGTCCTGGCAGGCACCAAGCCAAACCAGTTATGTTCCTTTGCTGTACAGAGGGTTAACAGTACCCTGAGCTGCACTGGGCAAAGCACTGCCAGCAGCTTTAGGGAGGTGATCCTTCCCCTGCTTCAGCACTGGTGAGGCCACACCTGGTTTCTGTGCCCAATTCTGGGCTCCCCAATATGGGAGAGATAGTGTGGCTAAAGGCCACAAAGGTAACTAAAGTACTGGAGCATCTCCTGTGAGGAAAGGCTGAGAGAGCTGGGACTACCTAGAACAGAGAAGAGAAGGCATGGAAGGGCTTAATGGATATAAACAGCAGAAGAGAGGGTCCAAAGGGGTGGAGCAAGACTCTTTTCATTGGTATCCTGTGACAGGACCAAGGGCAATGAGCACAAACTGAAATAGAACGTTCTGTCTGAACATCAGGAAACACACCTTACTGTGAGGGTGATCAAGCATGGGCACAGGTTGCCCAGAGAGGTTGTGGAGGCTCCTTTCTTGGATACAATCAAAAGCCACCTGGCCATGTTTTGTTTCAAGGTGACCCTCCCTACTTGTGCAGTGGGGTTGGACAAGGTGACCCCCAGATGTCCTTTCCAAAGTCAGCTATTCTGTGATACTGTGATTCTGTGAAAGACTTGTTCACTTCAGTGGGGTTGAGATGTCACCTTCTGTGCAGGAGACCATGGGATTCAGCTTCCTTTCTTGTGCTGTAAGAACTATTTGCAGCCACTACTGCAAATACAGGACAATGTGTTACTATGTCTCAGGCATGAAAGAGAGAGAATAGATCTGCCCTGAGTTCAGTGAGAAGTTATTTCTGCAATTATTACCTCTTGTGTCAGGGTGCTGTACAAAGGCCAGTCATGATGGGCCACAGGCCTGCAGGGAACTGACACCAGCAATCACACTGTTAGAGGGAATAATTAGGCAGATGCATGTCAGTCTGTACCCAAAAGGTGAAAGGCTCCTTTGTCACATTACCTGTACCCAAACTACCTGCTTGTATTTTTAAACTCCTTTCCCAAACATAAAAACCAAACACAAATTTCCTCACGCATATCACAAGTCACCCAGAACCTGCTAACTGCAAACATTCCACATGGCACAGAGCATTAATAATCATGTGGGCACATTTCTGATCCTCTGTATGCCCACAAAGAAAGTTCACAGAGTCATCAAGAGGGGAAGGGCTTGAGTAAGCCTATAGAGAAACCAAGGAGAGGTACAGCAGGCTTCAAAGTATTTCCTTTTTGTCCTGCTTGGTAAATGGAATACGGAATGTGAGTGACAATGAAGAGGGAAGAAAGAAGATAATAAATCCTGTTTTCTATTTGAGGTTTTAAGTTGTTCTTTGAAACTGGAACCTGAAGTTGACTGAACTGGGTTATATATTATATTTAGGAATATGTAGAGCTTGACTGCAGAAATGTTATACATCCTACAGTATTTGCAATTATGAAGTAGAAAAGATGTAACCTAAAAAACTGAGTAATGACCACATGAAATTTATAAATAATATTCTAAGTCCTTCACTGGGATAATTATATGTCAGGTGAAAAACATTTTCAATCTGCACCTGGTGTAAGTTCATCACAATGTTTCATACCAGAAAAAGGAAAAGAGGAATTAAAAGATTTATAGGTGAGATATTGAACTGTGCATTAACAGTAAAGAGTAAAACACTATATTTCTAAATAAATTTGTGTGATTCAAAAGATGCCCACAAGAAACACTTAAAATGTGGTTTTGGGACACCAAACCTTCATTCTTTAATTGTTCCAGGCCAAAGTCAGGAAAACGAATGATCATCCACACAACAGAACAAATGCCAAATAACACCTGCTTCAAGTCATGGAGAAGAAACAAATCATGCTCAGATCAATTTTTAATGCAAGAGAGAGAAAAAGCCTTTCTTTTCCCCACAAATCTCTCCAGTTTGCAAATCCTAGCATCCAAAACACACCTCATGCCGCACAACTGAAGCAAATCATCCAATCTTTTTAGTCTCTTTCCATTCTCCTTCTTTATCACGTAATCTGTACAATTGAACCATTTCTATTTATAGTGTTTTCTGCATTCACAGATTCTAGAAGAGAGGGGCATGACTCAAGACTGCTTCTTTTCCCAAAACTTTTAGACTCTCTCACAATATTGTGTAAGCAGAGGAGAAATACTTATTACCTAAAGTTAAAAAAACCCCAACTTCTAATTATGCCAAAGTCCTTCTATTCATCTCAAATCTGCAGCTAGTTCCTCAACTCTAAAAATGACAACAGAGATTCAGACATGTAAAAGCCAAAAGGGACCTTTACTGTTCTGCAGCCTGATCATTGCCCTAACATGGATTGTAGAAACCTGCTCTGAAACCCCTGCAGGAAAACAATTTCTATGGGTTGAGCCAGACTGTCTAGCTAGAATCTATCTAGCCAAAGTCATCTCACCTTAAATTAAAGATTGTAAATTCTGGACATATCATAGATGCTTTATTCGGCTACAGAGAGTATTTTTTTTATCCTGTTACTCTTTTGTAAATATGTACACTATGAATGTAAATATAAGATTGGATCCAGCATTCCTAAGCATTTAAGCAGCTAATTTTCCTCTATATTCTCCTTAAAACACTTTGTGCTCTTTACGATCTTCTGCCAAATCCTCAAATCTGTACAACATATTCCAGAAACAGTCCTACAAGATGCCTGCTTTGCAAAATAAAATTCCAAGAACTGTTGGACATATTCAGATTATTCAGACAGAGAATGAGCTGATGCAAAGGATTTAGGAACTATGCCTCATTTCCTATTCCAAATAAATTCAGTAGCAAAAGTTGCTATTCAATTACATTTGCTGTTGAATATGATCCTTAGAATTACTTAAAATTCCATTTTCTAAATTATCATGCTACTGATCTCACAATTTAGATGGGTGTCTGGTGAGATTAGGGCCCCAAACGAATGTGTCCTGTTTACAGGAAAGCTTAATTAGCACTAGCATCTCTATACATTTAACAGAAGGGATCACATTCCTCTTACATGGACAGTATTTGGTTGGTAGAAGTGTCTAAAAATTGTGTTACATTTTTGCTGACGCTTTCTTCTTAAACTGCTTTAGCAGACTTCGCAATATCCTACCTGATAAAATTTACTTTGGCCAAAATTAATCAGTCAGCTTGATGTCCTAACATTTACTTTTCTCTTTTGTTGTTTGCAATGCTTCTTGGAACTGGGACAAGTATCAGGCGTGTGCTCATGTAAATCTGAGGTATGTACTATATAAATGAGGCCCCAGTTCTCTCTACTTAGCTACCATCTGAGCTGTATTCTTAGATCTTTATTTCTGAAAGGGATCAGTTTTCCTCAGGTGCCATGAAGGCACTAGTAGCTTTAATACTGCTTGTTCAGCTTCCAATTCACAAAGCTGTACCAGCAGCTCCCCCTGCTCCCTTGGGCTGTGATGACCCAGAATCTGAAGCAGCAGCTGCAGTTGCTGTGAATTATATTAATGGCCAAAGTCATCATGGATACAAGTTTACCGTGAACAGCATCAAGAGTATCCGCGTGGTACCCCAGGTAAGTGAGGAGCTTGCAGCAGAACACTGTGCTCACCTGGGGATGCTTGGAAATCACCAGTGCAAGGGCCTGCAAGGGCTGTATCCTCACATGGGGAAATCAGCATGGCTCTGTTGATTTAAATGGGGCAAGGACACCTGGTAGCAGTGGAAAATCCAGGTCGCTGGAATGTATCTCTCAAAGAGCAGAACAGAGGGGGAGAGAGAATTGTTCAAACATTTTTGTACAATGCTGGAAAGAGCTCAGTTTACAAATGCAGCACGTTTGCAAGAGCAGATCATTCCAGGTGCTGTTTTGCAAGCCCAGTAGCTAATCTGGAGAAAAACTGAGAGTAATCTTTGAGATGCAGGTAATTACTTATTGGCTAAATACATACCTATCAAAACTCCATGCTATTTGTGATTTTGTAGTAGGCATTAATTTTACGTAATGTCCCATTGAGCTGCCAAGGGGTCTAAATGGAAATAACAGTGGCTTATTTTCCCTAAGATCTATTGCCATCATTGTAGGCATCTAGACAGGCCATAGAAATGGTCATGAATACAATGTATGTGCCAATTCAGAACCTTTGATTCTCTTAAAACATGGAAAATAGTCCCAAACAATGACATGAGTGAAACTCCATGGCTGTTTTCTACTTGTTATGAAAGAGAAGATACCAAAAGATACATTTAGAAAAGACTACAACAGACATAAATGAGATTACAAGCATGTTCAGAGTTACCCACACAAAACCACTGGTGACACTGCTTTGCTCATATTAATGCTTTTACACTAAAACAACTTAATTTGTTTAAATGGAATCACTCATGACTCGAACATCAGAATTAATCTTGGACCTAGGGAACCCAAGGAACTGTGTCTTATGTTACAGATGCAAAGGAACTGGTGCAATTCAGTGTAATTCCAGTGGACTAAACAAGACAGGTCAATGCTCACTGGTGTTTGTTGGGTATCTGGTTATAAAAATATGATTTTTTTTAATCATTAAGAAAGCTTTTTAAAATTTTTTAAAACTAACCAACAACATAAAATTAACTTAAGAGAACTGACTCACTGCATACAAGCTTGACTTTCCAAAATTTATGAGCCTGTTCCTTATTAGCTGGAATAAAATCAGTGTGATTATCTTGACTTACTCCAGATTTGGAGTCCTGGTTTTTTATGAAGTTAAAAGTAAGGACCTTTTCAGTTACTCTGGTGTATACCTGGAGCTACCCATGATGTTGAGTCAGCAACAGAGACCTCAGTGCCGCCCCAGGGAAGAAATCTGGTGATGTTTTGTGAAGAAATTATGTCAATTCCAATGGTTTATTGTTTTTTCTTTCAGGGGCCAAATAATGACTTCATATTTCTTGAACTTGACTTACTGGAGACAGAGTGCCCTATTCTCAGCCCTACAGCTCTTGAAAATTGCACAGTGAGGAGCTTTGTAGATCATGTGAGTACCTGAACTTTTACCAGCTGGGCCCAAAGGTGCATGTTTGATATGCTGATGCCAAAGGCCAGGCTATCACCAGATTCCCAAGCAAATGTCATATCCCTGTAACAGCCTGTAACCACTCAATCCCTTGTAACCTCCTTGCTGACTTCACTGCCTTCATGTCATGAAGGACTTCACTCCTGGATTTCTTTCATGTCCTGCTATCTGAAGAGGACAGATCTCTGCCAACAAAACATCCCACATACAGTACAGCCCATGAATGCCTTGGGGCCTTCTTTAGGGGCCCAGCCCAGATCTCACTGCCTCATTGCAAACCACAGACCGGGCAGGTTGTGCATGTGCACAAAAACACCCTTCCCTTGGCTACATGGGGGTTGTTACCTGGTGCAATTCCACCAAGCCATCTCTTCCTAGTTACAACTGCAGATCAGCTATTCTCTTCAGGAAGGGCTCTGGCTTTGAAGTAATGCTCAGCTGGAATTTACTGGCCTCAGATTTTTTTTTTTAATGCAAGTATGATCCAGTGGTGAGACACTTTCCCTGACCAAAGCAATGGAAATGTTGTCTGAGCCTGCTGTTTCTAGAATGGGGCCCAATTCACAGAGCTCACTAAATATGAATCATGATCTACCCCTGTATTCATCAGGGCTCAGATTTTATTTTCCATCGGGGGGAGGTAACTTTAACTGTTCCCTCTTCCCAGTGACTCCAGCTTTGCCTTAGACATCTCCTCCCTGCAGGATCAGGTTGCTCGCACAAGGCAGCACACTCTGCTGTTACCATGGCCACTGACCAGCTGAGATTATTGAGAATGTTATCAAACAGCTCTGTGGAAGGTCTTAATTCATAAGTATTCATATTCTTTGTTCTATATGAGAGACGAACCTGTACTAAATGTCCACAATCTTGCTACCCTGGTACTTTTGATACTTTTGAGATCCAGATTTGGATCCAAATTCTGTAGCTCTGATCTGTCTTTTACAAAATCACAGCCATCAGGACATGCCTAGCAGTGCCTTTGCCATGAGACCAATGTTGCCAGGAATGGTCAGCCATGATCTGTTCTTTTGAATTTAGTAGCCCTTTATCAGAAAATCCAATTTATCTGAACAATGTAACCCTTTGATTTTGTCTCTCTCTAGGCAGTTGAGGGTGACTGTGATGTTAAACTGCAGAAGGTGGATGGGATATTATCTGTACTTGGTAGCAAATGTGACTCACATGCAGGTAAAGGCTTTGTTCTGTAGGTTTGAATCTAGAGGCTGGAGTATTTTTATAGCAGTGGTTACAGTTCAGTAGCTTTTCTGATTCTAAACTGCTGGGTATAAATATGGCATAAAGGACAACAATTAATGGGTTTTCTAAATCCAGCCTCCTTTTCTCGTTTCACTCCCTTACAAACCCACTGTTTCTCTTTGCTCCTCTTTACTGTAACAATTAAGATACTGTAAGAGTAACTGGGGAGCAAGTCCCAGATTTGAGTCTTTTCAGTCAGCAGTTTAACCTTAAGAATTTGATTCCTTGCTGGTCTGAGTTTACTTGTGCTTGTTGGTCATCAGAGTCCCATTGGCAGATGCAGCTTCTTTACTAAATCCAGCATTTTCAATACTGCCATGGGAAAGTAGAATGTCCATTCTGCGTGCTCAGAGTGAGATCTCTTTGCTCTGTATAAGATGTCTTCAGTACCACTGTCAAAACTGATGACTGAAATAACACACAAACATAACTCCAATAAGTTAAAATATCTTCATTTTTCTACCATTCCTTATGTGAGCTGAAGCACGTTTTCATTGGTGCTTCACTGGTTCTTAACTGGTTCACCTTTTCACTGGTGAAAATTTACTAAAAACTGAGTAAGAATATATAAAATGTTCTGCTGAAGTCCACAGCACTTTTTTCTTGCAGAAAGATTTGAACGGCCAAGTCGTGTGACACACTGCCATCTATAGCCTGCACTGGAAAAGTTCCTGCCACTTTAATTTGGGGCAGACTTTTAAACAGTGTTTTGTGTTACTGAATAGGTCTATAACCTATTTCTAAACAATTTACAATCTGATCAAAACATGACCTATTCCTCCTGCAGACTCCAATGAAGACATTCGCAGAGCCTGCCCTGACTGTCCACTGCTGGCAGAAATGAACAACACAGATGTGTTAGAAACGGTGGCAGCTGCACTCAATGACTACAACAGCAAAACCACTGGATCTTACCTCAGACTCCTCGAGATCGGAAGAGGCAAAATCCAGGTAATTTCTAGAACTATGTCTAGCCTTTCACATAAACACAATATTTCATCTACAGTGATTGTGCACTGCTACCTAGTTATATTTGCAAACAGACACAATTTGCTTGTTCTAATCTGCCCTCCTGATTTGCTTTTAATTTCCCAACTATTATGTGACATTTTAGCCACAGGATTCCCTTTCACTCCAGTGGGAGATGAAGCCACAACATTTGCCCTTTTATCTTTTCTCAGCAGCTCTGCCGTTTCCAAGTGCAAAGTCAGTTAAACAATTTTCCTGTTTTATCAGTATCACCCAGGATACATTATTTTTACTGAGTTTGCTGTGGGTGCCACGAACTGCTCTGCAGAAGAAGCTAAAGCCAACGTGGGGGCTTGTCAGCTGCTGCCCGAGGATCAGTCTGTGAGTATGGCAGCATATCAGCCCCAATCTCCCCAGCTCTGAGGTAGAAAAGCAGCATCATGCTGGGATGTGCTTGTACTGGAGCAGCAATAGACCCCTGTGGGGATCAAAGTGCAAGAGATGTTTACCATCATGATATGTTTTTCAATATGTAACTCTTAAAGCTATATCATACCTTTCTCTTTTCTTTGAGGTATCTGGACTGAATTCTAACAGATTTGAATACGTTTGAAAAAGGCTTGAGGACCAGAGACAGAATATTTTTAATCAACAGAATATATATTATTGTTTATTCTTAAAATAAGCACCTGAGAAAATCTGGCTCTTTGTACTGGACAGTACACAATCACTTAAAAAAAAAAAAGCGGACTGTTTCTCCCTTCTACAATTCCAGTGCACTCAGTTCTGATATATGTGCTCTTGAGAATTATACTGTATACTTCACCATGTTAAAATTCTTGTTTCTGATGAAACTGAGTCCTAAGCAGTTTTAGGGGGTGGGAGCTCTTTACCTAGATTCTTATATATTCTTTTCCTCCCTCATATCCGCACATACAAATGATCTCACTATAGAAGAATACAGGAGTTTCCCTTATTTGTTGCTTATGCATTTAAAGAACTTGGCTTTTGAGCCCAGCAGGCTAAAAAGCAAACACTTTACTGCTCAGATAAAACATGAGAACAAGTAGCCATTTCTAAATGTGCTGAAATTTAAAATTCTAATGCAGCCTCCCTCTATTTTCTAACTATTTTCTCTTGACTATGTTTTTCTTTGCCAGAATTTTGGTTTCTGCAGAGCAGTGATGGTCAAACGTCCCTTACAAGACCTTCAGGTGGACTGCCAGCTGTATGGCCATCAGGTACCAGCTCCAGATATTCCCTTGCTTTCCAGGGAGTTCTAGCCTACTAGTACTGTGACAAGCCATCACCTTGAGTTCACTTCTTTCACCGTAGACTGCATTAGCCACCTGTGATAACTTAACTTTGTATCCTAAAAGCCAAGTGAAGGTAGCTTCTGATTATCCTATGGATTTCTGTGCTGGGAATTAAGTCATGTCTGCCATCCATGCTTGACACAATTTGCCCTCCTGAGCATCTCAGAGATTCAAATGTCTAGCAGGGCGAAGGGAACCAAATTCTGCTCAACTAAAGGGATGGGGCAGATAAATGTAAAACAGAAATCAGCATTGTGAGCCTGGAGGCTTTTAGTCCTCAGACATGACTGAATTCAGAGACCCTGTCCTGCACTGCTGTAGCAAGAGGAGGAAAACATATGCACTTGACCTGAGTACTCTCCAGGTATTTCAGACTGCATTTGGTCTCAGGAGGACTCTGCGGCAGTTGAATACTTCCTATGGACAATAGCTCTTGGTAACTCAACAGTAACTAGCTGCCTAAGAGGTATATGAAAGAGAAAATGAGACAGCTGGTCTTGAATGTCTCGCCAGCTGTGCAGGTGGCCCTGAAAGACCATATAGCACAGAATTGGGTCCTAATGATTCACTGGCTATAAAAAAATGTGTTCCTAGGTTCCTGTGCATGTGTTCCAATGCAAATCAGGCTTCTGTGATAGTCAGGAACATTTGAATCTGGGTTGCAGGCCTATAGCTAGTTAGGAGCAGCGTACCTAGTAGAGGTATCAATTACCTGTACGTCACAAGCCCCAGATCACTGAAAACCAACACAACCTGTTTTTCTTTCTCAGCCTGGAGTTACCTACATTCACCCAGGTCAAGACACATCAGCAGGACTGGCACCCAGTGCTGTAGGCTTCACAAACCATAATCTTGGGCTTGCCCACAACAACCCTGTTGCATCTGAATCCAGCTCTTCAGAAATACTGCGTTCCGTGCTCCCAGCAAAATCAGTAACAAAGACAGCAGTTGCAGAGGCTGCTCAGCATGACAAAGTACCTCGCCCAGTTGGCTTTGTGCCTCCTCCTCCTCCCTGCCCTGGGAAGATTCGTTATTTCGATATCTAGGCTGTATTTCAGACATGCAATGCAGCCAAACTGAGCGACCAGTGCAGCAGCAACAGCAGCAGCAGCAGCAGCAACACACAGACCACAACATCGGGTACAAATAGGTGAGAACACTTGACTCTGAGCCCAAATGAGTTTTACCCTCCTGGAGAGCAGAGTCATGGTCAGGGTCTTGCAAAGGCCTGCTCCAAAATACAGATGATTACAACATATAGCAGTAGTTTACTTTACATACAGAGATTCTCTAGTTAAAATACAGAAAATATTGTTTCAGTGAAACTGTTGTAAGAGCTATACAACAGTTGTGGCTTTGTGACAGAAATACCACCGGAAAGGTTAGTTCACAATAAAATGTTCAATGCTTTGCTACCTTCTATCTGTATATGTTTTCATTTAGTTGTCAAGTATCTCCTTCACAGCATTATGAGTCATATTCTGGGCTTGATTTCAAAAACACTAAGCTCCTGCACTTCTCATCAGCTTCACTGGGATGTGTGGGTGCTGAGCACTGCGGAAAATCAGGTCAGTCTTTCCTTTTGATCACACACCAATAACACTAAAGAAGTGGCAGGAAAAAAGGTATTTTTTCCCTTCCACCTATAATATTTCCTACCGTGTACCTACTTTTGATATCCACCAAAAGTACCTCAAAACTTTTGGACATGGCACAAGAGCTCCATCTCTATGAAAAGAACACTGAGTCAGGACACAATCATTACTGGCAGGCTGAAAGCATCAATCCCTGCAGCCAAATACATGTATATTGCCTGTCTTCCAGCAGACACACAGGTGCAGTACAGTCATGGGGTTCATGGTCTGTGTGCATATGAGGAAATGCCAATTCAAGGGAATAAAAAATATATGACTGGCATGTATCTCATATAACAGGACCCAGACAGTGATGGCAATTTACCATTGTCCTGGCAGTCAAATCTTGCCTGAATTTCTGGCCCCTGTTAGAGGCAGAATCTATTCTAGGTAGAGAATTAATAAGGGGTTGGGGCCAGAAGGTTCTTTACTGCCAGCCAGACTGGAATTCTGCAGGCCCGGGGGAGCAGTCTCAAAGACAGTCATGAATGTTTAACCAGGAACAGCACTTGCTACAAGATAATTATCATGCAGGCAGCAAAAAAATTGCAGAACACATGTCATTTCTGAACTGTTTCAAATAACCTGTCCTGTTCTAGTTGCAACCATCCAGTACTCAGTAAGCAACACAACTAACACTTGCTCTTGGTGATAGTGCAACAGCTCACAACACAGAAAGGTTCTGCTCTGCTGTGTCAATGGGGAAGGGAAAAGTCAGTGCTTCAGCTGGATGTGTAAAGAAAAGGCAAATCAGCTCAGACTCTATAAACCACAGTCTAATATGATGGCAGCACACTGAGGGCAAGCTCTGCCTGTGAAGGTTGCTGCTCTCACATTTCAAGCAAATGCTGAGTTTTGCAGGAAGTGTGTTGTGGGCAATTGCACCAGCCACAGTCAGTCAGTGGCTCAGGGAGTTTTTGTTTCTCTGTAAAGCAGTGACTCTGGTATATCCTGCATGCAGCCATTCCTTCAAAAAGTGCTAATATTAAGCTGTAGAAATCTCTTCATGCAGTAAGATAGGTGATCTTCCCATCTCACTGCATGAGACACAGAGCAGGATTTAATGAAATGGCAGCTATTCTGTTTTGCATCACTGTGACACCAGATACATGAGGCTTTTCAAAATTAGGACTCACCATAACTAAATGATAGAAATTGTCTTCTATATAATGAAATAGGAACTAATTTATAGAAGAGAGAGTGTTTTTCAGGTTTAGAAAATTTTCTGATGGCAGAAACAATGTTTATAGAAGGAAACCCTGCCCATGGGGATCTCTGAAATCCAGAAATAGTGCATTTTCTTGTTGCCTTTTGAAACCACACAAAACAAAGATATGTTGCAGAAACATCTGCAGGCTCTATACTTCACAGATGTTCTCCTATACCTGGTGAAACCACTCCCTTGTTTTCTAAAACAGGAAGAAAAAAAAAATTACTCTGTGTATTCCACTTTGTTAGCTGCACTTCATCTTCTTTCTCCTTAACATTTGTCCTCTTAAGGACATGTCATGCCCCCTTACAGAACTGTTTTCCGTGACTGCTTTGAAGCAATCACTTTGTCTCCCACCAGTATAGCCTCATTTTCATGCATATGGGCCTCAGTAACAGATTCAGTATTTAACAATCGATTCTCTGGGCAATGAGACGTATGAAATGGTGGTAGATGAAATACAAATGCCTCCTCCCTTGAAATGCAGCACGAAGAGTTTTGCCAGGTCTGCACTGCTGGCTGAAAATGTTTTCAGCTTTTTCAGACCCTGTTTTGCAAAATCCCATGTACTTCATGTGCTGCTTTGGCTGGACATGCTCAGATTTCCCAGCTGTGTCCATGTTTTGAGGTCAGCGACTTCAACAGAGAAATTTTTCCTTTCCAGGCAGAGGAAGAGTACAAAGAACAGAGTCAGGGATATAACAATCCCTTATTATAAGAAGCACTGACACAGCCAGTACTAACTGGCACCCATCTCCATAGAAATGCCACGCACTGTAAGGATAAAGAAAATGAGTTATTATCCTTTAGCCGCAGGGGAAGCATCCCCAGGCACAAGGAACAATGTGGGCAAGTCTGCATTGCTGCTTCTGTGGTTCCTGTACTATGGCTACAGCAGTGTTTCTCAACATTCAGCCCTTGTATCCCACCCCTCTGGGACACAGTCTGTGCATTATCCCTCGCCCGACACGTGAGGGGCTCCCTCAAGCAGCCTTGTGCCCCTTCTGTCCTGCTATTGGAGTTTTGCACCTCTGCCACCAAACAAAGTCTTCTTAGAAGAGTTTCAGTTCCAGTGCTGTTGCAGGTCTTCTGGCTGTATCTATAATCCCAGCTTTCTATGGACATTCCCTGGGACACATTCTGCTGTCTCCCAGATGCTTTAAACACTTCTGGGACAAGATTCTTTACACAGCCAAAAAAAGTGACAGTATAGAAATTTTTTAACTGCTCCAAACATCACAGTAGTATTGAAGAGATAATTATGCCCTTTGCTTACACATTTTCTTCCTCATTCAATAGAATTTTCAAAGTTCTAAAGGTACTTAGTGTCCTCCAGCAGAAAGCTGCAATCACAGATTCCCATGACAAAAAATAAGGACCAGGGACATGGTAATCCAGCTTCTGGTACCCTTCAAGGTGGAATGCTGCAGAACTGCCCCTTAGTAGAAAACCAGTGACATTGACTGGGATCCTCCCCAAGTAATGGACACTGTCACTTCTCCAGATCTTCAAGATAGAAGCTACTTGTAAAGTTATTCACTTTTGTCTCCAGCATGGAGTTCCTGACAGGTTATTCACAAGGCACACTGCTGTCATTTCAAACTGAAGTTTCTCCGGGAAGAATTTTCCATGACCCTTGAGGGGTCTCAATGCCTCCAGAGCTAAGGGGTAGCATTCAACTGTAGGTATCCAGATGAGTAGAAATGCTCAGAGAATGAATCCAAACTGAGCTTTCTATCACAACCACACTGACTGCATGTAATAGAGTCAATATATGTGTTTAAAACTGGTATTTAACAAATATAAATTGCAAAATCAGTCAACTTTGTGGCATTTATCCATTTTCTGTTCAAATTACTGAGACCTTTGTTATTATTTTATTTGGAAGAAGAACTGGATCACTGACAGAACAGAATTGCAGTCAGACCTGTTCTGCACATAGATTTATTCAAGCAAACCTGGTTTCTTAAGGAAGCAGCTTTGTGTGTGTATTCTTATCCCTTGCCATGAGGTCAAAATTGCATGATCTGCCCAGTGAAGTCCAAATTAGAAATGGAAAGCCAGGAGGAAAAAGTGCTCTCTGGTCTCAGAGGAAGCAACAACACTTCTGTAAAACCTTTAATCATTGACTTAGTGTTTACTGTTCCAGCTGTAGGTTTAAAGGTGATGGTCAGTATACAATAAAAAAGGGGCACAAGCTTATAAAGAGACACGGCTCCACTATAAAAGTCTGTGATCTCACTCAGGTCTCAGCCCCTCCATCCTGACTGACAACCCTGATCTACAGCACGGCTCTCTAACCAGAATGGTTTGGCTTGTCTGGATGCTCTTTGGCACCCAAGTGCTTTGCTCCTGCATTGCTGCCCCTGCAGCCCAGGGAGCAGGGGCTGCCCTGCTGTCCCCCCGCTGCGATGACGCTGCAGTGGAGGAGGCTGCAGACCTGGCTCTCCGCCAGATCAATGCTGACCGACAGGAGGGATACGTCCTCAGCCTCTACAGAATTGTCGGCGCCCGAGAGCAGCCACAGGTAAGTCACCCTCTTGCTCAATACGTTTCTCCCTGTGTCTATTTCTAAGAAATATCTAGCTGAATGAAGAAATATTTCAAAAGGCAAATGCAAAGCTCTGTTCACAGGACTCCAGAGGCCATGTCAACTTTATGCACAGACTAGAAACAATTTCATCACACTGTGGGCAATTAGAGAGCAAATCTCAGTCATGACTCTCTGCTGCAGGCCCTTGGAATAGCTCCAGGCATCAGTTCAAATTTGATATGAAACACCACTACTCTGATTTAATTTCATTTTACACCTTCCTCCCACTGCCTTGAGCAGTTGGAGTGCAAAGGCTAGTAAGTCATCGTGTGTTTTGCACAAAAGATATGAGCACTAACAGGTGTAAACACATCCTGCTTGGGACCAAGGAATTCCTTTACAGACCTCTAAAAGATGACTCATTCTCCAGAAGAAACCTGAAACCCAGTTCAAGGGCAAAAAATACACTGGAAATACCTATAGAATATCACTCACATTTCTTCAAGTATTGTATTTCTCTGTCTGTGCTTAATTTATGATGATTTTGTGCTGCAATAACTGAATCTACTGGCACTAACTAGGGACAGCCTGAAATGAATTCACCAGGGCCTGCAGCAGATTAGGCACTATGGAAGCCTGCTGCTAGCATTCCCTGCAATGCCTGCTCACTTCCCATAGGCTTCCCTGAAAGGCTGAGCTCTGAACTCTAAAGAAAATTAGGCTTGTTGCCAGATGCTTAAAGATCTGTGCTGGCGAGGATATGACACTTCTTCCTGCTGCTCTTACAAGGACATGGTTCCTGCAGACACACTGTGGACTCCAGTAACCTGAGATCTCACAGCTAAAGATGCTCTGCTGTGTTTTGCACTGTGTTCTCTATATTGCCTTGCTCAGGTGACAGAATGTGCCCACTAAGCAACTGGATCAGGTCTCTTCAGAATTTTTCCACATGATGTAGCCCAGAAACCACATCACCAGGCCTGGAGTTCAGTGCTCAGACCCCTTCCTGGGGCTATTTCCTATTGACAATAATTAGAGCCCCCTATGACCACCCTAGAGTGCAGCATGGTGGGCGCAGATATGCTGCAAACCACCTCAGTTATCTTCCTACTTCTCCCTTCCCCTGTGCCAAAGATATATATGGGAATTTTGGTCCTTGGTTGTGATTTCTCTGTCACTCAATTTCCTAAAGATTTAACTTTTTGCTTTAGAGGAAGCATACTTTGTTCATCTGGGGGTTTAATTTACTTATTTCCTTTTATTATTTCTTTTCTTCTTTTTTCATCCATTATTGTATCCTGTAAATAAGGTGTTTCAAGACATTGCAATAGCAAACTAGACATTCTAAGAAGGGGTTCACAGACAGTAACAGCCTTATGCCACCTCCCACTCCTCTCAAAAAAATTAAGAAGTTTTTTTCCCCCCACACCAGTCAGTGGTCCTTCCTCTCACTTTCTTAAGCAGTAGTGAGGATAAAAACATTTTCAAAGTTACTTCAAACTCAAATCTGCCCTTAAGCAACCTGTGGTTCAGCTTTGCTCTAATTGAAACTAATGAGCCATCTGCTATTAACTTATATGCAAGTAGGACAGAGCTTGCTTTCATACAAGATACTCATGATTAGCTTCACTGATAGGCACTTAACCAAAATTACAAAACATGCCAAAATATTTTCTTTCTTTCCCTTGCACCAGGTCACCCTACTGCCATATCTCCTCTGGCTCCCAGGCTGCCCAACACACACTGCAGCCTGGCACCAGCAGTGCTGAGGAAGGGATCTTTTTGGCACTGGAAAGATATACAACTTTTTATTCAATACTAAGAAGATATCAAAAGGCCTTTGCATAACAGTCTTTTAATGAAAATTAAAATAAGGATGATTAAACCTTCAGTGATCTGCTGAGCTCTGAATAAGCCTCAAATTATCCTTTCCCCAGTGGAGGATGATACATACAGAAGCAGGTAGACCAAAAGATGTGTAGATTTTGTAATAACCTTATCTGCTTATTAGAGCTGGTATTATACAAGAGACCTATGGGCAACAAGAAATACTGTTTGGTCTGCCCTGGTTGCATTTAGTGTTTCTAAGATCACCATGCTTTATAATCAATATTCATGATTCAGGTGAGGAATTCCATCTAACACCAAACACATTTCATTATAAGAACATTCCTTTAATGAGGTATTTGTGTGCTTTTGCCTCCAGAATACCTTAACAACCAGTTTGAAAGCTCAAGTCACCAATTCCAAATATGAGACTGCTTAAAGATGCACATTTTTCTCAGCTATTTCTTCTTAATGGGGATAGTCTTAGTGATGGCTTTTTTCTTATAGAAGTCATATTTAAAGTTACAAAATTGTACCATATGCTGCACTACTCAAAAACACATTTTCAGCAAATAGCAATTACTCTTTGACTGGTCTTACTTTGTGTTCACTGATTTAAGCTGTATTAGCTATTAAAGAGAATTATCATCATGGCATTTAGATATCTTGTATGTAAACAGAAAATTATGATCAGTCCCTTCCACAGAAGGATGTCTGCAGCCAGGTGTGGGGATACTGCTGTGCCACTGCACAAACACTGCTGCGCCTCAGCGTCACTCTTTGTCAAAATAACTTTTAATCTTTTCACAGCCCTCAAAATGAAACTCATAATTAAACCTCAGGATTAGTGTAAGCAAGCCCTGAGATCTCAGTGCAAGGCATTACCAGATACCTTTATAGAACACTTAGGAAAAAAAATGAAAATAACAAAAACAGTAGAAAGCATGAGAAGTTGCATATGTAAGAATAGATCTAAGAGACAATGTTAACAAAACAATTTAATAATTCTTTATATTTATTTTCTATTAGTTTTGCCCTTTCATGTTTAAAGGATTTAGTATTACTAGTATATATGGTAGAGCTTACATAAAATCACCATCCCACAAATCTCTATAGGGTGTGATCAGAGTATTTTGTATCTCTTGATCTGCTCAGAACTCCAGAGCAGATACCACTTAGTGGTTTTCTAAGCAATATGAAGACAAAAAAGTCAGCAGTACTCCAGCTTTATAGGCCCTATGGACTGGTATTAAGTCACTGTTAAACAGAAGCCACAACTAAAGCCAAAATGATATAGATATTGGCCCCAGGCTTCCACAAGACTGTTGCCCCATTTAGTGTTTTCTCCACAAACCAATGAAATCAAGCAGGGATGAATGAACACTGCTGTCATTCAGTTTTGGTTTTTCTCCCCCTTCAGCAAAGACATAATCTCGGTCTAAACACGCCGCTAACGCTCACATCTAAGTTCTTTAGGATGTATAAATGACAGCTGCCCCCTTTCCAGCTTTCCACTAAGGATATAAATAAAACATGATCCAACTAAGCTGTATTCTTGATAAGTATGCTAGAAAGGTGCTTATCCATATCTACAGTGGAAGCAGAATGAGGAGCTGCACCACGCAGCATCTCATCTTCCTGCACTACATGATGTAAGCACTACATACACAGAGCTGTACTTTTAGTCCTTCCTTGTACTTCTTGCCTGGAAAGATGTTTGGCCAAAAGTTGATCCTGAATTGCTTTTGTGCACCTTGTGCTGCAGTGAACTGAATAAAGGTTTCTGGACTTAAGCACAGGTCAGAACTCAAGCACTGGACTGAAGCTTTAAGCGAGTTTGAGACTTCCATGTGACTCTGCAAGGTCTCTCACTGCACTCCCTGATAGCTGAGAGAATATTTAAGCTTCTCTATCAATGCAGCCTTTGCCTTCTTACAGCAAGTGCAAAGCATCCACACTTGAAGAAGATACTGCCCTAAGAAATAAGATATTCCTCTTTCTAATGCCTACTGGGAATGTTCCATGTTAGCAGTTTTTTATTAGTTGTGGTGTTTACAATCTCATTCTTATTTCAGGCAAAATAACCTACCTTTCAAATCTGATAATAAATGCAGTTGACAGTGAAAACATCAACATGTTTAGTCTTTATTCTTGGGTTCTGGTTGGTACCAGAATCAGAAAAATAAAACTGACCAAAGGACTTTTTGTTATATAAAGCTGGCTAGCTGCATGACCAAGCCTGTTCTAACAGGACCTGAATTTCACCTGATTTGCCACTTTTGTCACAGAGTTTTCAGTTTTCAGGATATCTATGCATTCCACCTGTGTGTCTTCCACTTCTCCATCTCTCCTTTTTATGAATCACTACTTTGTTTGATACAAAAATGGGATGTGACCCTTTTGTTTCTTGTTTTCAGGAGATCACTGGTTCTGTCTTCTATCTAACCTTGGATGTAGTAGATACTGAATGCCATGTACTCAGCAAAAAGTTGTGGAAGAACTGTAACACCAGACCTGCTCATTCAACTGTAAGGATTTTATTTTTCTGTTTAATCTCAGATATGATGAGTTAGTCAGGTACTACTGATAACTGCAAAATCCCTACACTTGCATTTTTAGTGGGCAACAAAGCTTAGAAAAAATCAAAGCCCATTTTATAATGGCCACAATTTTACTCTGTACCTTCTAATCAGTTTACAGACTGGTAAGATTTATTTTAAAAAGTGAAAATCAAAAGAAAGTTTTTGACCAGTGCTAATAAAGAGACCACATTAAATAGCCATGCTAGGACACTATTTAAAATAATGGTTTACTTTTTATAGCAACTCTGTAAGAGTTTATTTTAAAGACAGCCTGTCAAGGAGGGAAGAAAAGAAACACACTTTTATACAACATGTGATTTTTGGTTTAGTTTAATTCCACTTTTATTCTGACAACTTTGCAAAAATTGTACTGAAAGAAAAAGGAAAGCTCAGCAATATAAGCTGCAATGACAGAACATGGTCCAAGACTGTTGCTACAGGTGACCAAAACTGTTCTGAACAAGTGAAAAAAACCTCCTAGAAAGCGAAGAATGACAAGAAATGAAGTTCATATGGAAAAAACCCAAAAAAGTTATGATTAAATTGTGCTGGACTGCTTCTAAGGCAAATCAATTTTAACTTTTCAATGAAAAACTAGAAAAAATTAAAAATAATTCTGCTCACTTCTCATTACAGTGTTTTCAGCAGAAAAAGGGCACAAAGCCTATATGGTTGATATGGCTTCAGTGACGCCAAGAAATTCATGTCCAGAGGCCTTGAGCAAACATGTAGAAATATCTAAGCCCTCAGAGAATATACTATCAACTCTTAAATATAAAAGCATAATGGATATTAACAGGCCAGAGTTTTTTTGGCCACAAAGTCAGAGATTTTGTGTGCAAGGATGACCCTACTATGCCACAAAACTGATTTATGGTCCTTCCTACCACTCTCGCTATGACTACAGGGAAAAGGGGGAAGGTGGATGACAGGTGACTGGACCCAGACACTTTGAATTATCTCTGGGTTTAAACTCTCTGGTTCCAGACATGAACCCAGCCCAGGACAGAGAGCCAGGAGCACTCTGTGATCCTTGGGCACTTCTCAGCTGCCAGAAGAGTGGCTCTGGGCAGGCCACCCAGCAGTCAAGCATTGCATCTGTATAGCTCAGAATCACACCAGGGGATGAGCTGGCCTTTTATTTTTAAATGAGATGCTTAAAAATGTGCTGCATTGTCATCTGAGTATTAACAAAACTTTTGTCTTGAAAAGAATTCCATGATTGCAAGAAGAAAATGAACCACTCTAGGCTGAAAAAATGAACCATGTGTAGGTACTAGATGATCAGTAAAGGGTGCAGTATTAATTGTTTCTAAATGTTTATTTTGTTTTAGGTTTACGGTCAATGCAAAGCAATTATCTATATTAATCAGGCAAAAAATATTGCTCACCTGAATACTTATGAGTGCACTTTACAGCCAGGTATGTCTTTAACATACTCTTTATAAAAGAACTGGAAAAGCTCTTTGCCAAATTGCATTATTTTAAATTTTAAATGTAATTATGACACCACAGTATCTCCATTAGCTTCAGCTGCCCTGATTTTCTCAAGTCAGTGACCATAAGGCCAGGGAGGTGCTGCAGCTCAAAAGAGTTCAGTAATAACTGTTTTAACCTCTGGGACACTCAGCAGAATGTCTATGTGGTCTTTTACCCTCTGAACCAAAAAACATTTTTGTGGTTTTTTGAAAGGCAAGGAAAACCAGCAAGCCCACTGTCAATAGGTTGAATTTTTTCTTCAGTGTCTGCCTCCACTGCAACATGTTTATGGGTCTGCAAATACATAATGATTCAAAATTATTGAGGGGTTCAAACCACATATTCTTACTCCAGGGTAGTGGAGGACAAGTGGTCAGGGTTGGGGGCATAGATGCATTTACAGTGACCTACACTGTCAACATGCTTTTATGGCTATGCCTTCTCTGACACTGTTGTGTTTAAATAAAAAGTTCCACGCAGATATATTTGGTCAATATGTCCCGACTGCCCAGCTGATGATTCTCCAGATAAGCCTGAATACTTGGAGGCTGCTGTTCAAAGTCTTGCCAAGTTCAATGCAGAGAGTGAACAAACTCATTACTTCTCTGTCCTCAATGTCACAAGAGCTTCAATGCAGGTAAGCCAAGGCTCATCTGACTTATTTTAGCCCTCAGGAATCCTTCTATTCAGAATACTCCTGATCTTCTTGATCCAAGACTGATTCCATTTCTTGCAAAAAGAAAGGCTTTATGCAAAAGTCAAGACATAGACTTGCTTCCAAAGTTCAAAAAAGCTTCACTGTTAACTCCTTCTTCTTCCACTACCATGAATTTGCAACTCCCTAACAGAAAGTATTTACAAAAGCACAGTCATACCTTCCAATACATATCTGTAATTCACTGAATGAGTCTAAGCATGGTTTAGAACTAATTTTAGACTAACAGAGAGCTCATGATCTCATGGCTAAGTCCTCTTTGTTTACCACAGTATTATCTAGTCTCTCTAAACCTCAGTATGTGTAGATAGCAAAACTTTGTCTAAACCGTCAGATGTTACTACAATATACTATTTAATCACTTCCATTTCCTAACTCCAATTTCAGAAATAGTAAAATGATCCTGTTCATTAAAACAACCAGAAATGGGTCTTTGGCTATGTAGTTCTACGTGGATGCTAATTTATGACAAAACCTAAACCCATTTCCATGATGCCAATCTGTGAGTTTTTAAGATTGTGCATATATAAGAAGTAAAAAATGACCAGGCAATAAAGCAGCACTGGTAAAAAAACATTCACTGTAACACAACTAACACTAATGCCCCAAGTATCACCTGTTCCTTCCAGACTTAGAAGTTTTTCATATATTTCAAGGTCACTAGAATTCTTTATTCTTCCTGACACATGCACAAGTTCTAATTGCCACTGGCCTCTCATTTACAGTGGATTGATGGTCCTGCATATTTTATGGAGTTTTTAATTCAGGAGACATCTTGCTCCAAAGATGATACGGTTGCTGACATCTCGATGTGTGAGCCACTTGCACCAGAAGTAGCTGTAAGTACTTTTCCTTGTAGAAACATCCGTTTTCCAGATACTATGATCTCTCCATGAAATAGTGAAATTTAGTATTTATCTCCTTGGCTTTTTGCAGACAAGAACCAAAACCCACATCATCTTTTTGTGGATCATAGCTCTATAGTGTCTTGCAACTCTACAGACTGCTTTAGAATAGAGAAACATTTCAGCAAAAGTTCTGAATTCATACCAGAAGTCCATAAGCAAAGAAAACAAACAAAAAAAATACCATCCAGAAAAAGGTGGAGTACCCATCACCTTACAAAACTGAATGAATGTAAAGGATTTCTTCCAAAGAAACAGACATAGACAATAAATCACAAACAATGCATGAAGAGTATATTCATACTACAATCAGGTCAGCTAAGGAAAACATTTAGGAACTAAGGAAAAACTTGTAAGGAAAATGGGAACATCTAAAGCCCCATCTTAAGTGAGATCCAAGCCATGATACCTACAGCCCAGTACAAACACAACTACTAGAAACAGCATCTTTTTCATGGTTTCTTTCACTAGTATGGCGTGAAATTGATTCTGTGTGGAAAATTATACTCTGTTCCACACACAACTAGATGGCATAGGGATATTCTGCTGCAGGGGAACTTAAGCAAGCTGTTGTAGTTTGGTCTTAAGTAGCCAGCTTATTTTTGCTATTGTGTTACCTAACTCTCCTTTGCAAACACAAGGCCTTTATCAAAACACTGCCTGCCTTTGTGAGGTTGCCAATCCCAAAATAAAAATTTGCCCAAGCTGTTTATCCCTACAAATACACTTAGAAGCTATAACTATTCAGCCTTTCATAATCACTTATTTTACAAGATAGGGGCTTAGTATCAGGGCTCCATGTGAAAAAATGCTTGTATTTTCTTCTTACAGAAAATCGGTTTCTGCAAAGGCTCTGTAGTAAACAATCCTGTGCAACAGTTTGTCACAATATCCTGTGAAATCTACAGTCAGCAGGTATTTCTCAATCTAATCTTAATATTGCAAGAGTAATGCTCCTTTACAAAACAACTATTGAACTTTTGAAAGCCTAGCCATTTTTAAGTTTTCTTATTCACAAAGACGTGCTTCAAGAAAGTGATAAGGCCAGATCAGGAAGAAATCTCTCTTGTGATAAAACAGACTGTTGTTGGGTGGATAAAAACGCAATAGAGTGAGTATAGAGACAATCCTGCAGAGTGTGTTCAGAATGCTCCACAATGAAATTGTAAATCACAAAGGGAATGCAAGGGGATATCACTGTATTTACCCAGGTTTCATGCACCAATCTCCACTGACACAAGAAGTAGTTACATCCGTTTATCTTTTGAGCTTCTGTTCTGTAGCTGGTCTTGGAGGACTAGAGATGCAGCAGATCCTTAGTGTGAAGGGTAATCTTCATATTTGAAGGAATTTGGAATTGCTTCAATTTAGATAATGCTTATTGCTTGTTATTTAGGATCCTGCCACTGAAGAGGAAAACCAGGAAGCTCATCAGACACCTGGAAAATCCAAGCAGGATCAACAGGCCTCTCCTTCAGATGCCAATCCTTTCTCCCCGCATCTGGAAAAAACAGTGGGCTGGGTTAAAATTCTACCCCCTTCAAATGAGGACATCACTTTCCATAGCCTACGAGAAAGTCAGAATGAACATAAAGACAGAAATCAAGTTCCTCCTAAGGCTGTAGGATCTGCCCACAGTCATGATGGAGAAAAGACTCAAGGAAACAAACCAGACTTGACCAAACCAGTCACTGGACCAGTTATTCTCCCTTTCCCTGAAGAACCTTCTCTATCAGATTCATGTCCAGGAGAAGCAAAGCAGGCAGAAGGCATCCTCCATCCTTTGATAACTAGAAAGCCTACCCACAGTCTAGCCAACACCCAAGCCCCTCAACTATCTGCAACAAAATAGCAGCCAAAATAGCAACATAGTTTTCAATTTGTACAACACCTTCACATAAATAAATAGTTTATTACAGTCTCCATCCTTGGTATTCTCAGTTTTATGAAAGCACAAGAACAGCTTGGGAAAAGAAATTTAACTGGGGTGTTTTCCAACAGAAGTATTTGGCTTTTAATTCTCAAATTCCCCCCATTAGGCAGATCATGAAGGAAAGGTAACTGTGGAAGATAAAAGAACCTGCAGTGCTGGGACAGCCCAAAAACATCAGAAAAAAAATCCTCGGTTGCAAAATCTGTCAGGGCCCAGTGTGGGAGGGCTGCTCCCCAAGGGACGGGGCGATGGAGCCCAGGCTCGTGGGGCAGGGGCCTGTCCTGCGGTGTTTAAGGGAGGCAAGCAGGGCACACCCAGGGGTGGAAGCCAGGTTATAGGAACTAGCCAGGTCAGCCAGGTAAGTTCAGGGGCAGGGAGGCAGGTTTGAGGTCAAGCCGTGAACGTGAGTTGGCAAGGCATGGTCAGGGGCTGGTGGGGTTACGATAGCCAGAGTCAGGCACAGCCCAGCGGTCTCCCAACAAGTCTGCAGTGACCAGACAGGTTCAATGGACACAGGGCTGCAGGTATGGGCCGAGTCTGAAGCGGGTCTGAGGCGGGTCTGAAGCGGGTCTGAACTGGGTCTGCATCTGCAGCGTCTGGGGCCAGGCACAGGCACAGCCGCGATGCCGCAGGAGCTGGAGCTCAGGCAGGGGCCCCAAGCAGCCGCGGCTTAAAGCAGCTCCTGAGGGGAGTGGGGCAGGTCAGCCCTGGCTGTGGCCTCCCCCAGCAGTGCCTGGGAGCCTGTCCCCAAGGTCACCAAGGTCCCCAGGATCACCAAGGAACAGCCCCGATGTGCTGAGGCTGGCACCCCGCACCAAACCTGGAGCAGGGACGCTCTGGGGGCCTGAGTGTCACAGCATGTGACAAGGCATGAACAGAGAACAACACTTCAGCACTGGGTAGCATTAAAAGCTAGTGAGGTTCTGCTATTTTGTGGGTAAACTTCTTAATTATAACGTGAAGACCTTAACCTAATTTTTTATTTCCCGTAGAAAGTCTCAAGAAAGATTTTTTTTTCCTTAATGCTTCATACCTCACTTAAAGCATGTGGAAGAGCCTACACATGTGTGAAGCCTCTGCACATAATTCTGCCTAGTGAAGAATCAAATCCAGGCTATTGAGATTGTTATGCTCTAGTGAGGCTGCTGCGCAGGAAAAACAATGATTTAAAAAATCAGCCTAATTCTTTCTTGAGATAAGCCATATTAACTGCTTTATAATAAAAGCCACAGGGACACTCGGCAGCCTGCAGCCAAGAAAAATCGATTTCACTAAAGTCAGACATGGTAATTGTACTGACAAAAACAAATACAAATGAATGAGAAGACAAGAAGAAAAAGAATGAATGTTGGAAAGAAATGTCATCTGTGGCCAGGAGTACACTGATATTTGCAATAATAAGGGGCTTGTATGAGACCATAAAGCCTTTTTCCAGTTGCCACCAGATCTGTAAAACTATTTGTTCAAAACAAAATCAATAAAATATTGTTTCTGAAGCTTTTATGATACTGTATCATCCCTAGAGATCCTGGATAATTTCCACATTTAAAGAGCCTTCCAAAAAAAATTTATGGTTTTGTTAAAGTATCCTGGCATTACGCATGTTGATTAAAATGTATTACTTCATTATTATAAATAAAATATAAAGCATTATTTTATTTTGAGTGGGGCCAAAATAATACTGAAATATTGTGTGGAATTATATTCATAGAAACTGTGTTTGCATTTTCAGCCTGCAAAACTCTTACAAACATACATTTGATATAAAGAAGTAATTTAATTGCTTCAAAGATTAAAATAAGTCAAAAACTGATGTGTGAAACATATCAACTGAGCCAAAAATAATTCCATTTCAATCTTACATTAAGAGAAATTTCAATATATTTCAGTTTCATTCATTTCAGTGCAGAAAAACTTTCAAAATCAGATAGTTCTTGAAAAATCCTAAAATTAAAATTCTAACTAATCCTTATTGCAGTAGGAGCTCTGGATTTTGTCAGCATTCCTTTTTTTATCGAGTCATTGAATTACTGCATCTTGTTTTTCCCTCGGGAAGTTTCACCTTTGCCAGCTCAGGTGTCTCCAGCACAACCAGTGTGTTCTCCTTCTCTGGACAGGAACTGCTGATCTGCCATGTGCCAACATCTGGGATCCCAGGCACTGCTCCATGCCCTCACACACAGCACCCATGGCTGCCTTCAGGGAGTCAGGGAACAGAGCACTGGGGCAACAGCCTGTCACACTTGAGGGATTTTTGAAACACTGGGTTTGCTCCTCTTTCCAGTTAAACACCACATTTCTCACTTCTGCTGTACAGTCCTTTTTATTAACTGTTTGCATGTTGATTCTATTCTCACTGGGGCTCCATCAGTTTAATGACACTACTGAGACTTTTATCAACATACACAACCAGATTCTTCCCCTAAAGGAGCACTGGGGAAGAAATCAGCTTCATTAACTGCTAGTCACAGCCAAGAATACCCCATTTCACTCAGTTCTTTTTCTTGACTATGGCTCCTCACAACAGTAAATTGAACAGCTGCAGTAAGTGAAGATAAATGGAGTGGAGTTGGTATGAACATAAGCAGGGGAAACTGGAAAGTCTGGATGCACAGTTTTGAGCATTACACTTGGATACTGTGTAGCCTGTTCTGCAGATGGGGCTCAGAAATTACATTTGAATCAATAAGTTCCCTAACTTGGATTTGGGATTTGGGTTCAAAGACTTCTCCGATTTAAAAACAAACAGAAGAAGGGCTGTTTATCTGAGCAGTAACTGTACCTCCAGCACAGATCAACAAAGCACTAGTGGTCAGTGCAGAGTCATGAGCATTTCCCTCATTTGCTGTGGCCACTCCAGCACAGAGTCCTTACCCAGGTTCAGTGTCACCTGGGCCACCGCCAGCGTTTACCATAATAGTGTCTCGGTACTGATGTCCAAGATTAAATTCTTGCATTGCAATAAGGAGTCTGAGGTTGTACAGTTCCTGTGTTTCCTTTGTCCTCAGGACATACCTGGATACTGCAGCACTCCCATATGGCATTGATATTATTAACAGCTGGTAGCATTTAGTCATCAGAACTTCAAATCCTGCTACTGATTCAGCAACTTCATGCCAATCTGTGAGTGGGCCAGCACTGCATTCTCCCTCCAGCACACCCACATGGGCAGCTTGTCTCCACACAGTGACTCTCTAAGACAGGACTGCAGAAAATCCTCTTAAAAACATGCCCAGGTCATGCTGAACCTCCATCTTCTGCCCTGATCTCAGCTTCCAGCCAATGTGAGCAAAGCAGCTGGGCAGTAACACACCTTGTGTCCCTCCAGCCACACCCCATGTGCTCCTCACCTGCCAGGACACTGAACTGTTACATGCTGCTTGTCCTTGTCCAGCAGAAAACAGGTCAGTGACACAAAGAAGCCCTTCAACCAGTACTGGAGATGAGAAGCAGATGGATTTGGGCAGACAATTCCCAAATCAATTTTTAACTTTGTTTTACGGTTTTTCAACACTTATTGATCTTATGATATAATATCATCCATTAATAACTTGTTATCTGGGCAATGTCCAGCTAAAATGTGGTCTGTTTATTTGAGCAAACATTCCAATTTCACATGAACAACGGTTTTTTTTCATGCACAGATAAATGATGGTCAATGACCTCCACGACTGTTGACATTTTTATCTGATTCAAGCCTTTACCTCAGAATATAAGTGAGGCACCATGAGCTCAAAAATAGGAACAGTAATATTCAAAGGAAACAGAAGATTTTAAAAAGCAAGACCCAGACATCAAAGTTTTCAAGATGGGTTTTAAAAACAAGGTTATTATAAAATAAACTAAATAGAAATTCTATTTGTATGACTTCAGAACTTACCTATTGCACACACTTCATAGTCAAGCATTTTCTTCTGCACCTGAGATGCAGAACTCTCTCTGAGTCCATTCTTAACACTAAATTCTTAACCTCACCTTTTCCCCCAGCCTCTCAATCCCCTCTGCAAAAAGGTCAGTCTTTCAACATATCGTTACAGTCATCGATTTACAATTACTGTTTTTTTCTGAAAAGCATTTTGCAGCCAAAGACACTGAGGACAAGACTAGGAATACTGACATCCTTTTTATTCCCTGTATTAGTCCTTGAGGCCTCTTAAGCAACGAGACTTCTGTAACTAGATTGTCAACCTGCTCACTTGACACTTTGTCTCCTCCAAATGCTTTTGAACTTAAGGTCTCTTTGAATGAAATTTGATAGACAAGGTGATGAAACTTCTACAAGTTTGATAAAAAACTGGTGACTGGTAAAGAAAAACAAGCTGCAGGCAGAGAGGGGAAGCTGGAGCTGGAGCTGCTGCTCTGAAAACCATAACCAAAACAAATTTGTCTAACATTGCATTTGCATTGGGGGCATCCTGTTTACACCTAGCAGATAAAAATAAGACATGTCACATTTACATATTTTTCTATCCTACTTGGGGTTATTCCTGTTAAATGAAGAGCCACCCCAATAACTGCAAACCTTCTTTGGTTTTTGCATTAATGCCACCAAGGTCTGAAGCTCTGTGGAATTTCAGACTGAAAAAAAAGAGAAGCCAGCCCAGAATTAACCTCTAAGCAACTGGAGCCACAGGTGTCTGTGTTAGCTGGGCTCTGGTTTGGGAGCAGGAACAGGAGTGGCTGCAGAGCAGCACAGCATGAGATGGGAAAGGCCTGGCTGCCTGCACAGGTGACCGAGCTGTGCCATGTGGTGACACCAGCCTGGGCATGAAGTGCTCCTGCAGAAGGCAGAGAACAGTCTGCTCATAGCAGCTGTGCTCCCAAGAGACCAGGGATATCTGTAAATAGTTACAGCTGTACTTTAGGAAAGGAGGAATTGGTTATTGCATATCATCTCCTTTATGTGTCAGCTCTCCTTTTCCTATGCCTCTAGTTTAAAGTTATATTTATTACGCATTTCATACGCTGTTTTTCAAGTGGGGAAGATAAGCCTCTTTTTGATGTGTTCTCCCAGTGCTCTGGAGGGGTTTAGGATGGATGTTTATTACCATATCCTTAAAGTTTGAATGTGGATCACCTCCTACTGTTGTAAGTCAAGCCTTGGTAAAAGTCATAAACGAGGTTTTGATATACTATGCAAGAGAAATGCCATGTTTGGATAAACATTTCTATTCCTTCCAGCAATCTATTTACAGAGATGGCTTCATTAAAGCAATGCACAAAACTGAAAAGTAATAAATATAAAAACAAAATAAGTTCTTAAAAAGATACCAAACTGAAGGAGAAGTGATAAAAATACATTATCCTGACTTAAGTATAACCAATATTTAATTAACTGCTCTTACTGTGCCTGGAGTTCTTGTCAATGCTGTACTTTAATAATAAAGTCCAACCTTTCTTTTTCAAAGAAAGCAAGGACAAAAATCTCTAGAGTGGGAACAGAATCTGACTTTACTTCCACAGTCAATTTTGCAGGAATTGCAAATTTTCCACTGTTTATTCATACTGTTTCAATTTCATACATAAAATATACATAAGCTGTGGTCAAAAAAATGATGAGTGTCACAATGAACAACCCAGAACAGAAGAGGAAAAAAAGAACAATCTGCAAACAACAGAAGGCTGAGGGAATTATGTTATAAATCACCTAATCCAATGCCTTTCTTTAGTATCACTGCCCAATTGAAAAAATTAACCAGTATTGTAATAAATGAATTGGAGTACACTTTGTAACATAGCAATAATGGGAATTTTATTTTTAACAGATGAGATATATTTAAAATGTCTTTGATTATTTACACAACATTTATTTACTGCTTTTTTTCCACCTTCTGGAGAAGATTCTGAGTCATTATAATGAAATATTATAAAACCAAACCAAAAGAAATGCCCTATTTCATCAGAACAGTTGTACATCCAGCCCAGTACCCATCTCTGCCAGTGGCAAAAGACAATTATGGTTAGAAGAAGGTTATGACCTGCCCCTCTCTGCAAACCATTCCCCTTGTACTTCTCCAGCACCCAGAATCATTGTACCAGGGCCTTTAGGGGTACTCTTGTGCTGAGTCCTTCTAGTATCTAGGTAAGGACCTGCTGCCCATGGACTTTTCTAAGCAATTTCTGCCCCCAAGGACAGCATGTGCATCCAGATGTTTCTGTGGCAACAAGTTCTACAAGTGGGGGGACTATTTTTAACCATTTTAAACTTACTCATGAACGTTTTGGGTGCTCCTGGTTCCAATATTGTAAGATGCTCCATTTAGCTTATCTATTACCGAAGAACTGTTAAGTGTGTCCTGAACTAACTATGAATGAAATCAACTGCTTCAGCTCAGTTCATTTTAAAACATGATTTCTTGGACAACAGACATATTAAGAGGAGGAATTTTTTAAAATAAAGACTAATGAAATGAGATAATTGTCAATGATGATTATTCACTGTATTTCTGAAGGTTTCAAAAAAAAAAAAAAGAAAAAAAAAGAAAAAAGAAAAAAAAANAAAAAGAAAAAAGAAAAAAGAAAAAAGAAAAAAGAAAAAAGAAAAAAGAAAAAAGAAAAAAGAAAAAAAAAGCCCTTCACAGTCAAACATGCATACCCAAGTCACAGAATCATAGAATGCTTTGGGTTGGAAAGGACCTTAAAAATCATCTAGCTCCCAGCTCCCAAGTCAATTATACAGCCTTTTCTGTGAGAAGCTAATCCAATCTTCACATCAACCTAGATTTGGAAAATTCCTCATCTGAGTCTGACCTTGCCATTTTGGACTCGCTTTGCATTTTTGTATTTTCTTACTCAGTGTTTGAATTTTGTATTCCATTTTCAGCCACTCCCTGACAAGCAATTACTGCCTTTTAAGAGTGTCTTAAACTATCCTGAATAAAAGATTTTGAATACAATGAGACAATATCTCATCCTTTCTGCTCAGGAGAGGATATTGGCATATCCTTGAAAGGTATAAATCTTACTAGGTACAGCATTATTTTATTAAATACAGAATGAAAAATTACCAGCAATTCTCTAAAGAAGTCTCTGAAGGCTACCACAGCTAAAAAGCACACAAAACTGCTCAGGCTGAGAATGTGAAGGCAGCTTTATGTAACTTCTTGCCATACCTAGATTACATGGGTATTGGGCCAGTTAGTCCCTTTCTGAGTACCAGTCTGAAATGATATAAAGCTGATAGAAATCTGCTCTAAATTTTCTTGAGCTAAAGGAGTAGCAGACCACCAGCCTGCTGTGCACCTTGAGCTACATCCCTTTTCCACGTGAGTGAATTCCTTATTTCCCTTTCACTAGTTGCCTGGTGGTTAAGGATTTGTTAAAACAGGGATATGGATATAGCCATAATGTGACCACAAATATTTCAGCATGTTTTCAATTCAACTGTTTTAATAGTAAACAGAAGACCAAGACTGTATAATATCTGCACACATAAACTGGACCTTCTCACTGCCAGCTTCAGCCTTACACTGTTAGAAGTACTTTCCATGGTAAAGCACCATTGCACAATGCCTGCTTAAAGAATCACAAACAGGCCCTTTGATGGGTAGTCCAGAGAGTATTAGAAAGTCTACTTTACTCAAAATCTGCTCAATCACTATATAATCATTTACTTGCTGTTTGCAAACGTTAAGCCAGGGTCAAGGTAATGGCTGTGTGACACGACACTTAAATATATATAAAACCATGCCCTTTTAGCATTCATTTATAACTTCGGTGGGCTGCTGTGATTTAAAAGCAGGCTGGCTTCATCAGGGCATGGGCACAAGTGACCTAACACTGCAAACAAAATGCTGCTTCTAGCTTCAGCTTTTTTTCTTACACTACTGCAGTGCTCTAATGCCCAAATTACACCTGCAGACTGTAACAGCATTGAAACAGATGCAGGAGTGGCCCTGGATTTGGTCAACAGACATCGCAGAGATGGTTATGTTTTTGGTTTATTCCGTGTTGCTGATGCACATGAACTACAATTAGTAAGTATGAACTTAAAGGCTGATTTACACAAGACTGTGATTTTTAAATAATAAGCCAGGTCATTAAGAACTTCTGTTTATTCCTTTTACTAGAACAATGTTGATGTAATCCAATGAATCAGCTGTGATTTACACCACCTCAGTATCCATTTGTGTATGACTTATTGCACGTACGCTTGATTTCAAACAATGCCGAATGGCCTCTCTTCTCTTGGTCAGCAGGATGTTTGCATAAGAGCTGCTCTGAACAGCTTTATACAACTCTGGAAATTCATATGTCCTGTCTGCTGTCTGGTTTCAGATGTCATACTCAAAATTTATATTCAGAAGGTTTCTTTAATCCATTAATGTTTAACATTAATTAGAAGAATGTATCCTGCAAGACTGGTATTTTGTTATTTTCTTAATTTCAGAGATAGCTGAATAAACTGGTGGAAAGGGGAAAAAGCAGAGGAAGTAAAATGCTTCGCTAATCTGAAAAACAGGGGAGGGACTGGATAGAGAATCCCTATCAGTCATTTCCTATTTCCTTCCTATTTCTGTTTCTATTTCCTAGAGAAGATACATAAACCTTTCTCAATGACTGCTGAAATGTGAAAACAAATCAATAGTAGAAAAAGCAATAGAATAAAAATGTCTTTATCTAGTACATAAAAGAGACCAAGGACAAGCAGATTTACTAATCCACCTGGTAGCTTTTAGCTGCTTAACTATGAAACTGGTATCCAGGCACACGTGCACCATCCCAAAAGTCTCAGTATGACAATAGAAAAAACAGGCTCCTTTTTGATGGAGATGCTTAGTACTACCTGTAAGGACAAGCACAGACTCAGAAAGTGTCCCATAGCCCAGGTTGTCACAGGTCTTCAGGTACACCTGCAAAAAAACCTGATGGATTATTTTGCTTTTCAAAAACAAGTGCAGCAAGTTATACCATTGGGTTTTACACAATAGCCAGGCAGTTAAAGAGCTTCATCTAGGAAGGATCTCTTCTGCATTAAGAGATTTAAACCCTGAAGCCTCCTGTCCTTGAAGAATTCTGCTGCCATGCAGTTATGTGTGTGCCACCCCTCTGAAGTGATACCATCAGGCAGTAAGACATCCAAAATTAATTGGATGAATGATAAAAAACAAAGTTGTGTCTAAAAAGAAAAATCTCAGTGTTTCTACATTTTAAGCAACTATTGACTATATAAAGTATAAATCATAACTTGGAATACGGACTAGTGCTGAGGAGGAACACTTCCAGATGAATGATATAGGCACGAGACTACCATGTTTGTGTTTTGCTTTGTACCCTAAATGATTTTTGCCATCTTTGCAGTCCAGAGCTACAACTTCAGCTGTCACACAGTGTGTGCAAGAACAGAAAAGACATTTCTATCTATCTATTCCTGCTAAGGAATCCTCCCTGTAAGTTCTCTGTACCTTCTCAGACCCAAAGCCACCAGCTGTGACCTCCTGCACACTAACCATGTACACTATTGTGCAAGAACTTTTTTTTGTTCCACTGCCAAGATAACATTAAGAATATGTATATATTAAAAAAAA
>VXBB01024238.1:1204821-1236710 GCA_013399915.1 Illadopsis cleaveri | reverse complement strand
AAAAAAAAAAAAAAAAAAGTTAAAATTGTTTATGCACTCTGAATCAGCTTATCTCCATCTCGTTTATAAGGGAGAAAGCATGACAGCACAGTATCTTCCAAAAATGTTTTATAAAAATTAAAGTAACTTGCACAGTAAGAGACTTGTTCCCATGACAAGCAGGGATGTGTATTATGTTTTTATCAGCAGAACTCTGTGTACTGGTGAATTGCTTACTTAATGCAAGGACTAAAGAATAGAAAATTTCTACCACCAGCACAACTTGTCTTACTATTCCACTCTGTTCTCTTTTTTCTTTATTGGGAATTCTACCTCTTTCCATCATCTGTAAGGTTTTCAGACCAACAGCAAAACCCCACTTATTAAAAAATATTAATATAATCTTGGCTTGGAAAGAGCTGGTGCTGCACATAAAAAAGAGTCACCTGAAAAAGTTTGGCAATATTCTGAATTGTTTGCGAATATCATTTGATTGACACCAGTACTAAGTCACAGATCTATCTAGAAGCACTAGGTGGTATTTTAGTCAAATAGGGTGACAGCTAAAATTACGGAAGAAAGAAGAATGCAACATGATCCTTTGCCTGGAGTCCTTCTGTATAGCTTTAATCTAACAAAAGAGTATTTACCTCGGAGAGGCATACAAAGATGGTATTACCATAATAATGACAAGCATTTTTTTACTTGAAAATAACATTAGCATTTTTTTCTACTGGATTGGATTTTCAGATGTAAGCCACAAGAAATCCAGTGTTAGAGAGACTATTTTGCACTCCAAAATCACAAGACACTTTTACCCAGATAGAAATTGACCTCGGAAAGGAGCCATGCATTGCTAAACACTTACAGTAAACTACCCACATCTCCTGGCACCTGCACTCTCGTGTTCCTGTTTACACACTAGGGAGATTTTAGCATGTGGAGATGAAGAGTAAAATCAGAAAACCCTTTATATAGTTAATATTAAGTAAATGAATAGTCTCATTGTTCTCGCTGAACTGTATACATCCTTAACAACAGCCAAATGCAAATATCTATATCAGAGCTGTATCCTTTTGCTGGTGTTCCCAAAGGAGAGATAGGAGTTTCAGAATTTTATCTTAAAAAATGTTCTGTTTTTAAGAATACATATTTATTGCAATTATTATTCATCTTTCCTTCTCTAGATATCCATCTTTCCTTTTCTTAAAAGATATGAAGTGGAAATCAATTATTACTTTGAATCATTGATCTGATTATGATGCTAAGTAAAAAACAGAGAAAAGGAATCTGCAATTGAAATTTCCTCATATTTGAGATTCTTTTTCTAAAAAGAGTATAGATTTTCCTCCTCGCTAGTCTCACAATGTTGAATGCATTAATTAAATAGCTGGTTATTACATATTCATGTACATTCATTATTGATAGAGTAATAAAACATAAAAGCTGACTAGTGAAAGACTAAACCTGCCCCAGTTAAAGGCATAGATGTTCATAATAATAATGAAATAAACTAATAGCAAATAATACCGAAACAATGTCTTTTCTTACTTTGTTTACTTATTGAGCTGATTTATTGCAGATTTAGAACACTGTAACAGACAACAGAATTAGGCTCTTTTGAAGTCCCAAATACTATAATCTGATGTAGTTCCATAAAAGTCAATTTCTGCTGAGGATTAAGTCTATTATATTTTTAGAGCCCCTTTTATCCTTTTTTACAACCATTTTATGAGGTACCTCTACACTTCTTCATACCTATAGCAATACACAACAGGAATTGAGAGAAGGCAGAATATGATTCTATGTCTACATCAGTGTAAACCCAGTACATGCTAACCACATCAGTTCAGCCTCACATTTTTGGTAGCACTAAGGCAAGAATTATCATTTAATCCTCCCAGCAGAGACAGAGAACAACAACTGGCTATTTTAGAATAATCAGTTTAGAATATCAGTGCTGCTAAACTACAGCAGCTGCCTGTTTGTCTTTGAAAAGTCACATTGGCAGAGCATTTTTAGTGGCTGTAAAAGGTTAGTAACTTCTGACATTATGTCTTCTCTAAAGGATGAACCACAAACCTTACAATGTTGTCACTGTCACCTGTAGGCACAGACCCACTACTTGGTTTATGGCAAGGAGAAAATGCCCACTATTGATTCACAAACTTCTGAATTACTCATATCAGCTGGGTTACATCTCAAACTTTGCTTAATGCTTTTTATTTCATCTTATGGGATTCCTGAGGCTGTCCTGCCATGCAGCCCAGCCTTCAATGCCGTGGAAAACCGCAGGCAGTGCCCAAGGCTGTCTCCAGAGCACACCCCTGCCCAGCCCTTCCCATGCAGGCTGGGCAGCTGCAGTTCCCTGATACCGAGGAGCAGAGGCTGCCTGAGGGCTGCTGGCTGCTGGTTCTGGGCTGCCAGGGGAGCTGTACAGAAGGAAAGTGGACAGATCTGGGAGGAGGCTAACAGTGACATCAAGGGAGTCAGACAGGAGCACAGTCCAAGCTGGTAATTATGCTAACTATCGAGCAGCCACTCAAAATGGCTTTTTTGGAGTACATTTGAATGAGAGTATAAAACCTAACCACTTCTTTTTGGTTCTAAACCCATTGGTACTACAAGCTAAAATTAAGGTAGTTGAGCATATTGTATCTATTATATAAACATATTGTCATTGTAAGTAAGGGCTAAGCAATATAATTAGGTACTTTAATATTTGAACTACCAAGATCTGAGAGAACAGCAGCTAATGGGAAACCATACTATATAATCTAAGGTAACCAAAGAAAAGTATTTACTTTTTTGAAACTCTTATCTTTTCGCTGGATTTATTACCATGCAAATGATGACATGTATATTGTTTTAATCCAGGCAGGTCCTGACCCACAATTCTATGTGAAATACAGAATACTTGAAAGCACTTGTGCCGCTGAGGAAAACAAACACTGGCAACACTGTCATTACAAAGTATCTGCAGAGGCTGTAAGTATCTGTTCTTTACAAATTCTCTGTGCAGAAACATCGGCATAATGACCAGGACTGCAATCCCCTGGGGAGAAACACAGTAGAAGAATTAACTTTTTTAGCTGCATTGCTTTTGAGAGCTTATATGACTACAATACAGAAATGTTTACAACCCCAAAGTTAACCATTATAATCCTGAGTTTTCCATGACAATCCTACAATATATGCAGAAAGGAACATTTCAGTACCTCAATATGAAGGTTCGCAATAAACCCAACATAGATTTGTGCACTCTGAGAGTGTAAGGACTGTAAAACTGAGTATTAATTATGTATAATGGAAACTTGCACAACCAAATGTTGACATGGAAACCACTATGGCAGAAATTTTGGCAGAGGGTTTTCAGCAGTACCAAACATATCTGGCTCATGCAACCAGAGAGCACCCAGGGGAGGTACAATGGGGGCACACACTGCAAGGACACTACACATTCCCAGGGGATGGCACTGCTCTTTCACACAGTGCACAGGAATGGATGATGGTGGCAATATAATTTGAATCTATGTGAAATGCCATGGCCACTGCTGCATATCTTGTACTAGCAGAGAGGAAAATGGATAAATACATAGTTTATGCAGTCTTTATTCATGGACATGCGTTCATCTCCATTGTTCTGACTGTTAAGTCTTTAGTTAATCAGTACACATCACACAAATACAAAGCAATCCTTCAAGTTATCTGCTCAATTTGTCCCCTACTTTCCTCACCATCAACAAAACTGATCCTTTTTCAGTAACAAAACAGCAAGTCAGAGATTACTACAAATATACACATGAACTTCTTCCCCAGAATCAGTCTGCAACTGTCAGCTGTGTTCAATAGCTAAAGCACTGTTTTTCTTTAGCAAGTTTCAGACAATTGTTGCCATATGTTTTTGCAGAAAACAGGAGAATGCACAGCTCGAGTTCATATGAATGATGCTGATAAAACAACTAATGTTTCACAAGAGTGCAAAATTTTCTCAGGTACGTAACTATTTAGGATAGCATTCAACAAATACATTGACAAATAAGAATGGAATGAATACAATACTGAGACTTTCAGGTAATTTTAAACATAGAAGCTCCTTATAATTCTAGTCAGACATTTATAAATAACTTTTTGTAAGCAACTACACGTTAAAGATAAAATTTCACTTCATTGTTATACACACACAGACTAAGTCAGTGAGGCACAGGTCGTTTCTGTTCTGTCCTGGGTAATAAAAACCAGCATGTGTGTGTAGTAAGTTTCTTCAAGCACTAGAACTATGCCAAGTTAAAATTTAGTTTGCTTAAGACCAAAAGCATACCAATAACTCTAAGAGATTAGATACAACGTCACAATTCAAGTTTCTGTCCTTACTAAGTACAAAATTCTCCCAGGAATTATTAGAAAAAACTTTGTATGACAAAACTGACCTTAATTTTCTCCAATATAAAAATGACTGAATTATTTCTGTTAAAGTTTACCAAAACAAACAAGAAAAAAAAATCATTTACAAAATAAAAATCTGACAGTGATGTAATTATGTAAGAGACTGATCTTTCAGACCTTAACAATAAGCAGTACCACATTTTTTACCTATAATACATTCATATGTGACTATTACATTCACATAGGAATTTCCCTTATTAAAAAATGATCACATTTTTTTAAAGCTTTCCAACTGAGATCTCTGTGCCTGGTGTTCTGAAAGACAAACCCAAGCTCGCTTTAATATATCCATCTAACTATTAACTACAGAAATATTCACCCCAATTTCTGAGATGTTTGGCAGCTGGTATTTGTTTTTTGTTCCTAACTATCTTGTTTAAAGCTGAAATGGCTTTACCTACAGCCAGCGTCCTTCTAGGAACTGCAGTACACAAACTCCATGCTCTGCACTGAACAAATGCTGCATTTGTAGGGGAATGGTGACACCTAGTTGCCAGAAAAAGTTGTGCAAACCCACCGAGAACACACAGGAAATTTACATTTGAATCTTTGCTTAGAAAGCAAAAAATCCCCTTATATAAATTAAATTAATCAGGTATTCAGCCTAAGGAATTCATCTCTTCTTACCAAGGTGTAGCAACTCTGAAAAAAGAATACATGTTTGTTCAGCATAGACCTTATGAAAATGCTGACACCACAGCTGGTGTAGAAGTGAGTGTGCTGTTGGTTCATTATCTCCTTCATGACTACTTACTGAAAATGTGGTCACACTCTTCTGTAAGGCATCTATTTGTCATTATTGAGTCAAAACAAAACATACTAGAAATACGAAGGGCCAGATTTTGGTCACACCTGACAGGTGAGGGATTCCCCCACTGTATTAGTACCACACTGTTCAACCTCTTTGGTGCAACAGTTTGATCTAACTGACTCTGGACTGGTTTCCTGGCTGGTGCAAACTGGCATAACTCCATTTAAGCCAGTTATGCCAGCTGAAGATCAGGCACACAAATTTTACTGCAATTCCACAGAGACCACATATTGTCCCACTTCCATTCTCAAGCTCACTGACTCGTGAAATTAATTTATGTACTGAACTATAAAATTAATTTATGAAAATCCAATCCATGATTACTAGAAAGGAAAGAGAGTTAATAGGATTAGTTGTAGGAAACAGGAGTTTGAGCATTCCTGTCAAGCTTGTCTATCCACAGCCAATCCAGCTGGTTAAGTCTGAAGGTAGCACCAAGTGGTAACTGGCACAGACAGCAGAACAGTCCAACTGCAGTCCCTGGAGCACTCAGAGTCACAGCAGCTCACACTGGTGAGCCCAAACACTTCTGCTGAAGTCCCCATCCTGAAATATGGAGAGGACAGCAAGCAGCTGCACACTGTGGGTGAGCTTTGAAGAATCTGAAAATCATCCCCTTGGTTGTAGCCTCCACTGGCTCTTCCCCGGCTGAATGAGTAATGTACCTTCCTTAATGGTGTCAAAACTAAATGCAAGGTTTTTCTGAAATTCAATAACTGCTGGAATGGGGTTCACTGCCAAAACCATGCCTGGATCCCAAGGTCGTGGATGGCCCCTGCTACCACAACCAAAGCATGTTCCTAAATATAAAAATGTCTTTGTAGGCCTTGAAACTGGAATATAGGGTTTGCTTATCACACCAGTTAAAAGCAGGAAAGGTTCTTGCTCACTACCAGATAGGAAAAATGAAAACCTAAGGCTGTTTTGCATGAAGCCCTATGTTATTTGGTTTGTTTCTTTTCCAGATGTGTCAAAGATAAGACTTACTGAGGCTCCATGTCTTGGATGCTTTCATCATATATCAAGTGATGGTTCAGAAGTGTCAGAAATTCTGAAAAAATCCATTCAAAATTTTAACAAGCACAGTGATGAACTTGCCCTTTTTAAGCTTGTGGAAATAAAAGAAGCCAAGAGACAGGTTTGTGCATGACTTTTCTCTAAATTTTACCAAAATAATCCAACCCAAAGCAGGTACTTTGTTTGTGCATGTTTCTGATATTAAAGGGGCTTATATTTAATAATAAAGAACATAAAATGCATATAGAGGGTAGACTCAATAAATAATTATCTTCATTTATAAGGAATCATTAATAGTTACCTACTGGATTTTCAGAGCTCTCAACTGATAGTATACACATTATTGTCTTTATCTGCTGTTGCTTCTAAGCAGTGTTTAGCACCAGTTTATTTGCATTCTGTGCTGGCACATGCATCCTGTATCATCTCAGATCCTCCTGGGTACTTCCTTTGGCCTTGGCCTGAGGCTCCAGCAGGAGCAGAGCCCTCCTAGAGGCTGAGCCAAAGCTGACAGCCTGCACAGATGTTTCACACACTCCCCTGCCTCTCAAACAGCAGCAGGCATCTCTGTTTTTGCAGGCAATAGGGCCCATTTGTTAGCAGCTGTTATGTGCTATAGGGCAGGTAAACCCTGCATAGGAAAAATGGGTAAGAGAACCCAAGAACCCAACATGCCACTTGCTGCAAGACTTCCGCTCATGGGAATATCTGTTTTGAAAGAAATGACTACTCAGGTTGCAGAAATTCTGTGTCATCTGGTATTCCATGCAAGAATTTCTTTCCTGTGAAAGACTCTCCTATGGATTGGTGTGACATTGCTAGAAAGTCAAGTTTCTTATTTGGTTTTTAACTAGTGTACAACCCAACAGCAAACACAGACCCTTTTCTTTGAACCTGTATGTACTTACTTAGCCAAAAAGCAACTTCTGGTCTCATGTCAGTTTGACTCATGATTTAAACCACACTGTCCTCTTTATGTTTACTGATGGCAGCAATCCTCTTTGCTGAAAGACAAACTTGCATAACATTGAAGCCACATGACAAAATGATGCAGACAGACTGCAATCCAGCAGCTGGAAAGGGAACCATCATGTCACCTCTGGCAAACAGAGAAAAGTCAGAGCTCTCCAATTCATCTGGGATCAAAAGTTCTTATATTGGATTGTTTTTCCTTTTTAATCCAATGTTACCTGGCCCAAGACTATGATTTGGAGAGGTTTCATGAGTGAGAAGAAGTAGCCACTGTTAGGAAAATGAAAGAGCTTCCTGGAGAGAAAATTTTCAAAAAGGGTTATGAACCTGGACAAAACAGTGTGTGTGGGAAGGTAAAGCCGAGGATAGACACAATTATGTGCAGATGATAAATGCAGAACACTCAACAAAAAATTATGCCAGCAGTATAAAGTTACATGATTCAGATACTGTTTTACTGTGTCCCATGCTCAGGAATGCAGGACTTGCCAGGCTGTGTTACTGGAGTCATCTATCTAGACCAGCTTCCTGTCAAGGGGAGTAATAAGTAACAGATCTTTGGAGAAAAGTGCAAGAACCCCAGCAGCGTGAGGCTGCAGGCTTGCCAGGAGTGGACACCAAATACAAAGTGCACTTCTAACAAAAGCAGGACTTGGTTTACATTTTGTACTGCAAGGACAAGATTTTTTTTTGCTGTCCATGTACACTCTATGGCTTAATAAGTGCAAAGTGATTTGATAGATAGAAGGAACTAGATGAGTAGTTTTGCTTTCTTCGCTCATCTCATTTAATAGTTTAACTTTCAAGTTTGTATTGTTTTACATAATATATAACCTAAATATCTCTTCCAGGTGGTAGCTGGATGGAATTACATAATTAAATATGAAATTGAGGAGACTAATTGCTCCAAAGACCAATTTCAAGATTTAACTCCAGAATGCAAAATCACTTCTAGAGGTGTAAGTAATCTTCAAAATCTCTTTATCAAGAAACTATCACATTAACAAATAATCATTTAGATTTGACTAAAGAAAATATTTATAGTCTTGCTTCAGTTCAAGAACAAAGTTTAAATCCAATGTTATACATAACTATCTCTTTATGCAACGAGGACATCCATGTCTTCTGAATCAGTGACTAAGAGGACTGAAAGGTTTACAGATTACACTACAGAATCTAACCCAATAATAAATCCCTTCAGAAGTTTCTATCCAGATATCCAAGGAGTTACTCATGTACAACCCAAAAAGAAATAATTAAAATTAGCTCAATTTCCAGCCTAAGACATATTTTTTCAGAAAAGTCAGTAGCTGAATTACTACTTAACCTTTACCACAGTCCAAATAATAGCTTCAAAAGAAATTTATTAACAAATATACGTAATCCAGCTAAACAGTGCTGCAAACCCAAGTACTCCCTTGGCTTCACTGACCTGGAACTGAAACAGCTGCACCAAAAATAGTCTTCCTCTCTCAACTGACCTCCCTGAACCAGCTCATGAGGGGATCAGAAAAACGATTTTGCAAACACAAGGCAGAGGGCAGGAACGCAGAGTCACTATGAACAGTGGTGGTAAATGGGAGGGGACAGACTGGCATCTGTTTCAGCAGTTGAGGAAATGCACCATTGAGTGTTACATTCAAGAGCCTTTCCTGTTCAAAAATTACTCCTTGTACATCTCAAGAATGCTTCAGAAGTATTGATCAAAAAAGGAAAGAATGACAACACTGGTAAATAACAGAAGCATGAGTCAGACTAGCTGAGGCAAATCCCTCCATTACCCATGTGCCCTTAAACTTTAAGCACGTTACTTAACCTGCTTGAGTCTGAGTTTCCCCAGCTGTCACCTAGAGGTGATGACTTCTGTCACCTCACCTACTGCAGCAGCATTGCCTCACTCACATACTGCTTTGGTCACACAGGGCTTCTGGAATTAGATTATAAGCACTTATCCCCTGAACCTGCTAGCAGATCATTGACAGATATTATTAGGATACCATATTTCAAGAATATTCCATACCTTGGAACAACCAAATTCCATGGAAGCTTTCTCATACCTTTATTTAGCTCTGTACTATTAATTTTTAAATGGGAGGGCCAGAATTGCACCCTCTATTCAACACACATATGAACCACTGAGCTATACTGGGACATTATGTCAGTCCCTTTAACCTGGATAATAAGCCTTGATATTATTCCTAATTAGTTTTTCTAAAATACTACTAAGTAGATTTTTTATGATTACATTTTCAAGTAACTGTCATAGCCCTAAGATCTTGACCCTGAATTTTAAGCCTTCTTTCTTATTCTACAGTTAATTGGGTTTCTTTAGTCTTTAATAAAGGATTTCACCAAAACCTTTCTTAAAATCTCTGTATATGAAGAGGTCTCTTTATCCACCTTTGTTGATGTTTTGTAGAACTTTGACAAATCTGCAAAATATGACTTCTGTTTACCACAAAACTTCAGTCTCTCCTGGATATATTCATAGCCCCTAGTTCTTTCCTTATTACCATTTTTAATCATTGGAATAGTGGAATTCATTTTAGACTCTATAATCTTTAAAAAAACCCCAGGATCAATATCTTCCAGCTTTATGATATCAAGGCAGTTTTAAACAGTTTCTTTAGAAGGCCTGAGAAAGTACAAGAAACTCACTAATGTTTGATTTGATAATTGTATAATTTTCCTTTTTGGTCTTTACAGTTTGAGACAGAAATTCCATGGAGTTCTCCATAAAATATGATTCTGGCTTGTAGACATCCTTATCTTTTCTGTAATGAACAGATACAAATAGTTCATTTGGCTTCTCTTTTAGGGTGCTATTTTCTCTGAGTGGTCCTTTTGAATTCTGGTTATTTATTGCATCTGCAGACTGTCTGTCAGACTTGGGAGGGAGGGAGGAAGGAAGAGAGGAAGGAAGAGAGGAAGAAAGAGAGAAAGAGAGAGAGAAAGAGGGAAAGAAAGAAAGAAAGAAAGAAAGAAAGAAAGAAAGAAATTATTAGAAGCATGCTTCATTTATTCTGTTAGCAGGAAGGTTATTAGGATGTGAGCTTGTTCATTATTTCTAAATAACAAGGAGCTGTTTTGCATTTTTACTCCAGCGTGTAGCTAAATGCGAGGCCAAAGCATTTCAGAATCTTCAGGCAGAGATCGTGGATACCGCCAGTGACTGCAAGCTTCCAGGTATGTCTTAGGCACTATCAGTATCAGTTTTGAAAGTTCCACAGTTTTCAGTGTCTTACTGTTATGCATTGTTACATTTTCCTCCAGCCCATCTGGACACAGATACTGTTCCATGTAATAAGTGCTGCATTCTCACCCATTCAGACTAGGTTTTCTTCAACACACAAATTCACTGCCAGTTACATGCACCTCTTGTTTCACCCAAGTCAGGTCTTTCCATACATGTAGCTGTTCCCTCTCCATATCTTCTGGCTGCCTACAACTGGCACATGCAATTCTTGTTTCTACAAGAAAACTGTTGTTAAGTGTCCCATGTGACAGTAGGTGCTGATTTTCTTTTAGATAACCAAGATATGATACTGCTGATCATATAAATCTCAAATATATTTTGTTTTAATTTCATAGACCCAAATATGAAGAGTTCCAGAAAGCAGGGTTTATAACTGTTTTTCCTAGCCTTTATCTATATTGAATCTTTTGTTTCTTAGATCTGAAACCTGTTGTTCTCTTTCAGTTAAAGAAACGGTAGTTGCTGCCATTTGCCCAGGTTGTCCAAGGACTATCCCAAATGACAGTCCAGAACTGAAGGAACTACTGAAGGTTTCTGTGGAGAAGTATAATTCAGAGAGCAATGATGATTTCTACTATAAAGGTGGAGAAATAGAATCAGCGACAGTTCAGGTTGGGATATATCACAGATTTGAGGAACAGACATGACATTAATTATTGGCCTGAGTTAAATGTTACCTTAAGTTTGTATTTAGATTTGAAATAACGTCTTTGTCTAAGTGCTGATACACGTGGTAACTGAAATATCCATGCAATTTTTCCTGTAAAATCTAATCCATGTTGGCTTGCATTTGAAAATTATTCAAAAGTTTCCCATCTCTTGAATTTTATTTTTTTCTTAAAACAAAATTATTTAAAAAGGATGTGAAGAAAGTTGGCTCAGGGCATTTGATTTCTGTGTATCTACCCTACTTTTTACCTTTGTAACATGCCTTTGACTTTTAAAGTATAAAACTTTTATTAGACAGGACTGCTCCCTTGATCCACCACACCAATACTCTCCTTGTTATTTTAGGCAGCATCCACCCTACAGTTGTTGTATGGTCCAAGAAATGAGGCGTCTTAATTTCCCTCAGAAATCTGTTATCTTATATACTGATTGTGCTACTAATAATACTCTAGCTAGATTCAGAAAAGAACATCTGTGCATAACTTAATACATACAGATAAATAGAGCTTGATAAAGGACAAGGAATCAGAAGAATAATATTGGTCAGCATTTGTATAAGCCTTGTTTACTGTCCCAACACATCAAAACAGAAGTTTAGGATTGAATTGAAAATTTGACAGCGGAGCAGTTCAGAAAATACTTGGCCATAACTACTCCTGAGCATGAGGTGTCACTGGAGAAGGCACTAAAAGCACACCAGAATTTTTCCAAATAGCTCATAATATCTTACTGATAATATCTGTGCCCTTTCTTCTTTCAAACTTTTTTCTTCCTTCTGACTTTCCCTATCATGACTGATATTAGCATGCATACACCTTTAAAACAGATTTCAGAGGAATAGAACTTCATGTCTTGCCTGATGTCCCTGAAGGAAGATATATTATTTCAAGCTCTGTGAAAAATACTAAGAGAACTCATAGCAGGCACATTCTTGAACCCATGCAGTTTCACTCTTTAATGTGTTTGGCAAATAGGTTCATTTTTAACTGAGCCTGTTCATCATACACTTTGTCTTACTCACATTCCACTTTTCTGACATCATATTTGGCTCTCCACAGTGCTATCACTAATTATTTCATCTGTTACTAATGAAATTACTACAGACATTTAATAATTGTGGGCCTGATATTATTCTAACTTTTTCTGTTTCCTTCAGCTTCAATGCTAGAATTTTTGAGAATAGGAACTGGAGTAAATAAGTTACTTGACTAGAAGCAGATACGTTTACTGCCAAATATTTTAATATTGTTCATCACACATGTTGGCCCACTGGTTAGGACTTGCAGAATACAAGTAGTATAAGCTTGTAGAAAATCATCTTTCCTGTGAAACCTTTTCAATAAAATGCCTTTAGCACAGAAAGCCTTCTTGCTAATTTTTCAGGTGGTTGCAGGAAAAAAGTACCGTGTAAAATTTACAGTCTGGAAGACAAACTGCTCTAAAAGTGAGATTGAAAAACTTAATGAAGCCTGTACAGCCACATCAAATAGTGTAAGTAATGATAATCTTGTCAACTGTAATGTTTGTAATGGACAAATTCATTTGCATCAGAAACTGTAAACGTTTAAGTAAAATCATGTCGTGGGCCCTGTTACCCCTCTCAGTAAACTTTTGTTCCAAGAAGAAGGGCAGCTTTCACTGTTTGTAACCCAAGTTAAGAAACCCTGAAACTTAAACTGCAGCTGCAGGATCAGTGCTCACTGCAAAACCAAAGGAATTTCCTTTTGATAATAATCAGTCTAAGAAAGGAGAGGAGAAGGCTGCTGCCAAATGAAATTGCTGCAATACTCCTGACTCTGTGGATTTGCAGCAAAGGAAAACAAGAGACTGCTACTTATGTGCAAAGGAATGACATTTCTGGAGTGTGTGTCATGCTGTTGATACTGGGAAAATGTGTTCTGGACACTGGAAAGCAATGCTGATAGGGCCAGAAACCACTGGCAAGGGAGTTGTTTGGGGAGAGGGCTTTTATTTCCCATCTCTTTTCCCACAATATGAACAGTGCCTACCTGTGAGATTTTAACATTTGTTAGTGCAGCAGGCACTAAAAAGAAAAAATAAGGCTTTATTTCAATTTCCCAATTTTTAGTAGGAGAAACACCATAAAAAACCACATTTCTTAGGAATATCATGAAGATTATGCAGTCAGTGCTTCAAACACAATGGAGATGAAAAATCCAATTTTCAAGATCCACACTGAAATCCAAAGTTGAATTAAACTGTTCACACAGGCATACTATTACCTTGGAAAGCTAAGCCATGATGTGTCCCAGTACAGAAGTATTCATCACTAAGATAGATTTCATAAATATTTGATTAAAGTTACAAGGATTTTAAAGTATTATTTTAAAAAAAGTTTCTTTTTCAGGCCCAAGTCTCTTCCTTTGTGTCTGAAGATTTGGTGGCTAAATGTGTTGATTTTTGTTTTGTTCACAGGCATCACTGTCATGTGATGCACAAATTCACGTGATCCCATGGCAGAATAAAATTTATCCCCAGGTGAACTGCACTGAAGAGCAGCAATCGGTAAGATTCATCCAACTTCTTTCTACTCAGCCCCACTATGAACTGGTTCTGAATGCGAGTCACTTTGAAAACCTCACAATGGAATAGAAATATTTTTTATTTTCAGATATTTCTGAGGACTGCAGAGATTCCAGTGTGACACTGAATAAAGACAGATTACCCTGCCCTCATAATTAATAACTTCACTGTGCTCAGCACCTTCATAACTACATATTCATTTGTTATGTATCATCTAATGTCTCTCCTCTCTATTTTCACTACAATATTTTATCCATATCAACTTCCAAATTTAGCTTCAACCCAAATAACTCTGATTTGCAGTTAGATAATGATCAGAGACTTTGGTGGAGAGAAATGAACCTCGTGTTGGACAGTGACTGTACACCATGTATTCAGCCTTTGTCTTCCAGTTGAATACTGATGAGGGAGTAGAGATGACTCAATAACAACAGAATGTTTGATATCATCAGCTTTAATCTCTGTGTGTTATTTCCAGGCAGCATTCTGAAATGCATATGTCAAATCTAGAAGTAAAAAATCAAATAGTTATACTTTATAACAAAATGACATTTATAACAAAATGACACAGATCTTCTGGATATTCTGACATTTATGCTACTCAGAGATGTGTTCACCTTCATCATAAATTGGTTCTATACATGGGAGTGTAACTCACTCTAACAAGTGCCAGGACATTTAGCCCTAGAATCCAACTATATTGTTCATAAATTAAAACCAGTACATGTGTTTTGCTGTTTGTAATATAATTCCTCTCTTACACTAACAAAATTTCAGTGATACAAAAATTTTTCTTTTACTCATACAGCTGCTAAGATACTTCGGAATTATTTGGGAGGATATTTATGTTTGTGTGCTTATCAGAGAAGAGAGAATTATTTAGTTTAGATTTTAGTTTAAAAATCTTCTAAATGATTCATGTACTGCAATGAGCCAGGTTCTGGATTTTCCACATCTAAAGCAATTGTTCTGTTTCATGTAACAAATGTGGCTACTGTTGCAATGTTTTTCAGGTGTTCTTCGCAAGAAGGCCTCCTGGATTCACACCTTTCCGGAGCACTGCTATGCTAAGCCAGGGACATGCAGTTTCAAATGCTGATAAAAATGAAGGAGAAAGTCAAAGCCCTAGCACAGAAACAAGGAAAGACGATGGACAGGAACCACAAGGTGAAGGTGAACCTGAGCATAAACACAGGCACAAACACAGGCATAAGCACAGGCATGGAGTTAAAAAGGATCGTGACAATGACAAAAGGCATAGGCATGACACTGGTTGTGGGCACAGAAGTGGCCATGGGTGTGGGCATAAAAAACACAGTAAAAAGAATAAGCATAAACATCCAAACTCCAAATCTTCTGAGGAGTCAGATGAAAGGGGTTTTAGTCAAAACAAAACCTTCCCATCATCCAGTCCTGAAACTGCACTGGAGCTGGTAGGTACAGGGGGTGCAAGGGAGGAAACCAGTACACCTGCAGAGCCACTAATTCTTCCTGATACTTCTTTATTTAATGGGTTGCCAGATCGCCCAGAATCTCCTCACCCCAGATGTCCTGGAAAACCATGGAAACAACTTGTGGGCTTTCCAGCCCCTCCTAGTTTTCCCAGAGAATTCACAAATGAGGATCTCTTGCCTTCTGCAGCAGAAAACATCGATCCAGCTACAGAAAACAACAAGGAAGACTTTGATCTCACAGATGCTTTAGCATAATTCAAACATTGTAGGATCCTTTTCAGAAATATTACATAGAAAATAAGAAAAATACTGCCTTTTGAAATGTATTAAACACAAAGAGGCAAAAGCTCATACCCTGTTAACTGAAATACTCAAGTAGGTCACCAGCACTTCTGGGGACCTAAGACCATATGGCAATACTGTGTATTTGCATATATTTGCAAATATGTAAATCAGTCTAACTCATTTGCCTCAATTTTCTACAAGCACAAACTGAATCACTGCATCAAATCTTACTTTATTATATTTAAAACAAAGGTAGAAAGAATTTTGCAGATTACATGAAGAATCTCAACCAAATATAGGTAAAACAGAAGACAATATAGAACAAGGGAGCCTCTCATATATATGTGAAATAATTTTTCTCTAATTTACTGGAGTGAATCATTTAAAGAACAAAATAAAACAAAGTAACCTTTTTACCTGTTAATTTCTTTAAACAAATCAATATTGCCACCAGTCTATCACTAGCAATTGTTCTGTTGGACAACAGGGACAGCTGAGAGAATCCTAAATAAAGCAGGTTTATTATTCCCTATACATATTAACTATCTAGAGATGCACATTGATTGGCAGATTTTCATTCAGCAGAGATGCACAAATATTACAGATCAGGTGACAAACTTACAGACTCTTGAGACACCTAAAATTTGTGTGCCTTCTTCCGTTATTAGGTTGTGTGTAATTTTGACACTGGACCGATTTTTCTATTCTGGGTATCTTCCAAAGGTTGAGTTTTTGGTGCAATGCATTAGCTAAAAAGCACCAAATATTTCTTGCAAAATAAAATATGTTTTCCCTCTGTATAGATGCAATAACTTATTCAGCTGAAAAAAAAAACCCAACCCACACGGCAATAAATAAATAAATAAATAAATATTTTAATGCCAGATCAGTTCACCAGTTTGAAATGCTACTCCATCCAACCCAGTAAAGGGTCATTGACAGGGTGAGGTCCTACAAATGGTAACACTTCACTGATTTTGTTGTAAAAGACCACATTACTTTAAACCACAGTGGAAGTACCCTCCACCACAGCTGCAATTCTGCTCATCCCAGCTGCTAAGGTTGCTGTGGCCTCAAGACTTTATACTCAATAGTTGGGAATGCATCCTTTGGTGTGCTGTGCTTCTACAGCCATCATCTCCCTGGTGAGGAGGAACTAGACAGGGAAAGTCAACTCAGAGAATGTAAAAGAGATGGGAACAGGTCTTGGCATAACAGGCAAGGATCTGCAAGAGGAGATAGCTACCAAAAAAGGCCAGAAGACATGGAAGTGAGAAGAACAGAGGCATGGGGCATGATACAGGTGAGGTGAGAAGAAAAAAAGAAAACAGCAAATTAGTGGCAAAAATTGAAACAGACTGAATGGGATGAAAAGTGGTTGAAGGTGAATCATTAAGGAGCTATAAAACACAGAAACTCAAGAAGGGGGACAAGAACAAAAATAAAAAGCAAGAGAGGGATCTATCTCTCTGATTGTGGCAGGAGAGTCCCCAACACATCACAGAACAGAACTCATACTGCCTGAATCCAAGCATTCCCTGACAGTGTAGGCACACCTCCCGTTTCCAATGCCTGGTTCCCTTTTTTCTAATTGCATTAGGAAATTCATCAGAATGTATTGAAAAAGTAAGGAAATCTAAAATTGGAAACAGAGCCTGTGAGTATAAATTCAGCGTGGTTGTGTGCATCTGAACTTTTTTTACATGTCCCTATTGGCTGCCATATAGGGACGAATGGAGACAGACAGATATCTGTCCTGACTGATGGTATCAGAACCATTATACTTCCTTTCTTCCTGAAAATAATCATTCAGAAGTCATAAAAATTAGCTGGAGCCCAATTTTAAAGAAAGATACAATAATAATAACCGCTGGATCCATCTAATCAAATCCAGCCTTTTTAATTAATTCCTTTCCTTGCAGCATAATATGCAAAGGCTACCACCTTGTTTTGACAAAAACCAAACTTACAAAGCTACGCAAATGAAATCCTTGAGAGTTATCTTTCGTTCTCTGCTTCTTTTCTTCTGAACATTTGATTGGTATGATTTTGGCTGTGACTGGAAACTCTTTCTGTATACTGAATTATTAACAGGTGTATAAGCTCAAAACTGTTTTTCTTTAAATTACAGTAGTAATATAAGTAATTAATGCAAAATTACAATAAAGACATAAAGATGCAAATTTTAGATAAACAAAGTTTTCTTCCCACTTCCAGTTTTCCTGATCCGAATGAAAAGACAGTCACACTCTTGATGTGTTCTTCCCACAGAGCACACACACACAACCATGAGCAGTGAGACACAGGACTGAGTGGTTGTTTACCACGCGCTACAATGATGACGTGAGGTTTCCTTATTGTTTTACACAAAGACGACAATTTCAATTTGTTCATATAATTTACAAAAGTAATTACTTTTAAAAAATCATTCTGGAACAAAAATCAGTGTTTTATGTCTAAAAATTCTGAACAGATCGTTTGGATATTTTTAGAACGGAACACTTCCACTTCTCATTGATGCATTCCCACAGAAAGTTTCGATTATCACAAAGCAGCACTTTCAGATGGAAGAATCTGCTGTGAGAAAACTCCTGACCAGGCAGGCCTGTTCCAGCTCAACTGCTGAAGAGCTCTGCAAAACTCCCAGCTTCTCCTCCTGCTGGAGAGCTTTACCCAGGGCCCGCAGCCTAACGAGCACTTTCCTCCTTGGCCAGCAGATGGCACATTTTTTGTCACAGGGCTTATGATCGCCAAATTTTGTCAGGTTTGTCATTGCCAGGAATGGTTTAGTAGGCTTAACACTCAGCGTTTCTTCTGGGTGAGTAACACTGTAGCTAAAAACACCCCATCTGTGTAATCTGTTTAAAATATTAAGCTCTAGCAATAGAGCTTCTATGTGTGCCAGTTACTTACTTTAAGCAAAGCGTATAAATAACACTCTAAATGTAATTTCATGAATATGAAAAATAAGGGCTACTCCCACAGCAGAAAAATTGCATTCTTACTGATACAGATAATCGGAACTCGGAGTCTGGGGTATGAAAATATGTCTGAATTAAACCTCTGTTTACTCATACTGCTGACATCCACAGCCACATGATGGTCATTCTGCAGCTGTCTGAATTTAATGTGCTCCCTCCCCTGTTCATTTCATCTGTGACAATGGGATGAAACATATATTTTAACTGACCATATGAAAAATTCCTCAGCTTTACTATGGACAGATTACTGGATTTTTGCCATAATTCAGACACGACCTTTCAATCACACTCAGCAGTTCCAATCATCCTCCAGTGCTATGTTCACACAGTGTAAGCCACAGGAGAGAGCTGTGCAAACACCTGACAGCAGAACATGTGGAGCATTAATGATGAACACGGCTATTTGACAGGATGTAAGAACCCATATCTTTCCTTGTTTTCTCAGGTCTCTCAGCCACCAAGGTAATTGCTCCCAATTTAGGGATAACAGCTCTGAGGATGAGTATAAGCAGCTACAGAATTAGAAATTACAATACTACATGGCCACTGTCATGTAGACAGAGCTGTACCAAATCCAGTGTACAAATTTCTCAAATATTCTTTGAAAATAACAATGGGGATAGATACTTTCAATTCTGTAACCAGCTACTCACCCGCAACTCCTAATTCTGCTGTCTTTACAAGACCACATTAGTGTAATGCAGCTCCCATGGTCTTAATTAAGTTTTATGTGCAAGTTCATTTGAGAAAATGCAATTAATAACACGTTTCTACTGCATTCTAAAATAAGAGGAAGAGTATGTTAAGGAGTAAAGAGTGAAGTTTTTTCTAGTTAGGTAAGGCATCTTGCTACAATGGACACTGTAATTAATACTGCAGCTCCTGCAATGGTTTCAATCCACTGAAAACCCAACCATAACCTTCAAACAAGTAACTTCTACCAGTATGGAATAATAAGGATTAGAAACCTCATAGTGATTCTTCTCTCTTCTGCCATGACTACTGATAGTGCTGATCTGTGGGTTGAAGAACAGGCATTTAAATACTTACCTTACTCAAACTAAGCCACTGAAAATCAGAATTCCTTGCAGAATTCAGTAATGCCAAAGGAGTATATTTGTTTTAATAATGCAAAGACAAAATATTTTCATGAGAGGGCCTGTATGAATTTGGTGGATGCCTCTCCACCTTCCACTGGATGCATTTATCATAGGATCCAACAGACGACTTGGCTTGAAACAGAAGAAATACTACAGTTTGAGTGAAAAACAAGTGAACAAAACCAATCTGACTAAGGCAGAGAATGAACAAGGATGTATTTTTTACTGAAACTTAGATTACTATAAGAAAACTCAAACAATTGGGTAGACAAAAATTGAGGATTATTGATTTCAAGCTGGGGAACATAATGCTTATCAACAGAATATCAACAGGAGCTATTGCATGTTTAAAGAAAGACTTTGACCTACATGCCCAAAACACTATAGTGCAGTGCCTTGAAAAATCCACCAGACACATGTAAAGGAACACTGCTTTATTTCTTTTTCTAACCCTTAAGCATGTCAGCAGAAGTTAATTTCTTGCCATTTAATCCAATAGCAAAGAAAGAGACTAAATGCCATAAAACATTATGAAGAAGTAAAATTGCTATAACTGAATTCTCTTCCTTTTTTGTGCCAATTGTTCTACAAGCTGTATACTGACTGAAGAGCAGTAATGTTCACAAAATTACTAAAAACAAAGGGGTATAATGGGACATAACTCAGGCTCTGCAAAAGAAAAACAAAATCAGTTCCAGAAGGAATCCAGAATTTAGACTGATCATTTAAGCAGTCTTGTGACTGCTAAACTAAAATCTTCTGTTGGAGTGCAGAAGCCTGATTTTATATTTTGCTGAGAAGTCTGTGCTCCCATTAACCTTAAACAGCATTATGGGTACTCAGCATTTCGAAAATCAGGCCTTGGACCACTCAGCCAAAGCCCATCGTGTGGAAAGCTGATATTACTTGGAGTGGTTGAGATGGAAATTGAGCAGTGCAACACCTCAAAAAGGTAATTATGGGCAGCATTAGCCATCAAAGTAGCTTTTATATTTTACAATGTTTTGGGAATTGGTGCAAGTCCTGCCATTAACCACAGCAGCACTAGTGGCTTAACAGCTTTTTTTCCTGGCCCAAATACAGAGATTAGAGTGTTCTGGGCAATATTTCCTATACTTCCCTTTTCTCTTGATCACTCCCACAACATAAACCAGGTGGAAGAAGCAGGTAAACCAAGCATAAACTGCAAGACCACCTCTTTCCTCAGAATTCAGTACAAATGTGTGGACAGGTTGGTAGATTTACAAACAACTCCTCTGTCTTGTTTAGCTTCATTTAAATTGCTTTTCTATTATAAGACAACCAAGATGCCTCTGAAACTTTGACTCAAGTTGATAGATCTGTAGGTTGTAGATGACAGTTTTTGGCATAGGAACAGCAGCAATATGAAGGTTATAATGTAAGTGCATTCCACTCAAGACATTTCTGTATCAGCACTACTGTAGCTCTGCCCTTTTTCACTGTGAATACATACTAGCCATGATCAATCCATCAACTGAACCAATAAATATTCATACTATTTGGAAATTTATGACAATACCTTGTCATTTAGCAACATTGTGCTTCTGCCTACACATTTGCCAATGGAAAACTACTACATTGATCATAGACTGCAACACTACCCATCCACTAAATATTTATATAAGGCAACTAAGTTTTTGTCGGCATAGGGCCCATCCATTCCTTGGTTAGCACTTATTCCACAAAGAGGTGTTTATTATACAGTCATACTTGTTTGAATAATCACCTCATGTCTCTGAAGAACCCAAATTGGTTTGACTCAGAAGTTCAGTGATCTCAGCTGAAATGCAGCACCTAATGTTCTGTGAAATCAGTCCTAACACAATTATTCACTCAGCAAGGCACTATCAATTGTTCAGAGAAGGAAACTAAACCCCTTGCTGATACTGAACTGCCCCGGAATGCCTCAGTCATGGACTAAGACTTGAACTTCACGTGCACTGGCTCAGAGACCCCCCAGAAACCTTAACAGGATGTTATCAACCCCAAGTGCACTGGGGAACAAAATAAATCAAAAGAATGGTTCTAAAGAATGCGGAAGAACTTTCTGTAGCTTACAAGTTTGACAAAATTAGTCCAAATCAAAAATGAGTTTGGTTAGTAAAAATACACTTGAACATCCAATTCCACATGACAAACTTTGGAAATGGAAACTTATGTATTCATGATTGAGAGATCTCACCCAGTGCCAGTCATGACTGGGAAAGGTATGAGCTAAACTCTATACACTCAAGGCATAACAATTTCACAGTGAGAAATGGTAATACTGAAAATAAAAATCTGAATCCCTAGCATTTTCAGCCTGAATTACTCAGTCTTACTACCAGGCTGCTAGAGAAAAAAATTCACTCTGACCCAAACTGCAAACAGACTCCAGGAGAACAGTCAAACACTATTTGATAAATGGTGATAAAGTGGAAAACAAGGAATTGTGAGAAAGGGCTGATCTATCCAAGCACACTCAATAAACAGCAAACAGATGGTTAAGCAATATCAACACAGGTTTATCAACATAGCTAAGACAGTGTTATCGCTGCCTCCACAGTTTGTTTTATTCTCCTCAAGGCCCCACGGTGCAAACATGGCAGGTGTGCTGGGTTTGCTGTGCAGGGCACATGGGTTCAGCTGCCTCAGAAACATCCTCATGACTGGGAGAAGGAGAAAGTGAAGGATAACAAAAATATGTAACATGATAGACAGATGTAGAAATGGCAGCAGCAGCTTTTGCTTGAGTGTGTTGCAGATAATTCTGCAATGATATTGAAGTCTTCAACTAAAAAGTTCACCCCAGTAAAGAGATCCCACAGAAAGCATGTGTGATGTTGGTTCTATAGTCAGTATGTTTGAGTATCTAATATTAATTTTTATTTATTTATTATACATTTCCACTCAAAAGACCGTCTACTTAGATAACAGAAGAAAAAAGATCGTTGATAACACATCACCATATCACAACAATCTTATCACAAAAAACATAATTTCACTTGCATTTTGAAAGGTTTTACAGCATTGCACAGCTGACTGTAACAACTGAGACATTTTTCATACAAACCCACATTAATCAGCTCAAGATTATCTGAATTTTTTACCACCACTTTTTCTTCTTGTTTATCTCCCTACTGAATTTTTTCATGGCTGTCTTTACCCAAGGTAATAATGTTAATGCCAAAATAGTATCAAAAAGCAGCTACCTTGAAGCAGCAGTGAGTATTCTCTAAAGGAAAAACTCACTCTTCTCCCTCCTTTCTTTGCAGCATTTCCTCCTGAAAGCATGGGAGTGTGCTTGCTTGCTCATCACTCCTGCTACTCTAAACAACTGAGATAGCTTTGTTCTTCTGCACCAGCAGTTCTGCTCATGAACACTGACACCGAATTTCCTTTTTTAGACAGCAAGGACGCAGACTTTCTTCCTCCTCTCCCTCCCTCTGCCTCGCCTCCCCTCCCCCTCCTACAGTCTTTGCTGTGCCCTCATCTTACCTTCAACAGCACAAGAAATCCATGCTGCAGTTTTTTTCCTCGTTAGCAGCTCTATGGCAACAGCAGTTCTGAGGCAGCAGTCCTTTACAGTTCTCACTTCATTCTCCTTCCTTCTGCATGAAGACACACAGCCTGTTAGCCCAGGAAATCAGCAAAGACAATTCTGATGTGATGTAAATTAAAATGTGAAGTAAACACAAGTCCACAATTATTTCAGGAAAAAAGTGTGTTCCTGCGGGTACAAAGTTGTATTTCCAGAAGAGATGAACATTAGCAATGCAAATGAATAATATTAAAGGAAATCAGAGAACTCCCTTTGGGTAATTAACTGTAAAATCATCTTTGTGATAACTCAGCTTTATTGGACAGAAAGATGAAAAAAGGGAATTCTGAGCTTAAGATATACACAGTATTACATCCAAATAAAATCCTCTCAGAATTTGTCATTGACTGAGTCTTTATTTGTTATTAGTACATAAATTAAACCAGTGTTTGTTTGTTAAAATCCCACTGAAATAAAGGCAATAATGGCATACAAAATCTTGTAGTCTTGTAACTCATGGAAAAGTATATATTAGAATACATTTAGAAATGGTAACACAGACCTCAGAGGAAAAAAAAAAGCAATGAAAGAAAAACTACCAGTAATTGGGTAGTTACTGAGTACTAAAGTATCTGCCTGCTTTGAAATTAGGATTTTCCTGATTTCTTACTTTGTTACTTTTAAATTAATCAGAACAATGAGCTACAAATAAATGCTGAATATGATAGCAAAAACCCCAACTACTTAAGACTCAGAAACAATTATCACCAGAAGCTCTTAAATTAAATCACAAGATAAAAACCACTTTGAATAGAGGCACATACATTCTCTCTATATACTGCAAAAATCTGCCAGTAATTTATAATCTAATCACTTTTATCACATGCACAAAATAAATGAATCAATATATTCCTGCAATTCAGCATGAACTCGCATTTCTCTCTCCTGCTGTGCAAAGAACAAAGGCTTCTGGCCACTGCCAATTGCTGTGACATGATGTGTTAAAGTGCATGTCCTTGATTGGCATGAGCAACACCACAGCTACTCCTGCCTGAAGCAAAGGGATCACCTGCATCCTGTCTGTGCTTGCAGCAGTCCATGTCCACGCTTGCTGGAAAATGTGGAAAACAGAGGCAGGTGTTCCTGGGCACAACCTGAGAGGAAAACATTGAATTCCTTACTAATCCAGCACCTCACATGTTCATTTTTGTCTCATCTGGCAATATCCAGTTGGCATACAGAATAATATAGAATAGCCTTCTGGGATGGGTTGGAGCACAAACAGCTGGGGCTAAGGACTGGCCCACAGAGGCTTCCTGGCACTAAACAGAAGCCCCAAAAACCAGAGCAGTTACATTTAGCAGCTCACTTGGCACTTCAGCATCATGGGCACACAATTCAGACTCAGTCCCAAGAAGAACATGCATCTCTAACACAGTTGAAAGAGAAAAGCCTTTCATCCAAAAAAATCTCAGAAGGATTAAGAAAACAAACAAATAAAATCACTAAACAAGTCACAATGTTGATTGTGATTATTTTTATAAACTTTTTAAAAACTTTTCCCCACCCTGTGCTGGCTGCTTTGCAGGCTGAAGCACAGCTCACAAAGCAATCAGTCCCAGCTTTAGTCAGTTTACAACTGAAGAGATTCTTCAAAGAGAGATAATCATTTTCATTTTACAAAGAGATGAAAGAAGGGCACAAAGCTGAAACCAGCCATCTATAGATTCACAGTGTGCCAGTATCAGTGACAGAAACAAAACTTGGAGAATCTGAGCTATAGTTACCTGAAGAAATGAACAGTCTCAATTTTCTTATGAAAAGTAAAGCTCAGTATGAAACTATCAGTTTGTAGAAATTAAGATTTACCTTGAGGCCAACACCTCTGATCACACACCGCATTTTATTAATGACAAAATAAAATAAGATTTATTGTTAACTTTTACATGTTATAACAAGCTCTATAAACTGCAAAATACTGTTGTGAAGGCTAAAATGCTCTGATAGAGAAGAAACAAGAGAATGCAGTTAATATGCAACACTGGATATGGACAGAAAGAGCTTCTGTTACGGAAAAGTGAAATTATTTCTGTGATGTCTTACTGCTTAGGGACATACACATTTGAAATATTCTGACAATAAATGAGAGTGTGTTACTGCCTGTAATACACTCAAAGCAAAGCTCTCTGTGCAATGCTGCACCAGCTGATAACACCAGACATTTCGTTGTCACTAATTTGAGACAGGCCCTCATAAGTCACAGCCTGCACACACTCTGCAAATCACAGTGTGTTTGTTCTGACGTCCCAAAGTGTGATTGGGATGGGGACAGACAGTCACATGGCTCATTGCTGTCACCAGTCAGGACACAGGGCATCTATCAAGGTACACATATCTACAGTATACATTAGAGATTAGGATTTTTTTAAGCACAAATGGTCCCGTGACTTTACCCCTGCAAAGGTCAAAGGCCTGCTTGGCCTTTTTGGTGTTCTCATCTTGGGTTTGGTTCCCATGCATTACTTCCTCATACTAAGCACATAACACTCAAGGTTTTTACCAATAAGGAAAGGTACTCAAATTAAATACAGACATAGGTCTGCCTGTCATGGCTCTTACAAAACTTAACCAACTGAAATCAGCAATTAAAAAGCTCAAGCAATGTCAGTGGATCACAAATTTGTATAATAATGAGAATAAATAATGTGCAGAGAAGGTTAACCAATAGCAGAGGGAAAATGGTTTTCTTCAAAATAATGAACAGGGTTACATTTACCTTTCTTTCAGAACTGGAAAAATGTTCTTGGCAGATTGTCTCACAGAAATATATGGCATACAGTATTTCATGATATAATAAATGTAACCACAACTGTGTCAGGATGTTATCATCTGCTACCTGGTTCATCTCTCAGCTTTATTTACTTTTGTAATATAGAGAACAAACTCTACCCTGAAAGTAGCCTGCAACTTCTACCAAAGATTTCTAGGCCTCCTTCCATTACTGATCCCCACATTCTTCAAGGTTTTCTCCACACATAACCTCTGAGGCAAATAATATCACCCCCACATTACAGAGAAGAAAACTGGAGTGCAAAAAGAACTCTGATCCCAATAAACGCCAATGGCAAGTCTAATAGATATCATCTGCTCAATTTTAGTGCTAAAAATCCAGTCTGTAGACACACTAGGAGTCCTCAACACAACAGAGAAACAGAGCCAAGCTGATCTCATGTCCTGGGCTTGACTACAAACCTTGAAAACTTGGAAACAAAGAATCTAAATGCTCAATCAAGAAGAACATTCAAGACATAAAACTGCAATTATTGAGTTTTATAGCATGCAGAGGACTGGATGACTACAAAAATCATAGACAGAAAAGCATATTTCTGTTTCAAGTATTTGGGTTAAGATTTTATTGTGCCAACATTCTTCTTATTACCAGAATTGTTACTAAAATTACAAGACCACCATAAGTGATTCCATATGACAATTTTCTTATGTTACACTCATTTAAAGAATTAACAGTAATTTACATACTTCCACTAAGAAATTAAATACTGACTTGCTAGAATTAGCCCTGCTTTTTATTAGAAACCCGACCAAATGCTAACCAAAATAAAAGGGAAATTTTTCACAAATTTAAAGTTTTGACTGAAACTATACCCACTATAAAAAGAAGTAGTAATTAACTTCCCTTAGTTCTTTAGATTTTTTGACCCCCTGGGAGAGGGCTGAGAAACCAAGGTTCCTCTGAGGGCCCAGAGCACTTCTGCTGCTCCCTTTTCAGCAGCAGTTTACAAGAATTGTCCCGCTGTATAAAAAGAAACATCATCTTTCTTAAAACTTCAGCAAGAACTTCATTATTCCAGAGTAAGAAATAAGAAACAAATAACTCCAAACCTCTGAAGGTGGGAGGGTCACTATGAGTCTGAATTTCAAACTCTAAGAGGAGATGAATTAATGGATGAATAACCTGAAAGATTAAATTCACATAACTTTGCTGTTTCTTTAAAAAAAATCCCAAGACCCAAAAAACAAGTAAATTAGTCTTAAATAGTATAACAAATTATTATAATCAAGGAAAAAATCTAACTGGGAATGAGAGAAATTAAGCAAAGAAACAAAATTATTCACAAATGAAGCAGGAACACGCTTTGGAGACATGTGCTCCAAGCAATTAGGAAGCACAAGCCACAAGGCACCCTGCATACATTTCAGACAAGTGAGTCAGCTGGCCAGCAAAAGGCCCCATCCACCCCACATCCTCTGCACAAGCCTGAATATCTTGAACAGACTGAGCATGTGGGACAATGAAATCAACCAAAGCAGTTTAAATCTCACTGGCTTTCCATAGTGCTTGGCACCTAAATAGTTGAAGCATCTTTGAACACGTTCTTCATAGGCCTAGAGCAAAAGTATTCAGTGAGACAGAACTTGGACAGGGAGAGGAAATTCTGGATGTACTTTCAATTCACTCAACAGGGACATCATTGAGATTTCACAACACAAATCTGACTACAAAGACTAGAAATATCTGTCAAAACATAACAAAGTTGTAAAATAACTTTAAAAAAAGATGACAAAGCAAGCCTAACAACCCAATGTACTAAAGTCATCATAACGTGCATTTCAGATTACACTGAGGTACTACAGAATACAAAGCCAGCATTCTCAATCCATTAAAAACACTGTATCTTATGAATTTTTATTGTTCAGCTTTTTTCCATGGAGTGACCAAAAATGCTTGCTAGCATTAATGAAACCCTGACTGCAGCTAAATATCAAACATGGGACTCCAGGAATTTGGACTTTCTTTCTCCCCTGGACATTTTCCAGAACCTTTTCTATCCACTCCTACATCTGAGGCAGCACACTTTAAGGATCCTTTGGGACTGATGAACTGAAAACATTACTGCTTGCTAACAACACCCTAACAAATCATCTTGATCCTTAACATGACCCACGGTAAGCAAACTCTCTCTGTTTACCATCACCTTCCTTGCCCTGCCAGTCATGGCAATCAAATAACACACAGTCTGAACGGTGGCACCAGACTAGCAAATGCAGGGAAAAAACTCTGGGATCTTGCAAGTTTCCTGTGAAGTACCTGGCAGTTTCATGGCAAATTCAAACCATGCCATGAGATTATTAAAAGGAGATTTCTGAGATTTCCTAATGGAAACTGTACCATCACCTTTGCCAGAATATTGGTGAGCAGGGATTGCTCAACTGGTGCTCAGTTTCAGGAGGTGTCAGCTCCTACTGCTTTCTTTAGATACGTCATTCCATACTTCAATCTGCATGAATAATCACTGGAAACCCAGCTGCTAAACCAGCTAGTCCATCTGTTACCCCTGTTAATAAATGTATTATTATGTTCACTCTCACTAAAGAGCTCATGATTCACTGGGATTGTCTTTTTGGGAAACATCTACAGAAGTATATTAGCTGTATATATATATATATGTGGCTGTGGATCCTATCTTTAGCAGCACAGACATGTAATTTAGTGTCTTCTTGGTATCTCTTCTGCCTGATGATAACATGAATCTGGTCCTTGAGGAGCAAGTTTTCAGTTGAGACTGCTCTAAAAAACTTAATTAGATTTAAAGCCAGAAGACCACAAGAAATCCCAGTGTCAGTACAAGATTTTTGTCAGTGACAAAATCTGACCTTTTGGTACCCCTGAGTTTGATGCTTCCTGTTCAGGACAAATAATTCCAGGCAGAGTATGGCTAGCACTTAGCCAAAAATACACAAAGTAGATATGAAATCACATGAAAAGGCTGTTTGCACTACAATAACCAGAGAGATTTCTCAAACATTGTACATGGGTTTTAAAGGGTATAAAATGTAGGATTTTTTCTTCTAGTACGGTCAGGGGTCACTGCTAGTTCAAGAAGCCTGGATATCTTGTTTCACAAAAAGAGAAGACTGATTCTGTGTTTCCAACCATTTGCTTGAAGTTTATGAAACAAAATTTTTTTCATCTTTTCATTTGGTGAAAGAAGTCAATGATTTCCACTGGAGGAAACACTGGGTTCCTTTTCTCATACACCTTCATGTGTAACACCCATATGAATAGATGCCTTTCACGTGGGAACTGATGATTTGTTTCTTGAATCATAATTTCATTGTTCCAGCTGTACAACACTTAAGGCAAATAGAGCATCTGCCAAGGGGCCACTGGACCAAGGAGTGTCACTGCATTAAAACAACCACAAACCTGAGCAAATAATGTGACCAAATAATTCAGTCCAACTCTGACAAACTCTGCCACCATCACATGACAGCAGACATCAGTTTGCTCACAGGCTTTTCTTTATGTATCAGAAATTAACAAAATCTTCAGAGACAGAGAAATTTCAAGATCCTCAATAAAGGTCAGTGATTAGGAGCTTGGGGGGGACCCGTTTGGATCTGTAGTTGCCTAAGGCCAAGAAATCTTGACATCTAATCAAGAGACTCCCCATTATTTTAGCCAGGAAATAACAACAGAGATTTTAAAAATTGTCCCCCTTGATTGAATAATTTAATTTTTTTTTCTATGTTTTTTCAGGTTTTTTTAACAGAATGAAGTTTGGCCAAGCAGAGTAAAACAAGATTTGCAGTAAGCTAGAGCATTGAGAACAATTTCTCCTTAAAGAAAGCCAGAAAAGCCTTGTTACTGGAAAACTGTTGTCAAAGCTGATCTGAATACATGGGCAATCTGAAATGACACTGATTTCTTCATTGGAAAAGATAGATACTTGTTTCTGAGATGCCATTTCAGGTCTGTGAAGAATGATGGCTTGCCTTCCCGAAACTCCCACGTCTGGAAAATCTTTTCCTCTCAGATTTGCAAATGTACTAAGACTTATATGCACTACTTGAATAAAAATATTCATCAAATCAATTTCAACAGCTTTCTTAATAAATATTCAAGATCCTTAACAAATATTCAGTAGTATTATTTCTCCATTTAGACTCAAATCACTTTCAATGCAGGGGGAACTCTAACGGTGCCAGCCCAAACCTGTGTTCACATTCTTCCTTCAGCCCATCCTGTTTGTTTTTCAACCAGAGGTTAACAGTCCACATAAACTGGCATCACTCATTTAAAAGGCCCCCGGCTATTGTTGTGTGTCTATCTGAACTGCAAACATGAGAAATATCCTCAATATTTTCTACCCAGCAGGGGTGGAAAGAAAGAACTTACGATGGGGTGACAGTGGAGCTGCATTTATATAATTTTGCTGGGATAGTGGTAGGTTGTACTATTTCTACAGATAATATTGCCCCAGCACTAATGCTACCATAGGAAAATTTAAGGTAGATACAGTCTTTGAGAGGTTCCCTTTCTGGATATTCTAGATGGTTCTAGACAATTTACAATATTCCAGAAAAGTAAAGGGTTGAGTTTTTCAAGCACTGCCTCCATTTCTTCATATATAATCACTATGGAAACAGATTGCAAAGTGATACACATAAACCACACAAAGTTGGCACAAAATTATTGCTTATAATTGACATTACTTGCCTCCATAATACTGATGAATAGATTATTGTGAAACCTGAAAAGAGTATTAAAATGATTGAGATTTTTTCTACCACAGTATGAAAGTGTTGGGCATAATCACAAAATCGGTTTGCACAGTAACAGTTTTCTTAGTGCCTTATTTTGGACTGCACTAACCTTTAAATCATTCTTGACAGGTTTTTTCGTGGACACCGCTGTACTGCGATCTGCAGCACATCACAGCACCGTGCTTTCGGCAGCACCCCCAGGACCACCTAACCTGCCTCCTACAAATACTCCTGCAACCCCTTCAGGAACGATCCACCCTTGGCGCCTCGGGACAAGTCTGCGGGACTCAGCCACGGGCCGGCCGGCCTGCACTGGGTGTGAGCCCGGGGCCGGGGAGCCCTCAGAGGCGCCTCCATCTGCCCCCCTCGCCTCAGGGCCTCTCCGTGAGTTCACAGCGCTGCCCCCTCATGACCAGCGCTGTCCTGGCTCCGGGAGCACAGGGGGAGAGCTCGGGGTGTGTTTCGCCTGTCAGGGAGGAGGAGGAGGAGGCGGGAGCCATTTCTGTGTGCGTATGGGGAAGATGCGCGGCCACTGGCCACCGGCCCCCGCCCAAGGACGCCTCTTTCTCTTTCCTGTCATCCCCCCGACTCCGAGGCTTTAAAAACAACCAACGCTGTGGAGAAAAGGCGGTCAAGAAAAAGGGCCGCTATGCCGCCCCAGCCGCAGGGCGGCCCGCTGTCCCCTCGGCCCGGCCAAGCCGGCGCCGCCATTACCCCCACCCGCCCCGCGCTGCAGCAGGGACCGGACGGGAAACCCCGTGCGCGCGGGGGGGAAGGGGAGGCAGAGGGAGGAAGGAGTGGGGCGCTGTGACGCACTCAATGCTGCAATATCCTTCCGCGAGCTGACAAAAAAAGTAGTTCCATGTTTCACGTAACCTCGTAGACCCCAGAGGTTCATACACAACCTTCGGATTAACTCAAAAAGTCGCGTGACGGGAATCTCTTGGGGCAGAGGGCTTAATCCGGAGGGATTCGTGCTTTTTTGCGTGTGGCATGAGGCATATATCCATGCGCAGAGCAGAGCGCAACGAGTCCGGCAGCAGGGCGGGTATATAAGGCGGGCGCCGCGGAGGGCTTGCCTTTTCAGTTGAGGACAGAGCTGGTGATCGGAACATGTCAGGGGGCTCCGCGGATTATAGCAGGTATGGTGGGGGCCTGGGCTCTTTCCTCATTCGGGGGCTTCGTGGGTTATGCGGGGGCAGCCGGGGAGAGAGGAAATGTCGAAAGAAGTGGAGGGTTGGGAGCCGGAGGGCCCCGGGGGAGGCAGG
>VXBB01024238.1:1179107-1204304 GCA_013399915.1 Illadopsis cleaveri | reverse complement strand
GAGCGCGCCCGCCCCCCCCTTCCGCGCACCGCCGCGGGAGCGCGCCCTGGGTGCGCCACTCGACCCCGGGAGCCGGGCACGGGCTCCTGTAGCGCCCAGGGCACTGAGGAAAAGGGGTAGGAGTTTGTCCATTGGCAGAAGCTCAGAGCACCTGCTGGAATGATCTCTCACGGGTTCCGCGGCTTTCGCAGCCGAGGGGTCAGTTCGCGTCTGCGTGGTGACTCCTGTGCTAACAGCGTGTTGTCTTTCATGGCAGAGACCATGGCGGCCCAGAGGGAATGGAGCCCGATGGTGTCATCGAGGTGAGCACTTACAAACTGACCTGAGAACTTAATCACTGGTGGGCAGGGGTATTGGATTTATTTTTCTTGTTAATTTTTCTTTTATTACAGAGCAATTGGAATGAGATTGTTGACAATTTCGATGATATGAATTTAAAAGAATCTCTTCTAAGAGGCATTTACGCTTATGGTTTTGAGAAACCTTCAGCTATTCAGCAGAGAGCTATTATTCCATGCATCAAAGGTATGCAGTAGATTCACTGATATCAACATTGGACAATTAGGAAAGCATTGTAGAATGCAGATACTGTTTCATTAGTGGCAGTAATAACTGTTTTTAATCTTCATTGAACAAGTGATATGATGGTACACCATCTTTCGGGACTGACCTGAAATGGAGAGAACTCTTTAGTACTGATCACTTACTTCAAGGGGAATTGAGTAAAACTGACATGATTGACCCGTGTGGGAGCAGTAAATGTGTATCCTACTTTTTTTAGGGTATGATGTGATTGCTCAAGCTCAGTCAGGTACTGGCAAGACAGCCACATTTGCTATTTCCATCCTGCAGCAGTTGGAGATTGATCTCAAGGAGTCCCAGGCACTAGTATTGGCCCCTACCAGAGAACTGGCTCAACAGGTATTGATAGTGTAGTTTAAAAAAACCAAAAAACTGTGTGTTGCATAGGTTTCAGGTTTCACAACTGTGAGACATTACCAGACTTCTTAAGGGGCTGTAATTAATATCCATTCAGAACCCTTTTGTGTGAAGTAATGGGGGCTACAAACTGGCTTCTGTCCCACATGTTTCTGCCTCCTTAAATAGCTGAGTTGATGCACATGGAGGGTGTGCTGGGGCAGGGGTGCAGGAGGAAGTATCTTCAGCAGAAAAACACAATTACTAAAGCACAGTGTTCTGAGTGGAAACCAAAAATTTACTTGTTTGGAAGCTGTTTAAACTTAAATGCAGTTGTGCAACATGAAAACTGCAGTGCACATTCGGTTACTTAAATGATTTTGTATCTTTGTATGTTTTCCTGACAACATAATTGCATGTCTCACTTTCAAGGCTTGTTATTCTCCTAGCTAAGTGGGTGTGCGGTAATAACTTCAAGAATACTTCAATTTTTAGAATAAGTGTATCAGTAATGCGGGGTCTTAATTGAGTGTTTAACCAACTCTAAAGTAGAAAACTTAGTCATTTTCAACTAGACTATACTGAAATGCCAGTGCTAAGTGACAATACTTCAAGGTAAAGCTAAACATACTAAATCAGACAAGACAAAAAAATCATTGGAATAAGGGTTTTTGATCACAATGTTATGCCTTAGTTATATTTAAAAGCTGTGAGAATTGTTTTGAAACCTGGCTTATATAGTGGTGCCCTTGGAGAGCTTTCACAGAGGAGTGTCCCAAGTGCTCACCATGCAGGCCTGAGCATCTGAGAGCTTGGGCTCACTTCTGGTGGCCCTGCCCTCAGCTTAATAACTGTCCCATGGCAGTCACTCAAATCAGCAAGTTCCACCAGTAAGAACAAAAATGTAACTTAACTGTCCCTCTGCCTTGTGGTTTCTAGGTAGCAACTTACGTGAAGTTCAGCCAAGTCTTTATAACAGCTCTCAGTACCAAGAGCTCCATAGTCTGTTTGATGTCTTGGCTTCCAAAGTCCATAAAAGCCAGTGATAAATGGGGCTTAAGCTTTATTGTCCTACAAACTACTAATGGAAGGTTCTATTTTAGATTCAGAAGGTAATCCTGGCCCTTGGAGACTACATGGGAGCAACATGCCACGCTTGTATTGGTGGTACAAATGTGCGCAATGAGATGCAGAAACTCCAGGCTGAGGCTCCACACATCGTGGTGGGAACTCCAGGGCGTGTGTTTGACATGTTGAACAGGCGCTACCTTTGTAAGTGTGAATCTCACTGTGCATGTGCTAATAAATTATCAGTGAAAGCCTCACACCCACTGAGAGCTTTATGGTGTGTTTGTTGTCACTGTAGAGAGTTGTGCTGGAAAGGCTAATAGTGCAGAAGCATGATGTTTCTAAAGGATTTTGTGTTTCTGAAACTTCATGAGATGCTTCTCTTTTTCCAATAGCACCAAAATGGATCAAAATGTTTGTTCTGGATGAAGCTGATGAAATGTTGAGCCGTGGATTTAAGGATCAAATTTATGAGATCTTTCAAAAACTAAGCACCAACATCCAGGTAAAAAAGCTTTTACATGTAAAATGCATACAGATGTGGGTATAGTGTGGCTGAGAACTGAATGGTGTGAATGAGAATTGTTGGTACTGTGTATGTGCTAACATAGAGTAATATATTTTAGGTTGTGTTGCTGTCAGCTACAATGCCAATGGATGTGTTGGAAGTGACCAAAAAGTTCATGAGAGATCCCATCCGTATTTTGGTGAAGAAGGAAGAACTGACTCTGGAGGGTATCAAGCAGTTCTACATTAATGTTGAGAGAGAGGTTGGTATTGGTTATACTTGCTCTGGCAGGAGGAGTTAGGTTCTTTTACCTTCTTGTTAAAGCACTGTGCTAAAATTGTGGAAACCAAGGCTGAGCTTTGGTTTCTGCAATAATGCTAGTAGAGTAAATGCAGGAAGGAGAATAACCATGCACTAGATCGAAACGGACTGGGGTGGACCTCTTTCTTAATGTCCAGTGTCCTGTGTCTGAAGATTTGGTGCCACAATTGATGCAAAAACTTGACTTAGTTTGCAGGTTATACTGAATGTAATTGTGTGCCAGAGCATGCTTAATCAGTTGTATTTGAGTTACTTCCTTTGTTTAAAGTTTGTTATGTATTGAGCTGTCTCATGATGCGTTTCCTGATGATCTTTGTTTTGTTCAGGAATGGAAGCTGGATACTCTCTGTGATCTGTATGAGACACTGACCATTACACAGGCTGTTATTTTTCTGAATACAAGGAGAAAAGTAGACTGGCTTACTGAGAAAATGCATGCCAGGGACTTCACAGTCTCAGCTCTGGTAAGATTGCTGCTTCCAATCACTTCTGAAATGCTATGTATGTACTGGAAAAGAAATGGTGATACGGGGATATCAGTGAAAAGCAGGAAAGTTATAATATAGCTGTGCAGTGCTGTATTATCGTTCCCCCTGCTTAAAGTAAAATGTTTCCTTTCTATCCCTACCTGCTTCGTTCCCACAGCAGGTAGGGACGCTGGGTTTCATACACGCCTTTGTTCTCTGAAGGATATTCTGGTTTGGAGCATTGGAACTAATGAGCATTGGTACTAATGGCAGCTTTTTGTTTCACCTCTGCAGCATGGTGACATGGACCAGAAGGAACGGGATGTTATCATGAGAGAGTTTAGATCGGGGTCCAGCCGTGTCCTGATCACTACTGACTTGCTGGTGAGCATTGTCTTCCATTGAACATGTTCCTGTTACAGCCTTGTCCCAAAAGCTTCATAATCCAGTGATGGTTTTTGTAACCTGAACTGTTAGCAGCTTTTTGGAACAGCAAAATACCACACTCCACTATGGACTACACAGTTGTAGTACATAACTAATTATATGGTTGACAAATGCCCAAGATCAATAAGTTTGTAAATAACCCCTGACTTGCATTAAAGACTTGGTGTTGCTTTGCAGGCTCGTGGCATTGATGTGCAGCAAGTGTCCCTGGTTATCAATTACGACCTGCCGACCAATCGTGAGAATTACATTCACAGGTCAGTTGGCTCTGCCCCCCAGTCAGTCCCTGTGCTGTGCTGGACCCTCCTCACCTGATCCTGTAGTCCCCACCTCACCAGAGGTGTTGGCATCCATGCATAAACTTCTCGGAGCTAGCAGGGAATAAAACCCCACTTGTGGATTGGCTTTAAAAAAGCCCTGCCTTGCACAGCAGTGGTTCTGAAACAAGGGAGGAGCAGAACTTTTGAACACTTAAAGCAGTGGGAAAACTTAGATACATTAACAGGTTCAGTGGTGAGTGAGGAACCTTGGAGTTGTGGGGAAAAATGCCAGCAACTGAACTGCCTTCTGTCATGTAGGCTGTGACATACAAGTGTGACACCATTACTGGTGTAGCATGTTGACAGCAGGGTCAGCTGGAGCTGTGTTCTGGCTGATCTGGAGTTGTTGCTGCTCAGTGACAAGACAAGCCCTGGCTTGTAGGGCTGCCTTTGCTTGTGGAGGTTCAGCTGTGTCCATGTTGTGTTTGCCATGTTTGCTCTTGGTGGCTTCTTAGTGGGATTCTTCTCTGTGGTGTGTGTCTTCTGGTAGCAATTTGAGTTTGTTTCCCTAGGTTTAGTTAACTGCTTCTAGTGACTGTCCCTAAATTAAGTAAACTGTGCTTTGTTACTTGATGTAAAAAAATACAGGAGTCGATAGCAGCAGTTGATGACACAAGATGGTGCTCAGAAACGACGTTGACGTAATTTAGGACGCGGATTCGTAAACGGCACAGTTTGCATAAAGAGCGAGTTGGTATTTATTTTATTATTTTGTCATGATTATCCCCTAAGTTTTGTGAGCCCTTTCTGTGTATTTAGCTCTTGCCGGCAAGGTGCTCTATTGTACAGTCTGTAGGAAGGTGGAGCTCACGGTGGGTGTAACTAAACCGCATGCACTGATGTGTCAGTGACTGATGTGGGCTTAAACAAAAATGTTGAACTTCATTTTACTCTCTAAAGAAAACAAACCCTAAGTTTTCCCACTGGAAACAGTTAGGTTAAATTAAAATTCTGAAATTGAGTGTGCTGTTCCATGTTACTGGATGAAATTGGATTTAACTTAATAACAGTCTGTTAAACAACAGCGTGTGCTCTGTGCTTGGGAGTGGATGCATGAGGGCTGGGTGTATAGTTGAACAGAGGGGGGAGAGAGGCTGCTGACCCAGGACTTCAGAACGCAGCACCAAGCATTAAATGAAGATCTTACTTTGCAGCCAAAGAGTAACCCTGTGTGCCCTGCTGCCTGCCACGGAATGGACCTGCTGTGCTGCTGGCACCAGCTGCTGGTTTTTCCTGACCAGATGTGACTTGAGTGGCAGCTGGCCCTCTTAAGGCAGCATAGACTGGCCAGTGGCAGATAAAAGCAGCAGTCAAGAATGGATCTTGCAGACGTGTAAAGCAGATGGGCGAGGTTAACTTGGGTGTAAACGTGTTTTCTTTTTGTGCAGAATTGGCCGCGGTGGTCGCTTTGGCAGAAAAGGTGTGGCTATCAATTTTGTCACTGAAGAGGACAAGAGGATCCTGCGAGACATTGAGACTTTCTACAATACTACAGTGGAGGAGATGCCGATGAATGTGGCTGATCTCATTTAATCCCCGGGATGAGGTGGTTGTGAATCCAGTGCTCGCTGTTGCTGAATAGGCGATTCACAACGCGCATTGTGCTTCTTTCTTCGGGGATATATTGAATCTTGTCTCAATGCTCATTACGGATCAGAAATACAGATTTTTGATAAGAGAAGCGACTTTCTGTCGTGAGCTCTTGTGGGGAAAGCCGTTGGCTTTGTCCACTTTAGGGTTAGACTGTTGGGGTTGGGTGGAAAGTCATGGGGTCTGTAAATTTTTTCTTTATTAGAAATTTATTTCCTAGTTCCATAGAAGTGGTTGTATTAGATGTTCTTTATCGTTTAATAATTTACTTATGGACTAAAAGATATAAGTGCTGTATAAAGTCAGCCAATTATGTTAAACTAGCCTACCTTCCTTTATTGTATGTACTTACACCTCAGATTAAATTGGAAAGGCCTTTCAAAATCTCTAAACTTTTATAAGAGCATTAAAATGCATTTTTGTTTCATATGTATTTATTCAATAAAGTATTTAATTAGTGGTAAGTGTGATCTGGACCCTGTTGCTAAGCCCCAGCAAGCAAGCAATCATACTATTGTCTTAGTTAGGGTTAAACCCAGTAAAATTTGCCATATTGCACATGTCTTAATGAAGTTTGAATGTTCAATAAAATACTTCTATATTCACTTAAATTGTAAATAGTTGCTTTTTGGGTTGAGGGGAGGGTGACAGCAACCTGCTCTGTCTCAGGAGCTGAAGGTGGCAACTGCTGCAGCCTTGTGCTTGTGCCAACAGCTCCTGTGCTTTGTCATTAACTGCAGGAGTGGTTCTGGATTCCAGAACAGTGTGAGCTTCCAAGTGCCAGTGTGGCCCTGGGTGACAAAGCTCTGGGGTGCTGCACCTGTGTCCTTAACACTGAAGCACCCTCTCATCAAAATGGCTCACTTAATAATTGGTGCTGGCTTGATGAAAAAGCTCTGCACTGCATCATTTTCCCAAACCATTCAGGAAGGAGGGACAGGTGGTCAAAACTGTCTGAAAGGTATGTCCCAAGGATGGCTTGTGAGCAAGAACTGAGTGAGATGACAGGCAATCTTAAGTGATATCTTCAGAGCATCTCCTCCCCTTTGTTGAACATTTTTTCTTGGAGAGCTTGAATGGAATAAAAGTTGCAATGTGTTCACTAGTGCAGTAATTTTTGCCATGTTTAACCCTAAAGGATCAGATACAAGATGGTGGAGGTGTGGGCTCTGCTCCTGCGGGAGCTGGGTTCAGCCTGAGGCTGTGTTCTGTAGGGCTGTGATCATTTTGCCAAGTCAGTCTATTCCAAGGAATAGGCTACAAGGAATAACGTCCCTTCTGTCTCTGCTTGCAGCTGATGAAAACTTTGGGTGTGGCTCTGCTCACTTCTGACAAATTTGTTTCCATGTGTAAGTACAGTACACAACAATGAACTGCACAGTAGGAGCATTATGCACCACTCTGCTCTTTACCCAGTGTAAAAAAATTGAACAAAATATTCCAGCCTCAGGTTTTCCAACTGCAGTGCAGTCCTTTTATTGCAAAAAAACCCCAAAAAACAACACCAGTACAAAAGTACACAGGTCCCTGCTCTGAGAGTGCCAGCCAGGCCTGGAACAAAGGGCTGCTGGAGGAGTCAGGTGTTCTGTGTGAGCTGCTGCATCACAAGGGCACAGAGACTCATCAGCTGCAAGAATTCATCAGCACCATCTGCCAGGCATTTGTCCACTTCCTGCAGAGGGAACAGAGAAGGGAAAACCCTCTAAAAATGGTGATGCTCGAGGCAGCTGTGTCTTGGGGTACAGTGGAGAACAAGAAGTTTGGCAGCTGTTTTCTTAAAAAGCACAGATTTCTCCACACCCCTCTGCAACTGGATGGAACCATGAGCTCTCCAGCCTCCATCTCACCTCCTACAGGAGATGAAACACTACAGGGAAGTTCCATACACAAAGGGGTGTGGCACTGGCCCTGCAAGCCCCTGCCAGGAGCATCACTGCAGGGCATCCACACCACCTGCCTGGCTGCAGTGACTTCACAAAAGCTCCTGCACAGCTGGCTTTCCTTCTTCATCAAAAATGGAGCAAGTTCATGAACCTTCTCTTTTTTGGAAAGGCATATTTTATGCACCAGAACAAAAACTTGCATTTTGCAGCTCCTAATTTTTTTTAGATGCTGACTTATTTTCATCTTAATATTCTCTCCCAACATTATATTAAAAAACCCCAAAACAACCAAACCCACAAACCTCTTGATCAAATCTACTAGAACAAAATATAGATAATAATTAATTTAACTAGACTTCAATTCCTTCCCATGAAATTTCCCAGGACAAAAGTTTGCATTCCACCAAGAAACATTCAGAACCAAAACATCACCACGTACTTCTTGGGAGAGACTGTGCAAACAAGAATCAAGCTGTAGAGATTAATGTGTTTTGATTTTTTTAACTCAAGCTAGACTTACTGCAAGTTTCTCAACTATGGCAGATTTCTGCTTGTCACTGTAATCTTCGCTCTCCACAATGGTGTCATGCAGCTGGTTCACAAGCTGAGCAACAGCAAACCCCTCATTGATGAGATTCTGCACAGGGACAGAGGAAAATGGGAGTCATTCAGCAGCAGAAAAGCCACAAGCTGGAAAGACAATCTTGAAAAATTCTGTCTGAACTGAAAGACTGCATTGCAATTTAGAATGGAACCTGTACACTGTAGAGGACACGGCAGTAGCCTGTGCACAGCCCTGCCCTGCATCCTGCCTGACACAGACCCAGTGTGGGCACCTCGGACAGGCTGCACCAGCACGGCAGCACAGGGCACTGCTTCTGTCCAAACGTTCTTCCAGCTGCTGACAATTTACATCTCCGACATTTTATGAGACATTTAAAACATTTAATCACCTCCACTGAACCTGTCCAATCCTACTCTAAAATTAGGAGGGCTTGGCATTCACAGCATCAGATGGCACTTTCACAGCCCTCACATCTTAAAGGGCCACCTACTTAGGATTTATTTTCTTCATCTGGTCATTGCTAGTCTCAGGAATTGAGAGATCTGTAATACCAAAGCTTTTTTAATAAAATAAAACCCATGGCAACTAAAGACAGGTTTTAAAAAAATCAGTAGTGCCCAGTTACAAAAATGCCAAGTATTGACAACAATGGTCAGTGAAGTCATCTAGGGAGAGAGAAGTTTATGAAAATAGAAACAGTGTTGGTGCAATCTTACTTTTCTGTTCAGCCAAACAGATCCACATGCCATCAGTTTAACCCAGGAGAAAGCCAGAGTCACATTGGTAGGGAAATTTATTTGCAACTTTTGACAGCTCTGCCTCAGAAGGGAAAGACTGGGAGTCTGACTGGTAAAGGACACTTCCCAAATGTGCATCCAAACTGACTGAGGCAAAATATTCTTCAGCCATAGCCTGGGAACAAAGGATTCACAGGGCCTTGCCTGAGAGAAATACCCAGGGTAAGCACTAAGAGAACTCTACCTTTGCTAGGGTTTCCAGTTTCTCAAAGGAACCACTCTGGCAGCCCAACAGCAGTTCATCAATGGTTTCTTTAGGGATAATCTGTAAAAAGAAGTGCCATTTCTTAATTTCAACTTTGTAAGCTTAAAATCAGTGTTGATGCTTACAGTAACAAACTGTTAATGGCAGAGGCCATTTCAGGATTTCATTCCTCTACACACCCATCCACTTCTACCAAGTACATGAGACAGACTAAACAAATCTGAGAAGTGAGAACTAGGCTGTGATATTTGTCCTATACTGGTGATATTAAAACAAAGACCATATCATGACAATAGACTGTCAAAGTCACCTTCCTAAATCCAACTGCTTATTCAGGACACTGACTAAGAGGAGGACATTCTTCAACAGTTAGATCAGCCAATGCTTTCTGTACCATTCTACACCTAAACAACACAGCAAATAGGTTTTACTTCCAGTGACACACCAATGGCATCCATAAAAAGCCCAATGCAACAAGATCAGACAATAAATCAGAAGGAAAAAAAGCTGACAGATGCCATTATGTCACTCTGTGCAGGGAAGAGTTGCCCCTTTCCCCTTCACTCACTGTCATTCCTGTCAGAGGAGTGCCTGGACAGTTTGGTTTCAAAGCTTCTTTACGGAGCTTTTGTACTAAGGTCACTCCAGGGTTACAGAAGTTGTGAATGACCAAGAACTTCAAGTTTTTATGAAGATGTAAAGTTGGGTTCCTTTGCTTTAAACAAGCATTATTCATTCAATAATGGAATGTCATGCTTCTCTTTCCTATCATTACAGTCAATTTCTGCCAGGTTTCAGATGTCTGAGATCTTTTCAGATACCAGCTGGTTTACAAAACTGAACAGTAACTTCCCTGTGATAATTGTTTAAAATTGTTCTGTAAAACTCTGCACAGCAGCAATTACCTCCAGTTTCATCAAAGTGAGAACCTCTCAACCCCTACAATTAGCTACAATGGCAGCACCTTCATGGGAAGTGTGTCCATCATTGAAGCCCATTTATTTTTCAAATCCTCAACTCCTAATCTCACATTTCCTTCTTCAGGAGTGTTTTGTTGCTATAGGAACACCTTCACACAAGTGTTATTAAATGCATTTTCTCTCAAGTTTCTCCTGTGCCTCTCAGTATTACCAATGTCATTCTAGAACAAATCACTGCTGTTTCATTAAAAAGCAGGATCCACAGATCCTTGTCACTGTCACTGTGGCAAGCTGAAAATGAGCTGCTACTGAAAGTCATTTCCCTGTGGTGCTTCCAAACCAATATAGCAATGATCTATACTTATACATACACATATAGAAAAGCACCAAAAAATGTTCTAATCTACTCTCCCACGAAAACCCCCCCACATTTATGGGCAGATTATTTCTACTTCAGTTTGAATTACAAGACTGTTTTACAGTTTTCCATGATTTACAGAAGAAGTTGCTAGAAACCTGCTATGTAACAAGTGTACAGAATCAGGCAGTCTTTAAAATTCTGGTAGATAGTATATCATTACCATGCTGCAATACTAGTGAGCATAAAACTTCTTTTTTAACCAAACATTGAGCAATGGCTAGAGGTAGGAAACGAGATAGAGGTAGGAAAAATGCTTTTCAGAGTAATTCCAGGAGAAACTGTAAGGCACAGCTTACCCCAGCAATTTCAGTGATTATCTTCTCTGTGATCTCCTTCCCACCCATTAGGCGAGTGGCACTTTGAAGAAAAGTAATTGCTTTTCTTAAGTCCCCTTCTGACACTTTCACCAGGTATGATACGGACTGAAAAATGTCAGAAAATGTTAAATGTTAAGTTAAATGTTCACTGTTAATTCAAATCTAATAACTTTTTCAGCAGTTACTTTAAAATACCAAGTAGTGCATAAAGCAGACTGTCAGAGCCAAGCACAACACTCAAGTTACAAAACAACCTCTCTACTAACACAAATGTGTGCTGGCAGTTTGAGAAAGAAGCACAGTTTAATGCCAGTACACTCAGCAGAGAACAAAAAGCCCTACAGTTTGGCTTCAGTTTTCTCTGATGGACATTTCTCTGGTTTTAGGAAGACTTAAAATTCTTCTCATCGATGGAAGGAGAATAAATGAGTTTATGTATTTTATTTCATACAATTGAGCAGCCTCTTTCAAAGTATGCTGACTTGGCCTCTTTCGCTGCCATGCAATTATGCCCTGGATTAAACAGTAAAATTACATGGCAACCACAAAGTTACCTCATTACTGATTTTCACATGTTCCTTCTCAGAAACATCCAACAGCCTCTGCTGTTGGATACTGTCGGACAAAGGCTTGAAACGAAATTTGGAGCATCGAGATGTTAAAGGTTCAATTATTCTGAAAGAAAGGAAGGAAGGTGGTACATGAATGTGTGGGTCAAGTTCTCACAGACAAAGCTAACAAAGGCAGAAAAGGCTTAAAATACCTTAAGGTTTAAATAACCCTAAAACTGCAACACTGTAAAAATTAAAAGTGAAATCTAAATATTGTTTCAGGCTTGCATGCACATAGTGACATCTCTATTAACTGAAAACTATGAAAATTAGATACCAACTTTTAAGCAGGGAAAAAACAAAAAAGAAACTACAGACCAGACAGCAAACCCCAATAAACAACAAATTCCAGGTGTACCTGCTGATGTAGTTACAAATAAGACAGAAACGTGTTGTTTTAGATTCTTTTTCCATTGTGCGTCTTAAGGCTGCCTGGGCTGCTGAAGTCATAGAGTCTGCTTCATCCAGGATCACAATTTTAAAAGGAGGACACATTTTACCACTGGAAAATTAGAAATCTGTTATTCAGCAGACATGAAATGTACAGACCAAGGGGAAAAAAAGCCCCCACAAAAAAACAATGGAAAACATAAACAGAAAAATCACTGCAAATAGCAAGTAATATTTTACTTAAGCACGTATCCTTGAAAAATAAAACAGAATCAGAGGTTCAGTTTTTTTTAGTTATGTTTAGATTAAAGACTAACATTCGTAATAAAGGCAAGGACTGAGTTCCCATAGAAAGACCAACACATGAACACTGCAAAATCCTCTAAAATACATCCTCTTACTGTAAAGGCTGCTTCTTTTAACACTTCATGTAGCTCTTCTTTTTGCAGGCTTCCTGATTCCCTAAACTCCCAAGAACTCTCAACAGACTGATTTCAGTACACAATACCATTTTTTGCCAGGTTGTCTTGGCATGCAGTTTCTTCCTGCTACTTTCCACAGTCCATACACATGGCTTGACCTGCACTTGGCTTCCCATCACCTAACACCAGAATCCTTTTAGAAACCAACACCCATGTTGTAGAAATTCCTGCAGATTAGAAGGACTAGGGAAATAACTTCTGGCACAATTTAGGCAAAGAAATCTTTCTATGGTAGTCAGACATCTTCAAAGGCAACATCATGTGCCCAAACCCAGAAGTCTTGACCTTGTGGAGTTTTCACTGTCTGCCTCCAATGCAAACAGCAACAGTAAAAATCCTCCTGGGTATTCAAACCCCCAGTGTGAAATTCCATGAAGTAAAAGCTCAGCCAAAGCACTGTGTCACCAACTTCTGGGCAGTGCTGACCCATCATTTATATTAGAAACAAAAACAACCACATGCTTTGCCCAAGGCAGGAGGGGTTTGATGCAGCACTTACTCTGAACGGCTCCCAGACGCCGTTAGCTGAGCAAAAGCCTTCACCTTTTCCCGAATCACTTGGATCCCACGCTCATCAGACGCATTTAACTCAAGGACTCTTTGCCGGAATAAATCAGGCCTGCAAAATTTTTATTACAACCAGTTAGCTGCTAACCCTTGTAATGATATGTTATAAAATATAACAACAACCCTTCTGGCTGGTTTGAATGGCAGAGAATATTTTTATCAGCGTTACTAAATAACATTGTTAAAAGACGGTTGAGATCATAAAGTGTTAAGTATGAATTTCCACCAGCTATTTTTAGAATCTCCTCCTGGGCTACAGAAAACAATGAAGTATAAAATTACATCAGTTAACCAGGAAAAAAAGAAGTAGGAAGTTGGCTTCATATGTTCAGAACCTTTTTATTTATATTCCCTGAGCAATGTGAAATAAGTAAAAAGTCACAATACAATGTCTAGCAGTACAACCAGAATGGAATAAAATATCCAGAAAGTATAAGACATGCAGTATTTACCGGTAGTACTACACACTATTTAAAAAAAACAAAAACCAAACCAACAATTAATACACTGGATTTTAATTCCTGGGAATTAAAATGGACTCACAATGTGGAGTTGTCTTCCTCCTACTAAAGTAGAAGTGGTTCTCTCCAAAAAACAGCGAGTGAAAGATTAAAAATGACAAATGGGATGGAGGGAGGTATTAAATTCAGCATTACATTTGATCATGACATCAAACCGCCTTCTCATCCATTTTTTGCTCATAGACCACTGAGTTCACTTCTCAAAAACTCCCAAGTGTTACAAGTGAGTTAACGAATGTATACATGCTGAATTTTAGTCTGAGTCCCAATACTACTTTCCAGACACAATTCAATGGTGCATAACAGGGAGATTACAAGTCAGACATTTTATGAAGCACTTTGAGATCTATGTGTAGCTAACAACTTACTAAATAAACCATAAAAATTGGAATTCCTTTACAAAGCTCAGTAAGCATATGCAAGCCATATTCTTTTCATAGTCTTTGTTAGGGGGTTACATGGTGCCAATCTGAAGCCTATACTGGTAACAGGAATCGACTTGTGACAGGACAAATGAGAAAGAAATCTTATGTTAGAGCTGAATTAGAATATGAAGATATTCCCGAAAAACTGCTGGGAACTACCTCAGAGCAGGCAGTGACCAGAGGCACTTCATCACATGACTAGGAGAATGTGACCATTGATTACACTGAAGGAACTTGACTCCAGCTTACCCAAACAGTTCTCTAGCAGCTGCTAAAATAGTGGAAGTCTTTCCAGTTCCAGGTGGGCCATAGAACAACAGATTGGGAAGCTGAAACAACAAGGAATCATTTGTAAGAAAAGCAAATTAAAAAAAATCCACTAACAGGAAAACCTACTGACAATCTGAGCACCTAACAGAACAGAAACTATCTATTCCTCACAGTAGATAATGGCAAGTCTTTCACTTCTAAGTCTCTAAAGGAGGACAAACAGCTGCCATTTATAGCACAGCATGAAAAAGTGTTATTTGGTGGCACCATCCCATGTTCTACCCAAACTGATATTCCAATCTATATTTATTTTTATAGCTATACTCCAGGGCATGTCTGAGATCACTAAAGCCTACAGACCTCACTGTTCTGATGGCAGTGACACACAGATCTATCCAAGAATGGCCTTGAACAGCCTGGGTAATACCAGCAGTGCAGATGAAACCATGCTGTGCTGTCTGAGCTCCCCAGGCTGCCTTGCCCAGCCGTGCTGAGGGTTCTGTGCTGCCAGCAGCTGCATTGCAGTGAGCACAGGGCAGCTCAGAACGCTGGACTGCAGCCAGGGCAGCGCCAACAGCCCACTGCACTGCACAGCCCTGGCACACTCCTGCACACAGCCAAGGAGACCTCAAAGGAAACCACTGGCATTTCTTGAAGAAATTAGGGTAATTGGTCTTTAAAATAATTTAATTAATCACCTCAGCATGAAAAATACAACTGCATTAAGGAGATATGTTGACACAGGAAGAACAAAGCAGCACAGCAAAAGCTGCAGCAATAATTTTAGGATGACATTTAGCAGCACAAAGCAAAAACATACCTCAGTTTGAAAGCATAACTAAGTATCCTGCTAGGTATCTGAAATTCATTAGATGGAATGAAACATAAGCTGGTTTTGTTTTGTCTGTCAGAGGAGCAGTACAAGCCTGTGTAACATGGTGGTCCTAACTGCACTTTTAATACAGATGTAAATTATTAATACTAACAGGTAATGAGCTGCACACAGTTCAGGTCATCCTTAGACAAGGATGATAAATCCAAACTGGGAAAAGTGATTAAAGGAGTGAAAAGCCTATCTTTTTATAAATTATCACTTTAAAACTGCTGTCTTTGATAATAGGGGATGTTCCACTTCTACATTCTTAAAACAAGAATCCAAAAGTTCTCTCCAACCAATAGCAAAAAGATAAACCTCTCAGTCTGACTCGATTTCTAGCCCTTAATAAGCACTCTATTTTTAAAGAGTCAACTAAAATTAGATTAGAGAATTCTATGCTGAATATAGCATGTAATGCAGACAGAATGGGACCAGCAAAACCAAAACCATCCAAAGAGCAGAGAAAAATGCAGGAGTTCACAACACATAATCAGAAAATGAAACAGAGACAATCACTTTGGTAACAAATATCCCATTTTAACAACTAATACAAGACACAGAGCACAGACTCAACTGTGTATGTACCCTAAAAGTAGAGATAGAAGAATCTCAATCAATTTCTAGTAAATAAATGAATTTCAAGTTTTGCCTGCTCTTTCTGCCAACCAATTGTTGCTTGATTCCCTAATTACTAATAAGCAAACAGCATCCCCTACTAACAAACACCTTTACAAGTTTAGATACCACAATAGTATTATCCCCCTCTATCTTCTTTGACAGCTCCAGAGATTAAAAGTGTGCTGAATGACAGCTGAAAATTCACCAGTCTCTGTGCTAGGCTGGCACATTGCAAGGGTAGATGTTTGTGAGGAGATTCATAATTTCATGCCTCTGTGCTAATTCACCCACTACTGTCCTCAAAAAAAGTATAAGCAGGTAAAAAAGTTTTAATTAGAATCTGTTTCCTAATACCATTACACCCCAACTTTATCACGGTTTCTGTTTCAACCTCATTTATGCTGGTTTCTCACTGAAGCATTTACACCACTTTTCAGCAAGCACAACCTAATCCTTTATGTAAGGGTGGCAGTATTTTTAAATAAACTGCAACCTGATCTGGTTATCCATTTTTCCACTCCTGCCAGGAGTAAGCAGGATACCTGCAGGCATCACTCTGCACATGGGAAAGCCACCTCATACAGTGCAAACCTCAGATGCCTTTCCACAAGTTTCAGTGCAAGTGAAGATGCAAATTGCAATGATAATCCTACACGCTCTTTTCAGTAATTAAGATATCATGAAGCAAATGAAAACTAAAGAATACCAAGACCAGTTTTCAGTTTCTTTGCCAAAAAACAACAACAAATCAACACTCCTGGCAGACAGAAATCAATTTCTCCAGTTCAAACCCCCTTGGACTCTGCTGTCCCCAGTTTATAACAGGATGATGTGTGCTCTTGCAGAGGTATATTGGCTATAAGGAATTACAAGTCCTGTGTTAGTTACAGGGTGTTACAAGTCCTGCTCCATTTAGCAGCTCCCAAATCAAGGCCCACAAATACAGGCCAATCGACAGAGGACTGACTCTCCATTTCCAACGTTATTGTTTAAATAAAGCACATTACTCAAACCTACAGCATTGTCACAGCTGTTTCTTTGATCTCATCATATCTCCAAACTCAGTAAGAACCTCTGCAATAACGTGTACTAACTGAAGTAAGTACTAGCCACCTCAGTTCCAATTACACTTTTGCCTTCTTGACAGAATGAGTCTTCTCAAGAAACTAATAAAAATGTCCAAATTTTAAAAAAACCCAAATATTTTAAAGTACTTGCATGATTTTGTTCTCAAATGCCTTGCTGAGTTTGGGTAGCTATTGCAAAATACAGAACCTCTAACCATAAGCAGGAATTATAATTTGTCTTTTCAACTCAGGAGGCCAAAAGTCAACACAAGTGCACTAGGCTCAGAATCCAAGAAACACTGCTGATCCACAGGCTGCAGGGTTTTAAATAACTGTTGCTCAAAATAGAACTTCCCAAGCCATCACCTAAGCAATGTTACACAACTGATATGTCCAGACAGAATAGGTGGCAGCAGCTCATTTCTCCTTTGCTGTTAACAGTTCCTTCCTAATTACCTCAACTCTATAAATACTGTAATCCAGCAGCATTGCTGTTGAAACACAGATTTCTGGGGTACAACATTACCTGACAAGGCCACATTACAGGAGCAGTCTCAAAGCAAACTGAATGTGGAGAAAGGAACTAAAGAAAGTGCAAATCTTTCGCAGTTGTGTTGTACCAGTTTGATTTTGGCTTCATACGCTCAAACAAATAAAGTATGTCTGCTTTTGCAAGCTTTGATTAAGTTATTATTTTCAGAGGTAAACAGAATCATATCACTGCAGAACAAACCAAAGCTGCAGCCCATGAAAACAGACAACTTTTGAAGCACAAGTGTGATTGTCCCAGGTGAGGAGGTAAAAAATCTCAGTATGTACAAAAGAAGGAATTGTACAGATTTGGAAAAAAGCAGAGCCATCTCTTGGCTATGTACTGTATTTCTCCCTTCAGCCCCTTTATCTCCACATCAGCTCCTTTGGAAGAAACAACCATCAAACATACCAAATATTTACTCAATCTTTATCCAAAAGCAAATGCAAGAGTAGACAAATGCAACTACAAATGCTCTGCTCATCTACACTCTTAAGTCACACAAGCCAACCCTACAACTGCAACACTTAGCTTTGTAAAGCCAAAGAGACTTACTTGGAAATTTTAATCCAAGAAGTTTGAAATGGCTATCCAAGCAGTAGACCTGGCACTTATAAATTAAATTTCTCTCATTATCCAAAATTTTTAGTGTTTAGCAGTTTTGCAGAAGCACTGACAGATCACTAGAAATGTTTAGGAGTGACTGGCAATCCAGACTTGTCTATGAAAGAAAAACACTCTCTTGTCTTAAACGTGAATGTCACAAGTACTGGTGAAGTAGCAGTGTGGAGACAACAAAAGCTTTTCCAGGTTTGAAACTATTAACAAGAAGTTTACCATTTGAGCTTTTCCAGAAAAATTCCAAACTGCATTATGGAACTGACAATTCTACAGTGTTTATAGGACTGGAAATAGAAGAAGCTTTACACATACATCACAACAGGATATATCACACAAAGTCACTTAGCCTGTTCATGAAGTATCACTGTAAAAATGATCATTGCTGAGTTGGAAAAGAGAATTTTTTGTTACCACTGACTCAAGTGTCTATCTAAAGATGCTGATTAGGTAGATGTTGTCATTACACTCACATCAGCACCTTCCAGGGACTTCTTCAGGACAGCTACAACTTCATCCTGGAAGGCGACTTCATCCACGTTTTTGGGGCGACTAAATAAAAAGACATTAAATAAAATTTATTAGGTAACAAAGTTTCATAGGAATCCTGAAATTGAGAAAAACAACATTCCCCTTTCTGATCACATCAGGTACTGAAGAATTACAGTGAACTTTGTAGTTGAAATCAGAATCACAACAGGAAGTCTGATGCCTCTGGTCTGTATTACTGAAGTGATCTAATGCCTCAGGAAGTTGTTTGTCCTTTTCTGTTGTAAACACTGTCTGAGATATTTTTAAAAGCAGAACTGCAACATTTTACCACTTTGTGATAAAGGCTTCTCAAAAAACCAAAGCATTAAATGCATTCATGCACCAAAACACAGCTTGACGTGAAACAACAGTGCTTGACATGACCAAGATTTTCTGCTCAGTACCAGCCACAAAGGGCACTTACAGTACCTCACAGTTCTGGAGTTCCCTCATAACAAGAAAAGTTAAGCTGTTCTCCCTGGTGGGGACGCCCACACCTGCGACTCTCTTTTGCTATGCACCAACTACTCTCTGCACCCCCCACTGCCAGCTTCCCCTCTCATGGCCAGCGCTCCCACCGCCCCAGAGCATCCCTTACTATTTCTCCACCCAGGGGATGGGTTTGGTCCTCTTGCCCTCCCCGCTGCTCCCGGCCGCGCTCTTTTCCTTGGCAGCGACGGGCTTGGTGCTGATGGAGGCCGGGCCCTTGAGGAAGGCCTGCATGGCTGTGCCGGGCTGTGCTGGGCTGTGCCGGGACCCCTCACGGCCCCCTCAGCCCCAGACCCCGCTCAGGCCCCGCCGGCCCTTCCCGCCAACCCGCTCGCGCACGGGGGCGGGGCCGCTTCCGCCCGCCGAGAGCCAATCACAGAGTGCGGCGCTGCCGTGGAGGCGGTGGGCCTGACGTCACGCTGCGCGCGCTCCGGTACCTGGAGGGGCGGGAGGGGGGTGGCGCAGCGCGCGCTGAGGGCGCGAAGCGGGCGGTCCCTCAGGCGCGCGCCTCCTCACAAGTGCGCCCCCTCGAACGTGAAATAAAGAACAAAAAGATCCCCCCAAAAGAACAACCGCTGCACGAGAGCAGGCGGAGGAGGGACCTCTCTGTGCAGTGGGAGCTGCTGCGGTCCTGAGGCAGGGCCTGCTCCCTTCCCCTGACGGCTGAAGTGTCTCTGGAAGCGCCCCCGAGTGAAGGGAAATGAAACCCAGGAGAGCCCGAGGCTGGGCCGGGCCTGTCCAGGGACAGGCATTTGCGCCTTTGTGGACGTCGGTGCTCAAACCTGCTCCGGCGCTCACTGCTGGTGTGTGAGCAGCTCCCCCAGGTGTGCAGGCTCAGGGTTATTGGTGCTGGAGTGAAGCAAAAGTGAATCCTTTGTGTTTTCCCATTATTTCTAATGACATCCATCACAGCTAAACCAGGGGAAAAGTAAATTCAGGAGTGGGATTGATGTGACAGATCCTTTTAAATGACGAAAAAACATCCTGGTAGATGTGGCAGTCGTGATGAACGCCCACATTTCCATGTGCTGGGTGGCTGTAGCTTATCCTTCCAATTACACACCAGGTTTGTGGGTAAAAAGATGGAAGTATTTCTGCTGCCAGCAGCTGGGTATTGTGTGGCTACAGATGTTCTGCTTTACTGTTTTCCCTTGGCTGCTCCTGGGCATGAGACACAGACAGAGTGGCCTGGGAAGCTGCAGTAGTGATGCCCCAGAATAGACCCTGTGGAAGTGAAAAGTGACTGGAAATGGTCTCTATGGCAACAGAAGAACAGCCTTTGGAAAAGGAGATGTAGGAAAAAGTGTAGGCTGAAAATGCATAACTCTGTCAGTGAGTCAAACCTGTAATTCTCGTCTGGGCAATTTTAAATAAGTTGTTTCCTCTCATCTGGCATTTTTCTATTGAAACATGAAATCCAGATTGTAGTCTTAGCAAGAAATGCCCACACATATAATTACTGAAGTTGTTTTGTTCCAGATGAAAATGCAATGATTTTTTCCCCATTGTGATTATATTTGCTACTTCCAAGTCAGGGTAACAAATGATTTCTAAAATCAGTTTCTTTCTGCAACTGTATAAAGCTTTGCTGCCTTTTTGAAGCTTTGTTCTATTTGTTGATCTCTATTCAATCCACTTTCCTTAATGGGGCCACCTCAAATGTACCTGGCATTTCAGCATTTTTGTCAACTCTGGATGAGCCTGAGGTTCAGTTCAGCAGTGGAATTTCCCTTCTGCTACATTAACTGAACTTCATAACACAACTTTTAGTTTCATTACCTGAAGAAAAATTTAAAATACCAGAAAGGAATAATGAAGCCCAACCTTCTCCCATATATATAAGGACTGAAAATTATGCTTCCTCTATTTGATTGAATTGCTTCACTCGCCATCTTAAAGTCCAACAGATCAAACTCAGTTACCATGTCCTCTCATTTGCTTCTGTCTAGCATTTTCCATGGGAAAGATTGTGTTTTACACCAGCCTAGTCAGTGCTCTTTGTGCTGACCTAAGTGGGGACCCTTGCCAGTTGCTGTGGTTTAACCCCAGTTTAGCCAGTAACTAAATCCATGCAGTCCTCACATATTTCTCCTGTCCTTCTGATGGGATGGGGAGGAGAATCAGAAAAAAAAGTAAAACTTGTGGGTTGAGATAAGAACAGTTAAATAATTGAAACAAAGTAAAATATAATAATAATAATAATACTGAAGATAACAAGAAAAATAGCAATAATAATTGTAATGTAAAGGAGAGAGTGAGAAATAAAACCCCAGACAAGTAATTCACACAAAGCTGATGGGTACCCAGCCCATCCCTGAGCAGTCATCAGCCCCTCCTGGCCAACTCCCCCTGTGTATACACTGGACAAGACATTCTATGGCACGGAATATCCCTTTGGCCAGTTCAGGTCAGCTGTCCCAGCCATGCTCCCTCCCAGGTTTTTGTGCCCCTCCTCACTAGCAAAACATGGGACACTGTAAAGTCATTGACTTAGGGTAAGCACTACTTGGCTACAACCAAAGCATCAGTTTCATATCAGCATTATTCTCACACTGAATCCAAAACACANGTTTTTGTGCCCCTCCTCACTAGCAAAACATGGGACACTGTAAAGTCATTGACTTAGGGTAAGCACTACTTGGCTACAACCAAAGCATCAGCATTATTCTCACACTGAATCCAAAACACAGCATTGTACCAGCTTCTAAGAAGAAAACCAAATCTATCCCAGCTGAAACCAGCACACCAGTTTTAGGTGAGCCATTTGCAGAGGTACAGCCACAGAACAAAGGTTCAAGAGCTCATCTGACAGAAAACCAATGTGTCAGGGGCTAGTGACAGTAGCAGGGCAGGAGAATTGATTAGGGGGAGGACATCTGTCTTTTTAAGTTACTCTGCCTGCTGCCCTGGAGACCTCCCCATGCCTCCATCAATCTAAACCTCCAGTCAGTTGACATGAAAGCTTCTTAGGGGATCAGCTCAGGGATTTTTATGATGCTGAAAGTGGTCAAGTGGCTGCCCTAAAATAAACTACATAGAGTTCATAAAAGTAAGCTGGGCCTAAAAATTACAGAATCACTTCTGTTCAACAGCTTTGTCTAAAATCCAGGCTTTGTTTTAAAAGAGGAAAGAGTTGAAGGAAATAAATGCAATGAAAATAATTATATAGATTTTTGTAAAAATTTAACAGCAAACATTTATCTCCTAACTCTTAGCATTGGAAGACTTCTGCCAGAATTGTGTAAGCAACACAGAGCAGACTGGCACTGGCAGTTTTCACTGTCCAAGCTGCATAAACAAAAGAAGTTTCAAAGCAACATGGCAAGAATGTTAAAGGTATCAGTGGGCTTTTTTTTTCCCCTTAGATATAATAACTAGGACAGCCTTTGTCTCAGCTCAGATAACTGTGGGATATGATCACTGTATAAAAAGTCATGGCTAAGGTGGATACTGCAAATAGGAAAATGTCCATTCCTTCTCAAGACACAGGAATCAGAGGCCTGAAACTGAACTATTGAGCTTCAGATTTAAAACCAAAAGAAGTGGCTTTTTTCACACAATGCATATTTAAATTGCAAGTCTTGTTACTAAACTTTATGGCTATCAAAATTATAAATAGATTAAAAAAATAGCTAGACAGATTCCTGAAGAAATAGAGTATTAAATATTATCAGTCATATGCAGACTTAAGCTCAGAAAGTCCCTGAACCAGAGATCACTGCAATCTGACAGGGAAATACTGGAGAGGGATAATCTCTTTAAGTGGCCTGTTTCATGTGCTCTTTCCTGAGGGTATATTAATGGTCCTGCTCACAGATGGGCCACTGCCCCAGCCTGTGTCAGGACAGTTGTTCTGGAGCACAGAAGTGAATGATTGATGTAAATGATGGTGACAAAAAGGTTTATGATTGGGAAGGAAGGAGAGGAGGAGAGGAGCAGAGAATTTTGCTAAAACTAGTGTCATGTCTTCAGTGGCCTCTTTTTCTTCAGAATGGATTCTACAAGGAGCTGTGCTCTTTTTCAAGTAGCTGAAACAGCATCTGAGGCAAAGCAGGTCAGGCTTTGCAGAGCTTAGGTGAGAGTCTAAGTGTGAGGGTAGAGCCTCAGGCGTTGCCAGGGGAGCTGTGTGTGGAGAAACGTTGTTCCTGCAAGTGTTGGCAGAGAAGCCCAAATTTGTCACAGGAGCTGACCGAGAGGCCAGCAGAAAGCCAAGAACAGCAGAGAAGCACCAGCACTGTGACTCTTTTAAAAGCAAAAGCACTTTTGGCTGAAGTGTTCCAAATAGAATAAAAGTAAGAAAACTTAAAATATGGAGTGCTATTTTCCTTTACTATGTGACTGATGTTCCAGAAAGGAAGCAGCACTCTCTGTGCCTTCTTAGTGTGTGAATCAAAGAGATATCTGACTCACTTAACAGTTTCTTCTACTAATGGAAATGTGCTGCAGATCTGAGGTACTGCCATAGCCAGTCAGAAGTGGTGACAGTGTAATCACCTTTCCCAATTCTGCCAAAAGTGTTCTAGTTCTTCCCAGCAAGTAACAGAGCTGCAGCCTTTGATATAGGGATCAGCCAGGCTAGAGACAAAAGTTAAAGGATCAGTGGGCATGATACCAAAGTGATACCAAAGTAATACCAAAGTTTTCAAAGGAAGAAGCCTAGTAAAGGGATTCTAAACTTCTCTGTTATTCCAACAGCCTGCCTATTTTTTCTGCTATGGAAAAGTCTTCAGATACACTCTGTTCACCAGAAGATTGTAACCTTGTTTTGGAAGGAGATTTTCATGAAAATCTAGAAGATGGGTGAGTTTGTAAAGGTTATGTAGGACTGGGAAAATGGAAATAATCAAGACAGTGAAGAAGATAGGCTAATTTCAGGGATGGATCTCATTTTGTTTCTCAACAGCCCTTCAGGCTCAGTTGGCTAAGTGTTTTTTAGTGACAGAAGGAAAATGTGAAGCTCTATAAGATGAAAAAGAAGAAAACACTTTTTTTTTTCCTCTGTGAGAGTTTCCCCTTATACTGGTCAGGCCATAGAGTCTTATAAACACGTTTTGTTAGCAGTGTGCAATTTACTGCTTATTAAAATTGCTTACAATGCTTTGGCCTCAGATGTTTGATTCAGGATCTAATAAAGAGCTGGTGATTTGTCAGGCTGTCACTCTATGGAAAAATCAAATTCTTTTGGCTGTTGGCCATCATCTTAGCAGTGGAACCATGGCATTTGCACAGCCTGTGATTCTGCGTTCACTGAGATCCCTGCCTGGAATGTAAATCATCATCCTCTGTACCTCTAACACATGTTTATCAGCAAGGGCTGAGAGGAAGTCAGTATTTGTTGTAAAAGTAACTGGCTCAATTTTGCAAAAAGAAATATCCCAGCACTGGAAATTGTTACCATCCCATCGATGGACTAAGTTACGTCAGCATCTTTCAACAATTCCTCAAGTGACAGATACAAGGCTTTCATTTCTCTGTGTCTCCAAGAGATCCCTATAGTGTAGCCTCCTATTTTTTCCCTTTCTCAACTTGGATCATCCATACTTTTGCAATATTTTTGACTTGGATCAGTCCCCTATGGGTCTTCTATTTGGGAATTTGTAATGGCAATATATACAGTGAATACTAGCCTTTTTCTATTGCAGGCACCACTGAACTTGGCTGTGTAAAGAAATAATCCTGTAACTGGTAAAAGTAATGGAGTTTGCTATCCCATGGCTGTATCCTGCTGTCCAAACCTTCCCACCAAAATTCCCCCCTTTTGTTTATTATCACTCTCATCATAAGGGAGGGACAGCACCCTCAACTTGGACTGAATCCCATTTAGCCTTGGACTGATCCCATGTAACCCACCCCACAGTTTAAGCTGGGCAGAGAGCAGCCAGGATTAATTAGTAAGTCCCTACTGCATCCTTCCCCCTTTCAGGCTTTGTGCACCTGGCTGAGTTTCAGTGAATCTGTGAGAATTCCTCTCTCCTGAACTGGATTGCAATTGACCAACAGGTTCAAAAGCTATTGAAGGTGTGCTGGAAAGCTGGAAAGCAGATTAACATAGCAAGAACAAATAATAAGAGAAAAGAGATCTTAAAATAGCAAATATCCACAAGTCTGCAGTTATTGATGCTGAATAACAATGTTGGTATAAGAGCATATGGTCTTAAAATAGCTGAGAATTATTCTAGCTAGAAATAAGACAAAGGCTCTTAGTTATCCGTGATGTTCTTGAACAGCCTTGCTGTAGGAGTAGTGAGAGCAAATAATCTACTCTGCTTTTCAGTATATTTCATTTATGAATGGGCTTATACAGTGTCTGTGGCTGCAGAAAAAAAATAAAAATAAAAACATCTTTTAAGTATCTGGAAACATGATGACTTTTCTAGTGCCGTGTTCCTACCTGCCGTCTGTGACCCTTCAAGAAAAAAATAAAGCATCCCAGACCCTTCAAATCCCTCAAA
>VXBB01024238.1:1079466-1179092 GCA_013399915.1 Illadopsis cleaveri | reverse complement strand
AAAATCACCACAACACCGAAAACAACCCAAAAAAAAAAAAAAAAAAAAAAAAAAAAAAAAAAAAAAAAAAAAAGCTAGATGTCAGTCTGCTTCCCACATACTTTTTTCCCCCCAGTGATGTCATCTCTTCCCTGGTTGGGGGAATCCTTTTAACATTAGTCAAGGTCTCTGCAGTTTGACCTTTACTGCCCAGATGGGCAGTAAAATTGGATCTCAGGAAAAAATGGTTTTTGCTTTAATCCCAATATGTTTGCAGGTGGGTGGCTCTGAAGTCATCCTTCTCATGTTTTCAGACAGATTTGCTGTTAAACTAACTGAACAGAAGTATGCAAGGAAACTTCTTGGCACAGTTGGTCAGTCATCCAAAAATGAGCACAGGTACTCAGACTGGCTTGTAGGTCAGCCAGCTTATTATAGGATTTTCCCTTCAGAGAAGTAAACCTTTTTGCAACACCAGGACAGCCACACTCACTGTGCTGTAAGATCCAATGAGCCCACAGGGGTATTTTACAGCTCCAGCTTTGGGCATACATGTTCTCAGGTTCTTTGGCGTGCTTGGAAAGATGAACTTAAGCAAAACTCTATGGATGGGTAGGGATCTGGATTTAGAGCTGAATTACTTCTGTAGGAATAGAGCAGATCTTGCAGCCAGCTGCATCTTTCTCTGTTTTATTTCTTCCATTTTAGCTGTGCAGTAAGTTTTCCGTGTTTCCTTGTGTGGAGCTTCAGGTAGGCATCCAAGGATGAGGTGCCAAGAGGGATGGAATGGATATCTACAAGTCCCTGGCTTGTCCTGCCCTTTCTCACTCCCTTGCCTGCCTTACTGTCCCCGTTCTCGGATGGCAGCTGGGATCTGTAGCCGGCAGGATTGATGAAGCTTTCCCGTTGTTCGCAGCCCATTGCCCCGTGGCAGCCAGGCATCCGGGCAAGGCTCAGCTGTCGCAGGCACCCAGGGACAGCTGCTCCCCACAGACCTGCTCCGACCACTAAAGGCCACTTGTGCCTGCCTGCCCGCGGGCACGGCTGAGCTTCGTGGCCACGATAGCAGGGGAGCCCTGCCCAGCACCCATGGCTGATTAATTCACTCTGCTTGTACACGTGCAGCTGGAGAGGATCCTGTGGGCTCAGCCAGGATCCCAGGGATCCTGTCCGTGCAGGTGGAGCAACAAAACCCCTGGCCACAACACGTAAAACGTCCAGTGCCCCCCTCCCCCTCCACGGAAGCAGTGGCCCCGAAGGCAGGGGCTTCTAACAGGGAGGTGGGAGGAGGATCTCTGGGGACATTGCCGGGTTCCACTCAACGAACGCCTGCAAGGCACTCCGGCCCCAGAGGCCGAGGGGGAGCATCGGAGGCTGTTAGCGTGTTGTTCGCCACTCGCAGGCACGCTGGTGAAGGGAGCGTCGCAGAGCAGCTGCGGCTGTTGGAGCTCTACTGCCAGCTCCACTCCTCCCGATGCCATTCCTACCTCCAGGATTTTTCCCTGACTCGCAGCATCACCATCCAAAAGTCTCCCTGGAGGAAGGTATCTGCTTGCTGGTTTGTCTCTTTATCCTTTGCCTCATCCGCGGGAGAAGGGAGGAAAAAAGCCATAAGCAATCAACTCATCTGCTTTTCCCCCCTTTTATATTTCCCCCCTCCTGCTCCCTTCCTTCTGTCAAGGGGGCTAAAATCCCCGTCTGGAAGGAGCTTTTCAAGGTCCACATATGGATGGCAGCAAATTGGAAGAGGTGAGCAGCCGAGAGAAGATGTGAGAGCTGGAAGGGCTGTGCCGTGGGAGTGGTCCTTGCTTTGTGTGCAAGTGAGGCAGTGAGTGTGCAGCCTCCCACTCCGGGTGCATCTTTTTTTGGATGCTGTGTAGTTCCCTGTGTGAAATGCTTTTTTGGCTAAAAGAAGAAGAGATGTCACATCAGGAGCTCACCCAGCGACTGACTACAGTTATCACCCATGTGGGTAAGGCATCTTTATTTTTCTTCTTACTACGTTTGTATGGATTCGGGGGCCCTGTTCCCCCAGGAGGTGCTGCTGCCTTTGTGTGACAATATCACACCTGTGCGTGAAATAGGAGCCATCAGCAGACTGCGAATCCCTGGCTTTTGGCAATTACACAGCCTTTTATTGATGGTTTGTTTTTCAATCGTTTTCTCTGAAAAGCAGGAGCAGTAAAAGCAGTGTGTCCTACCTGTGAAGTGATCTGTGTAAAATACCCGAGCACAGTTCTTGCAGGGGAGGTGGTGGAGAAAAGGGGGTGTGGGAGGATGCTGGAGCAACAGCGGCGCTAATGTGCTGTGCATTTGCTTGTGATACTGGAATAGCAGCTCACTCTCAGAGAATCTTCTCATGGCCTTTGCTGTTTCAGGATTTCTGGAAGGTGCTAGGACAGGATCTCAAAACCTTTCCTCTCTATCAGGCCTGATTATACTGTTTCTAACATTCAAATGCCAGTGAATACAGGTGAGGCCCTATGCTTTGCACTGACATCCTTATGCATCTGAGCTGCATACCCACCTGCTGGCATTGGGGACTGCATGACCAGGAACTAGGAACCTGAAACTAGCAAGACAGTAGGAGATGCTGGTGATTGAAATATCAGATGAGAAAAGCTTTTGTGACCTTTTTTGGTTACCTATAGTTCAGTTGAAGCAGATTGCAGCTGTGTTGCATCACATAAAGAGAACATTTTTAGTTGAATTGCATAGGAGCAAATTTTATAGCTGTCAGTGTTTGCAATGCATTATGTGCTGTGAATGCCAAAGATGTTGTACAGGTTCCTGAAATGCCTTTGTCACTGGCTTTGTTCAATCTGTATATGAAATAAAATGTGACCAAAATTTGGCTTTTAGAGAATATATAAGTAAGGTTATAGACCAACATTATTCTTTGGTTTGATATTAGCTATGGCAGCTGAACTAAGTTTAATACAGCACATGCAATCAGTATCTTGCCTAAAGAAATAGCACAAAAGCAGATTCAAAGTCAATAAAATATTTAAGATCAGGCCCCATCTCTCCAAAATTTTTCCAGGATAACCTCAGCAGGAGCTTGGTGTGGGAGAGAGTGTGATTGCCAGGAGAGCTTGCAGCAGCAGGCTCTTTGACCCAGTAATGCCAATGTGAATTGCTTTGCAATTGTGCAAATTCAGATTGACATGAAGTCACATGAATTCACATTTTTTAATGAAGATTTGGAATTCAATATGAGTCATATTCCTTTTTTTTTTTTTTTTAAAGAGTATTTCAGGAGCGCCAAAAAGATTTGTATGTCTTCTGGTTTTCATGTTAAACTCAGTGCAGGTCCCCATCATCCATATTGAGGACTCTCCTTGATATCAGAAGGGATTTGTTAGAGGTAACATAGCATTATGTTACCTACTGTGTTAAATACTATTGTCTAATAGGAAGTCATTCTGGACCCTAGAAATGGTGATGAACCTTTCCCCTGTTCTCTGCTACATTCAAGAGAGGTTTCTGGGTCATGAGCTGATGCTGGAGAGTCTTACTGGTTTCCTGGAGGTCAACCAGCAGGCCAGTCCTCGGGAGAGGAGCAGAGGTCACAGATCGTGGTGTTTATTCCATTCCACACCGAGGCAAGGGTCTATCTGATCAGCTTCCATCAGGGAAGGATAATCCCACCATTTCCCCAGCCATTTGAAACCTACAAATCAGACCCTACTTGTGGAGTCTGCCTGCCTTTTTGTAGGCAGAGTTCATTTGCTATTGAATCATGTAAGTGGTAAAAACAGTTGTGCAAAAATGGAAGAAAGTAACATTAAAACATTTGTTATTGGCTGAAGGAAGAACATTTCTTCCAAACCCATGATGATGATGCACCTTGTTTGTGAATCACATCTTGTAACATGGGTGCCCTAGCTGAATCAGCAGTGGCTTATTGGAAGAATAATTCCTGGGAAGCTGGAGGGAAGCTTCTCTTGTATGGTCATTGGGAATCTTTACAGCTCAAACAAGTGAAAGGGCTCTCAGCCTTAGCAAGCTGAGGAGATCCCTGGCTGTTTATCGTGTTTACTATTTTTACAACTCTCACCCTCATATTGCCACTTGGACTGGTGGGATTCAAACTCTCTAGAATGTTGCCAGCTCTTAGTTGGGAGCACAGCTCCCAGCTCACGCAAGAGCAAAAGAGAAGAAATTTATTCACAAAATTTGCGAAATGCCAAACAAGAACTTTATGGGAATGTTAAAAAGAAAGACCTTTACGTTTGCAATAAAACCTTTATGGGATCATTTTGGTTGGTGTGAAGTAATGACACACCATTTTATTTTTAATGTGTCAATAAGAGTGTCACATTGTTAACTGCCTGGGGCTCAACTTATCTGTCCTGGGCAAAAGCTTTCATCCCTCGTTAGCTGACTCATGTTGTGTTACACTGTTCATGTGCTAGCAAAAATGGCTTCTTATCCTGCTACACACTTCATGCATACAGTACCTCTCTCACCTGGGTCAAAATCAAAGCTCTGAAGGTATTTTCCTGCTCCGCAGTAACTCTCTTAACTTGCTACTTTTCTAGTACCAACCTGCACGGTAGCACATCTTCAAACAGTGTGAAACAACAGAGGACCAGATTAGATCTCTTAAACAGCTCTGTGCTCCCTCAGCCTCCCTGGGATTATTCCTGACTGTCCTGGTGTGGGTGAGGTAAAGAGGCCACCCCAGGTGCCTAGGACAGGAGTAGTTTGTGGGTGCTAGCAGGCTTTCTGCTTACTATCTGAGATTTAGCAGCAACACTACCCAATCTTGTAACCAAAACTGCGTCAAGAGTCTTTTTTTAATTTACCCTACTTTCATTGAACTTGTTTGTTGGGAGGTGTTGGGGAAACACTCATCAGTTTTGGAAAAAGCATGTCCTTTGGGTAGGTGGGCACGTGACAGCTCTTCTGTGGTGGGGAGGGAAGAGCTTTGCAGGATGCCATGCCTGGTGCCGACGGCAGGATTGTTTGCCTGTGGGAACACGTAAAGCTCTTCCAGCCTGCAAAGCCCACAAGAATACACTTTTGTGCTCTCACTACCCACCCACACTTGGCAGTTGGCCCCCAGAAGTCTGATGCCAGCTTTGCTATGTGTGGGCAATGTTCTGGGCACAGCTGAGCACACAAGCACCTCCACCCAGTGCCCTGTTTTCCGCAGATTTTTTTTCTTAAAATGATTTTATGATAGGATGGAGCTGCCAGAACCAATGTGAGTTGTCTCAAAAGGCCAGCAGCTTGGCTCCTCTCTTGCCAGTAAAGATCTGCAGCATGCAGGAGACAGGGGTTTGTTGGAGGCTCCTCTTAATTCTCAATGAAGTTGTAAGAGCTCCTCCCCTTCAAGTGTTAACTGGACCCAGAAGAGCTGCCTGCCAGTGTCCCTGGTAGGAGAGGCACTGATGTGAATTTGCAGAAAGGACTACATTGCACAAATGTTACATACAAGAAATAACCCCATACATTCATGTCAGCTTTCATCTGGTTTTACACACTCATATTTCCCCAGTCTCTCATTTTATGAAAAAAACAAACAAAAAGGAATTTGAGCAACTTGATGGAAATCAAAAGGAAAGCCAGTGAACAAACTTAGTTTAGGATTGACATCTTTGGACTTAAAATTCTTATCTGTTAACCATGGTATGTCAATTCCTATCACTCTTGGTTTAACCACCAGAGTTGAGGAGTGGTGTAAAGTTCTTGTGTGTGTGAAGAGAAGCTGTGTTATAATTTGAGGCAGGAAGTAAAGGATGATACTGCATCTACCTGACTGTGTGAGAGGAATTTAGGTCAACAGAATGGAATAACCCGAGTTGGCACTCGTCCTAGGCCAGTGGCTAAGCATCACAAGTCACAGAATCTGCTTTATGCTACAAAGCCACAAATAATCTAATATGTCACAGCTGGACCAACAATTGCAGTGTTTCTGATATGTGTCTGTGGACATCAAGGACACAAAAAAGGGATATTTTAAGAAATTAACTTTTGAGGTACTATATTAAATAGGCCCTTTGCTACTCTTATGCAAAGGCCTAAATCAAATCAAATTTCTCTGCAACATAAAATTCTTGCCTTTGTTTTAGAGCATTCATGCATTTCAGGAACTCTTTTTGAACCACGTCTGCGTCTCTGTCCTACTTAGGGATTTCTGGTGCACAGCAAGGGGAAACTGGTCTTTCCATTGACCACAGCACACCAGATTTCCTCACCCAAAAATAATATACAGGCATGGGAAGGGCATCTATCACTACATTCCCAATTAAATATGACAATAAAGAACTTCAGAAATGGGATGGCTAAATTTACTTGGGATCTCATGCTTAGGAGAAATTGTAGGTTGAAGTTTCCCCATTAACCTAATTCTATAGAAGAACCGAGTTTTAATCATGTTATCTGGATCTTTATCTCTGTACCCCAGTAAAGCTTTTGAACTGTTGGCCAATTTTTACCAAACTTGGTGAAGTGACAAAGGTCAAAAATATTGAATTCATGCCAAGTATGAAAGTAGGATCTGAGAAAAAGATGAAAATAGTGAAGACAAGGGAAATAAGCTCATTCTATCAGCCCTCAGAGATTCCATGTGGGAGGGTAGAATGTGGGAGAGATAATAGCAATTTATTTTTTTTAGTTTCACAGCTTAAAAAAAGCTACTTATTTACTTTTTTGTTCCTAGATTGTGGTTATTAATTTTACCACATTCTATATGGCCTATTCTGTGCAGCTGTTTCACTGGAAACTGTTTAGTAAGGAACTGTTTAAAAGTGTTTTGCTAATGCTGCAAATTTTGTATCTATAAAAAGTGGAAACTAAGCTCTCACAGAAATCCATGAAAAATGTGCAGATGTGCCTGGTGCACTTTCCAAGATGTAGAATATTGCAAGTCCCACAGACTTTTTTAAAGCCCACATTCTAACCTGGTTTGCAGAGACATTATCAGAAATAAAGATTATAAGAAACTGCTATTATTTGGGATCCAGACACTAGTTTGTCTCAAGGCAAAATATTTATGTGATAGTTTGCATATTCCTTTACGTAGACAGAGGTGACCAAAGAGCTTCCCAGAAACAGCAGCATGCATTAAGGCTGCCTCAGTTTCAGGAGAGAACAGGTCAGAAATGTTCCTCTTCTACATTCCATCTTTTACTTTAGGTGAATACTTTTTCACATGGGATGTGATCCTGGCATCCTTGACACAATTTAAGGAAAACCTTGCAATATCCAGGTGTGATACTATTACTAATTTCTTTCAGAGCAGCATGCCCTAAGGAGAGCCATGCAGAGCCCCAAAGAATTGAAAGGCTGCTTACAGCCCTGTTTTCTCATTTATTGATACCCTCCCCCAAACTGGCTGTTACACTCTAAGCTTTCATTCTCATGCCAGTAAGAGACCAGGATGTTGGGGAGAAAAGGGAATAGGAGTAGCTATCCACCATCTGCTCGCTGCAAGGTTTTGACACTTTCTACTAACGCATGTTGTGATGGCAACTGTTGGAGACAGGGAACTAGGCTGGATGGAACTGAGGTGTGATCCAATCTGTCAATCTCTAAGTTACTCTCTCTTTCAAAGGCCTCTGCATTGCTGCTGTTAAATCTGATGCTACAACAGCCTCCCTCTGTCCTTTATTTTCTAATCTACCTCAGTAATGACTTGTAGGTGTTTGTTTGTTGGTATGGAGGAGTGTTTAACACACAAGGAAATTAGTAAAAGAAAGTCAGGTGGCAGGATCCAAGTTTAGCTGTTAGTAGTGGTGATGCCTATCGTCCCTTCCACAGCTCGGCTTGCCAGATACCAGGTCCTGTGCATCCTTCGAAGCTCTTCTGGCTTCTGCAGTTCATTTTTAGTGCCTGGAAAATAGTTGAGACTTAAATGAGTTATTCCAGAATACATGCATCAGTCTAAAGAAGTCTGTCTGATTGCTGTTTGGGTCAGCTCTTCTCATGATTTTCCTAATGCCTCCTATGTTTCAGGCCTCTATTTCAGACAAAGTTAGCTCTCTATTGGCAGTTTTAGTGGAGCAGAAAGCAGAAACCTCTAAGCAGCCTCTTGCTAACACTATATGGTAGTCTTTTGTGGGCCCTGTTTTTTTTTGGTTTTGTTTTGATTTTTTTTGTTTGTTTTTTGTGGGTTTTTTTGGCACATTTTTATTTTTTGAGGGTAGGGGGAGGGTTGGCTATCAAATAACAATTTTTTTAAAAAAGAATGAGCTAGCTTAGGTCAAAAGCAAGGGGAAAATGACAGCAGCATTCAGTGAGCTAGTCAGACTGTGGCACTTCCCAGTCTGCTCTTCAACACTCCAGGGCAAGCCCTGGGTTACCTGGAAGGAGAAAGTGGGAGGAATCTCTGGGCTGAAGCAAATACAGGTTTCCTCCTGTGTGAGGTCTCTGAGTCAGGCACAATGAGAGATGCTGATGCTGGCAGAAGTCCTTGCTTGCTAACAGGGCAGGCTGTAGTGACCATTCTGCATTGCTAAGGCCCAAGCTTAAAAAGCCAATAGGACCAAAAGGAGGCAGAGAGGAGCCCCTGTCTGTTCCCATCCCTGTGGTACAGGGGAGCTCAGATGGCCTCACTGGAAATTAAACTAAGCTGATATCTATCACATTGTCTGGCAGCTCGTTAAATACAAGGACCTTTTTCCACCTCTTGCCTCATCTTTTATTTAATTCTCGCCTTCCATATGGTGCCTGAATCCAAGAGTTTCCCTGAGAGGACATCTCTCAACTCAGTGAGTAGAAAAAAGCTAATCAATTCTATTGCTGTCACTTTTTTTCCCTCTTCTGTACCACATTTGAGGCCTCTTTTACTCCCAAGGCTGGACTTAGTGTTTGGTCTAGGATGAACTTTTCTGAATGGGGCCCAGGTGATTGCTAAAATAATTTTGACATCACAGTGTCTGGTACATGACACTACTCCTGTCTGTGTATTTTCTCCTGTTCTTCAGAGCTGAGCTTGTGTTCAAGTGTTTGGGAGAAGAGAAACCATACATCTTTCCTGTCAAGGCTGTGCTTTAGCCTGCTGGCCAGCCTGCTTGTGCCTCCCTTTAAGGCTCAGCACAGTAACATCTGGATTGCCCCAGGTGATCAGTGGGCCAATGACTGGGAGTAATCTAAGTTCTCTGCAAAGCTGCCTGATCCTGCTCACGTGAGAAAATGTTGGAGAATGATGTGAAAGAGATAACGTGACGCATGGATCACTGCTAATCAGTGACTCACACTAACCAGTGCAGCAGATGCTGCCAGAACTGAAACCAAGGAACAGAAGGGAGACAGGGTGAAGAAACAGCCGACTCTTACATGCATAGATGGAAAAACATCAGTTGTAAATCCCTTAAGTGTTCTGTATGTCATGGCATGGAAGGAGGTACTGCTTAGGGAGCAGGAACACTGTAAAAAGCTCTTGAGTTTAGTGGAGCAAAGGACAGCAGGCTCCACTTTGGCATGGGGACAGAAGTGTAGGGGGCAATTGGGTTGAGATCACTGTATCTTCAAGCTCCACTGTCATGTAAGCACAACACAGATAGCATCTGTGAGTCCAAAAGCATAACTGCCTCTGAGGAATGACTGAACTCATGTACTGGAGGAGGGCCATGTCCAGCATGTGAACTCGGGCTAGTAAAGTCTGAAGCAATAGCATTCATTCAAGGGTGAAATACATTACATTTATATGCACCTACCTCTTGTTATTTGCAGTGTGGCGTTGCAGAAGGCTGGTGACTTTTCAGCAGAGATCTGCAAATAATTTTGCATTAATGAATTATTCTGAATATAATTCTGCATTCATCTTGCTTTCTATTAGAATATTCCCTGCAGTGTAGCATGGAATGAAGTCCTGAACTGAGATAGACAACCATAAATTTCCGTGGACCCTAGGATTTAGTTTATGAAGCTGCTGTATTCTATCTCCATCTTTTCTAGCTATTGCAGGGACCTGACAGGACAGTACAATATCCCCCAAAAAATGGCCAGAGGAAAGACAGACTACCAGGATCAATAATCCATGCTGTCATGAAATGATTATCTATTTTGTTTGCCAGAACAACACACATACTCCCACACCAACACTCCAGCTCAAAACCAGCTTTGCACCTCCTGTGCATTGTATTTGGCATGTTCTTGAAAATGCATTGTTCCAAAATCACTGCTGTCATGGCCTTTGAGTGCTGAATCTTTTGGGCAGTCAGGAGCTAAACAAGCACAGCCAAAGCACGGTGCCTTCATGGAGACTGCTACTCATTTCAGTATCATTACTCTGCCTGTCTCAAAGGTGGACTGTGCCCATGGGTTGGCTCCAGCATAAGGTACTACCATCCCGTAGTAGCTCTCCTGCTCTGAGCACACAGGGCCTTGTTTGGCCCTTCAAGGCAGCCTGCCCAGCCCTCTCTTGTATCTGCAGAGCTTCCCTGGTTCCAGAGGTACATGAATGCAGCACAGATGAAGTTCTCTGGGGAGTCGGTTGCAGTAAGTGCAGGACTATTACAGTGAATGCAAAGCTGACTCTAAGGAAGTTTAAATAGAGACACAAAGGTCCTTTTTGGAATGTTAGTTCAATGTTACTTTGATTTTAAAAGTCACTGATTCCTGACCTGGATTACTCAAGCATGGGAGTAAAGGTTAAATTTCTGCAGGAGCCAAAATCCTTTGAAACATTGCAAAGAGGTGATGGGAAATAATCTGTCATCACTATTACAACAAAGTGGCTCTGATCCAGAAGTTGCAAAGAGCTCTTTATTTCTGTGTGAATATGGGGAGCTGCTGGTACTCAGCACTCCATGGGACCAGATATTTTTGTCTGAGTGCACTCAGCTGTAGCTGACCCAGCTGTAGTCCCTGCTGCAAATAGGTATAAGAGGCAGCACAGAGTTAGCACCTACTGTCAGCATTGTTCTGGGTTCATATGAGGATCCTGAGTTAGTTTGTCAGAGCTCAAGGAAAGCCAGGCTGAGAGGATCTGGATTCAGATTCCCCACATACGTGAGTGCAACCTGTAATCTCTGTGCTTCCAGTTACTTCCATCTGTGCCTCAAAGATCTTGGATGGAAACCAGCAGCTCTTATCCTGAGACTGTTTATGCATCCACCCGTGTCACCTAATGCGTGAGCACCCCAATAGTACTACAGTGAGGCTGTCATAGTATCAATCCATATATTAACACCATGAGTTACAGAATTCATGTGAGAAGGCTGAATCTGCCACTTCCACACTGCAGACTGTTGCCCAGGGCAACGAGATATGAGGGGCTGCACACCATTTAGCTCTTGCTTCCTCTGCGTGACCGGGAGCTGTGTGATTTCCAGTTTCCCTTGGGCAATGAATTGTCTACAGCTGGCCCCAAATACAAGAGCAGTTATCTGCAGTTCCGAGACATAAATACAAGACAAACAATGCTGATGTACAGCATTGTGGGCTGCCTGGCAACAGCTGCCGATAGGATCTGACTCTCCTCTTACATGCCTTGAGCCCCAGAGATTTTGTAGGAGTTATTCACATTTTAAATGGAAAGCCACTTCAGGTTCAATGTGAAGAGATTAAGAAAATCTAAAACCAGAGAGGGTGTCTTTCAGTATTTCAGTAGAGTGACTTTTGCCTTTAAATTCCAAGACCTATAAAAATCTTACTTATACAGAGATAGGCAATTAGCCCACAGTTACTGGCATCTCCAGTTATTATTACTGCAATATCTCCAATTTAACCATAACTTTCCAAGGATGTGCACATGCTGACAGACAGGTATCGAGGAAAGAACTGCAGCAAACACACACAGCTCTAGTAGCAATGATAAATAGAAATTAGATAACTTGGATGTGAGAAGTTTGAATATGCTGCCTGTTAGTCATATATGTTACAACTTTAACACTTCAAATACATTTTTATCTGGTATGGATTTCATAGTCTCACCGAATTGCTGTGGCTAGAATTACTATCAGGAGAGTCTGCTTCTTGTTATCAATCAATAACCCTTCACCTAACAAAGCATGACTATAAATATTTTCCCCCTATGAGTCTGAAGTTCACTGTTATCCATTACACTGTGGTTTAGAGGTCTCTGAAGCCAAGGCTTAATTTTTGACGGGATCAGTATTGGTGTTTGCAGCATAAAAGCCAAAGCTGATGACATATGTAGAAGCCATACTATTGATCTTGCAATATCCAGAGAAAAGGTTATTTCAAACTGAAATAGCTGTGGCCTTAGCATGACCCTGAGCTGTAAGCAGATGCATAACTGATCAGAGAGTTCTCAGCAATTATATGCCAGTTGTTGGTGCAGGAGGGTTCCTGGGTAAACCTGATTAATCCTTGTTATGGTGATCAGCTTATTCTGTGAAAACAGACTTCCTATTTTTTAAATGAGAGATTCTAAACTATTCTCACCATTTCATCTGTCTCAGATATTTGTACTGTTTTCTGTGTGTAGTATCTCTTCCCCTTCCACACTGACGAAACCAGGAGAGGCTTCACAGCTGGCTTTGAAGTCACAGTTCAGTTTGAGGTAAACTTTTTAGCAATTTTTGTTGATATCTTATAAAAATCCATCTTCCTAGTTTTGTTTTCAGCTAGGGGAGAATGCAGTTTCAGCAATGTGCAGTTGTCATTTTGGATCATGTTGAATTACACTCTGGCTATACAGCAGAGCCTTGTGCATCATTTTATCTTGAATAGCAGCAGAGAGCTGGCAGCAAGTGCCCTGTGAGGAGCAGAACTGGTTGGACAGAGCTAAGAGGAGCTTGTCAGTCTCGTTTTGTGCCCATTCTACCCCAGTATCTGCAACAGCAGCTCTGTATAGGCCACACACTGCCTGCCCCACTATCCCCTTCAGAGCTGAGATGTCACCACTGTGTGAGGTTTTCCCTGTCCAGCAATGGGAAGGAGAAATGAAACACAAGGAGTCATCCCCTGAATCCTTTTTCCAGCAGGATAGCAGAGCAGGGCTGCTGCCTGGGGGAGGAGGGTGTGTGTGTGCTGGGCTCAGGAAGAAGCAGTGCCAGAGCAGCCTCCTTCGCCGCGGGGGAAAGGGCAGCAGAGGGCACAGCAGCACTGCAGTTTCCACTGCAGTTTCCACTGCCCCAGACTCTCAAGGATAGGGCCAGACCCTTCTCGGATCAGCTGAAAGGCAGGATGTTACAGAGTTGGGCAGAGGAGCTTCTCTCCTTCAAACCCGTTTTCCAAGAGATGTGATGGCACTGCCGGGTTTGGTACCCAGGAGCTGCTCTCCATTGCTGGAGAGATCCAGGTGCTCCCAGCGCCGTCTGTTTGCGGGAGGATGCGGGATGGGGACCCGCTCCCGGCCCAAGCCCCTCAGAACCGGCGCGTCTTCCCGCTCCTGCAGCAAGAGCATCAGCAGGCAAACTACCGGCAGCACTAATTCGGAGAGAACCGAAGTCACCAGAGATAAACAGCGAGATGGGGGCTGAACCTTTGAAAATGCAGTACCCAAGTTTTCTATTTAAGCTTTCCATCCAAACTGGGTTGTACTATAGGAGGACATCACTTGATTACATTTGTGCTATTCTTGATCTTTTTAAGAACAATAGTATAAGTTTCACATAAAATCCCTTTTCCTATTTGGGAGTAAACACATGCATTTATTTAAATCTGTAGAAAATATAGGAAAGCCTAATCTTATAACAGCTTCTCTTTCAGCAAATATGCAAATCTGTTGTGATTTTGATAACTTGATTAAACACTACAGAAGTTATTAAAAGTCTTAAACATCTGCCAGCAAATATAAAACCTAGGAATTTACCTTACAGAAAAATAAGACTGGCATTAGTATGTTCACTCTCATCCCCCAGAGAGCTGTCACTTGAGCAAAGATGGAGACATTCTAATATATCAAGTCTAAATTAATCTAACAAGCCTAAACTGCAGGTCAGGAACAGCAGAGAAACCAGCTGAAAACAGCATCACCCACAGCATAAGAGGAAACCCTCCTAAATGCAGTAGCTGAAGCATTGGGTGGAGGATGTGTTGGTGGAAGCCTCAGGTGAGAATGCTCTGGCAGTTCAGGCTGACTGGTGTACTCAGGACCCTGACTCCATGCTGCTGCCAAATGCAAAATATTTTCTCAATAGAGCTCACATGCTCTAAAATACCTGGCCTGTCCACTGCCAGTGCTGATATTTGGGATCAGTCACTGAGCCTGATTTTAAAACTCCTTTTCTTTTTATTTTACCCAATTTGTTCATTCTTAGCAGTTTCAGTTCAGCAGTCTTCACTATGAGACCTGCTGACCCTGAATGTGTGCATAGTAGTAATAAGACTGATACAAATAATACTGCAAAATGTTAATGAGCAGAACTCCGCTTTAAATTCAGTGTTGGAAAGATCTACAAATGGTATAAAATAACATTGAGAAATGCTCTATGTGCCATGCTTAAGGCTACAACTGAGAAAGGGATATTTCTTAGTATGTTAGTAGATATTTCTTTACCTCCTAGCTTTACTGCAGTATTTGCAATTGATCTTAGACAAACTGTATGAATACCTTGGGATTCAGTTCCCAGATGAAGAATTTTTCCTTATGCTTCATTATTTGTATTGTAATTTTAAAGTTCACTGGTGGGTTCTTACAATGCTTCTGATACAATTAAAAATATTGTATTTTTTTTGTTTGTTTTACAATTGATTGCTATTCTTGAAGCAAGTATATTTAAACAAGATACAAGAAAATATTGTGTAGAATTATGTGCATTTATGCTACAAAAGAGCAGCAAAGAAGTGGTTAAAGAGTCAATAAAACTACTGTTAAGCTGATTCAAAGGGCTCTCAAGCCAGTGGGAGATGTGTGGATATATGCTTTTAGCATATTTCTCTCCATTTTTAGGCAAAACTTTAGGTGAAATTATTCCTTCCCCCACAAGCTTTCTTCAAAGAGTTCTCCGATGCATACTCAAATATATCTAAGCAAAAAATATTCTTCTTAAACTGTATCCTTTTATTGGCAATTAGAAAGGAAATAGTCTATTTCATGAGAGTAGCAATTTCTCTGTCATGCCAGAGTGCTCAGCTGAGAATCACTGGATAAGTACAAAGCATTATTTAATGCTCCATGCCATGAAGTGAACTTATGCCTACTGGGACTAAGGTCCATAAACGGATGTGGGATTTAGATACATTTTATTGAGTTAATCTTTGCTGGTCAGCAGAAAACATTTGTAATGGGGTTTCCTGACAGACAAAAGAGCAATTTTTTATCTCATCAGAACATTGCACCAGTTAGCTTTAGGCAATTTAAGTCCATGGTGCTGTTGAAGTCAAAGCACTGTCCTTATTTCATGTGGGCTGGAGGTCTAACCTTGTGCAGAAAGTGCTCAGCACCTCCCAGCACGTGAATGCTGCATGTGGAACCCTTGGAGTAGACAGGGAAGGTCTTTGTGCCTTAGTGAATGTTGCAGAGAAACCTTTGTGCTGCTTCCTGTAGGAAAAGTTCACTCAGGTGCAGCTCTATACTCTTTCTGCACCCGAAGCTGACTTACAGATGTCTTTTTTTACTGTATAGGCATACTCGCCTGCTAATACAGATCCATGAGTAATTTTAGTCTTAGTATGAAAGGAAATAAGGCTTTCATGCTCATGCTTTTTCTATCCCAGCTGGCCCTTTTCCATATAATTTTAGCAGCTCTTGCCTGGTTTTGACAAAGGATTGAAACTCTTGGTTTCCTGTAAATTTATCCTATTTACATATTCAAGATTGGGTATGGTGACAAAACCTAATAATTGTGCTGGCTGAGGAGGAGAGGGAGAGGGTTGGGGTGTGATTGTGTGTGTGGTAATGTCTTGCCCTGCTGTACCTGTGTGTGGTGCAGTGCTGCAGGTGGGGAGAGGTGAAGGAAGTGCACACTTAGTGCACACTGGTGCTAGCAGGTTATCCATACCTTTATTTTCCTGCTTCACACCAGGCTTTGGTGTGACTTGGAAAATCACCCTGTAGGTTGTGTCTTTCTAGAACCTTAAATCTGTTACAGCTAGTGGCTTAGAGACAAAGCTGGGGTGGGTAAACTGGGCTGGGAATGGTGCAGAGGGTTCAGGCTGTGGGTGGACATGAGGAAGGAACACCTCTGCAGTAGGACAAATTGAACACAAGGAAGGAACAGATCTGCACTGAGCAGGACAAATTCCTGTTACCTGGGTGCCTGTATGCCAGCATCCAGCTGCCCTGTGTGGTTGCACTTGTGGATGCACACAGAGGAGAGTGTTCCAGCCTCTAATTTGCAGGTGCTCAGCACAAACACCTGTGTGGGCAGGTCCTTCAGGATAGACCTCTGGTTTCTGACAGCAGTTCTGGCCTGGGGAAAAAAAGGGAAGTGTACGTCACAATTGCCAGAGCAGAGGGAATAACTCCTCTTTGGCTGATTTTATGCTCAGTTCTCCTGATGAACACAAGCCCTGCTCTGGGGATGTTAAAGGCATGTGTTTGATGTGTATCTGCCAGCTGAGTGCCCAGTCAGGCAAAACAGTGTCTAGGAAAGTCTCTACAAGGGCTTCTTTTTCCTTGTGGACTGCACAGAATGACTGAGTGAACCTCAGTGCACAGACAGACGAACAGGGAAAAATCAATAGTCCCTAAGGCCCAATCTCCTACCCCTTGTGGTAACTGATGTTGAGTGCTTGAGAGGAGGCAAGAAAACATTGGGAAGGCCTTTACTGTACTTTGTAATGTGAGAAGCTCTTTCTTCCTGTTCAGCTAACATTTGGCATGTGTCCAAAAGCCTGGAGTATCAACAGCCCTTGTGATGCTCACAGATGCTATTTTTATCCCTGTGTCTTTCTGGTTCTCCTTTATGTGTTTCAAGTTATGAATTGCAAGCAAAAAAAAAAATGCTGTTTCCATCAGGGAATGTGCACAGCTGCCCCTCAGGGAAAGAAGCTGTCCTGGTGGCCTTGGTTGTGTGGATCCAGCAGCTGTTCTGCACTGGGAGTACTCCAGAGGTTCCTTGCAGAGAGAAAAAGGTGAAGGAGGAAAGAAAGAGGAATAATCCAGTGCTCTGGATGACAGCAAGGATCAGGGTTACCATGCCCTGGAGGTGACTCAGTGTGTCAGTGGCAGAATACAGAGAGGAGAAAATATGTTCCCCTGTTAATGTCCAGAATCTGTCCTTTCCAGCTCTCATGGAGCTGCTGGAGGGCCATGACACAAAGACTGTGCCTGTGCTCTGGTGCTGCACTGGTGCTACAGTTTAGGAGTCAAAGAATGAGGATCTGACATGTCTGGTTTTATAGAGCACAACCTTCTCTGTGTTACCCAGTGTCTCTCTCATGTATTTCTTTTGCATTTACTTGTCATTCAGTTTATTCCCGTGACTTTAAGCCAAGAGCCATTTATATTTTGGGTAGATTGCTCAGAAAGGCTCTTGGTCTCTCTTAGGTCTGTAAACATTTTCATGATCAAGACTGGAATAACTTTGCATCCCAGCCTAAATCCTGGATCTAGCTACTCTTTACTCTTGTGCTAGCTACACTTTTGGTAACTCTGGGATCTGTTTGTTTGTCTTGCCAAGCAGAGGCCTAGCCTAATGTTCTTGGTGATCCACTCTTAGTTTCAGAGATCAAGAAAGCCAGGTAAAATAAGCCCTGCAGGTGCAGCAGGAATTCGTGCCCACTGCTTGGCCTGTGAAGATTCTGCTCATCTCCTGATCTCCTGAGAATCTTATCTAATCCAGCAGTGATGTCATTGGCTTGGGAGTTTCTTTTTGTCTGCATTTTTGTTTATCTGTTTTGCATTTTTTTCTTCTTCTTTTTTTTTTTGTTTTTTTTAATGATGGTAATGGTCCTTGAATACCTTTGATATCCTCACAGCTTTGAGATGACAACAAAAGTTCTTTGGCTAAGTTTGTCCTTTGATCTTCACTGCTCACTCCTGCTTTTGGCAGTTTGCGTGGGAGTTCATGTGCGTCAACAGTGGCAGAATTGTTGTTTCCCTCTGCTGAAGGTGACCAAAAATGTTTTGCTGGTCCGTTAAGAAATCACTTTAAGCAGCTCAGTGTAATGAGATTCTGAAGCCATATGGCACTGGAATTAGTGCCTTCTAGTGCTGGAGCTGCATGTTGCAATTGCAACAGTGCTGTACGCTACAAGGAATTTCAGGAACAGAGATGTTTTCTTCTCTGCTTGTTCCTTTAACTCCTTGGGGTTTAAAACAATGCCTGGGATGTAGCCCTTTATTAAAAAAGGAGGGAGAGGAATTCCTGGTCTGCTTTTTATTAGTTGGAAGAAAATAAATGAAAGTTAATAAAAAAGACTAGTTTTTATTTTCTAGCTGAACACTGGAATGGATGTTACCATTGCACCAAGAGTGCTCTGAAAAGAAACCTTTGTGTCAAACTGCTGAAATGCCTTGTGGCTTATCATATTCATGATCTGGTAGATGGGAAGGCAGAAGGAAGGTTTATTGAGGTATATGCAAAATGAAAATGTGTTTCAGCATAGCTATCAAATATTAGTTCAAACATCAGATAAAACATCATGAAATAGGAACATGTGAAGCTGGGGTTTCAGAAAGCAAATATAGATTATTTTCTTAGCTTCTGTGTGTATCAGTCCTTATAATGGCATTGGATTTAGATTACTTATTTCTTAGATTTGTGGAATACTGCATACATAGGTGGGGGTGCTGCTGGTCTTCATGAAAGAAAAAGACCTTTTGCTGTTGAGTTTTTATGTTTTGTCATTTCTAAAATGTTGGTGGATAAGAGAGGTAATTTTTTCAGTCTCTTCTACACTAGACTTCCTTAATGGTTCTTACAAGGCTGTGATGGAAAAGCGACGCCTCTTTCCCCTCAATTGCTTTAATGACTGTGTGGGGTAGGTTGCAAATAATGAGTGTTTTACAGTGTTTTCTAGCTGCCTCATTTACACATGCAGCAGAAGCAGACTTCTCTTCCTCCTTCCTCTGACACATAAATGCTGTTCCAAAACTCAAATCTTGATTCTTCACAAGAAATTATGTCCCTTGGGCTCAGCATCATTGAGATCCAGTGTGTTCGTTGCATTTTTTGTGCTTACCACTGATACCAACACCAGAGCACTGCTTTTTGAGGCAGAAGCATCTTGTTTCATGAGAAGAGATATGGGTTTTAAATGAATTTAACTGAGCTGACTTTAAATTTGTTGCCATCCTCTGGCCACAGAGCCATGGCAGGAAGCACTTTCCAACAAGCATCAATTCCAAGGCAAACTGGTATTTCTAATGAAATTGGGAACTAGTGCAGTTCTGCAGGCTGTTTTGGGTAATGGCATCTGAGGGTAGCTGGGTCATGGGTTGTGGGGTGGGTTTTTTTTCTTTCTTTCTTTTTGTTGTGTGGGGTTTTTTTTAATTTTTTTAGTTTCTGATGACACTTTCTTACATTTATTTACTTGCTTATTCATTGACAGACCAACTCGGATTATGTTGCTAGGCAATGCTGGCAATTTATGACCAGAAAATATCCTCCCCCTTAGATTTTCCAAATATTTTGCTATGGTTGTTTGGAGCAGCAGGAAAGTAATTTCCTTCAATTCTGTGTTATCATGGAGAAGACCCAGGGAAGCATGCCTACCATTTTCTGTACCTGTTCTCTGCACTACAACCTTCTGCATGCAAAGAGCAGTAACTTGCTTTCAAACAGACTGGTACCTTTCAGCTAATGGAGGAAATTTGTGAATTGTCCATCATCCACACTGTGTGTGTGTTTGGTAACAGGTTATATAAAAGAATTCCTGCAAGGAAGCCCTCACTGCAGCTCCTGTGCAGATACAGCCAGACCAGTACAGAAGAGGTCATCTGTGTGACAGGAAACGGGGCAAGTCTCAGTGCTCCCATGTCAGGTTTTCCATATGTGTCAGGAGAAGCTAGCTCAGCCTGTGAATGGGACTGCAATCAAACTTACAGCAGAGCAAACAGATCCTTCTGTCCATCCATTCCAGCCCTTGCATCACAGCACTCAGTCCCTGAGGTGACCCATGTGTGCCTTGTTGCTAAATGTGTAGCAGCTGCAGGCAGCTTGTTTTTGTGTCTGGAGCTGAGTGATGGCAGTGGTACCCCAGGCAGCAGAGGTTTGTATTTAGCATTGTAATGGATCAGGCTTTCCTAGGGAAAGACTGGGAAATTATTTCAGATCATTTCCCTGTTATGCGCTGTGTGGCTACCTGTGTTTCCAAAGCTCACACCTAGGGCAGATTTCTTATTGCATCCACTTCCAGCATCAAGTCTTCTCCTTGGAATGCAGCATGTCACAGATCCTCCTATTCCTAAGCCACGTGGATACTGGTGGGCAACAGGGTACATGAGGAGGGGTGGCAGACAGAAATGTATTTCCACAAATGCTGGATTCTCCCTCATTGTTTATCTCTGTGTGCAGTGTTGAAGTGCAATTATTCTGTGTATGTCAGATATGAATATATTGTCAGAATATTTGCCAAGGTATATCGTGTTTGTCTGTGTAAGGAAGGACACCTTCAGCCCCTCTAATGAAAGAAAAGAGGGAGGAAATGTTTAAAGATAAAACTGCAGGGTTGTGTTTCTAGTTTTCTTACCCCATTGTGAAAGTTTTCTACACAGTATTTCTGCCTTCTGTACCACTGCTTTCCCTATCTGCAAAATATTGCTGTCTCCTAGGGATTTCTCTATGGAAGCTCTAATAAATATTTTACAAGTGCTAATGAATCAGGTTATTCAACTGCTCAGTACATCAATGTTCTCACTTTGCAGGCAGGGTTTTGGCAAGGGCAAAGAGCAGGAGAGTTAGCAATTTCATGCCCCATAGCAAATTTGGAGGTGAGAATAGTAAAATCTTTTACCTTTAAGAGTGGAAATGTCCATTATAGCTTCATTTCATCAAAAGAAGAGGTTCTGAGACTCAGTTCTCAAGCCTGGTAGCTGTTTGACTACATGGCCAGTCTGTGTGTGCTGGGTTAGGAAGCTTAAACATCTCTCCCTGTGTGGCTGAGGCAGCAGAGCTGGCAGGGGAGAAGCTGCACGTTCGTGGAATGGGAAGGAAGTAGGGGTGGATGAATTGACTTCTGTATATTTCAGCTTACATGTATTCAGTGCAGTCCAGGCAGTTATTGGGCATTTTAGTAATGGCACCACAGGAGGCTTTTTTCTCCTGAACTACTTTGTCCCCTCTAGGTCATTCGCTAATTTGGGTTAATCGGCCTTCTGCTTTCCCACTCCACATGTAGGGATCAGCTGTGATCTGAGCAGGCCAGGAGCTGAACAACACTGGATGTTTTGGCACTAGGTATAGTGCCAGCAGATGTTTGTGACTGAGGCAGAGGAAGGCAAAGGTTCTCAGTCTGTGTGTAAGATCCTTGCAGGAAACTTGTTTTGTGCTCAGGTTACTGCAGTTGAGCTCTGGGTGAGAGCTCATCCCTGATTCACTGGGTTCTCACTGTATTCTTTGCACTGTCACCAGTGCTGGCCTTGTGCCTGTTATGCATCTCCTGTGCAGTCCCCTGCCGATCCTAGGGAAAGCTCCTTTTTAATTCACTGTATCAGGATTGAGTGCTCTCTGCACTCAGTTCCCCAATAACTAGTTTCTTCATAAAGCTCTCTAACTAGTGATTTGTGTTATAGTAATTCTTAAATAGGAAAAAAAAGTCAGCTAAATATCCAGCCCCTTCAGAGGGGGATTTCTAAATGTATGCTTCAAATATCTGATTTTAGTGTGTAACTAATGGATCCAACTTCTTTGTTTAAAAAAAATTAGTTGGGGGGTTGCACAGCTAGCAGAACATGTCTGCCGGCAATATTTCCCTTGTCCTCCATTTGCTACTCTGTTCATTTCGATTATCAGATCTTATGAGCAGGGACTGTGCACAGCAGCAGAGGGCTTTTCTGTACAGTTGCAGCCTCCCAGTGCCACTGCCAGACGTGTGAGTAATTGGTTGAACAGCTCTGCAGAGAAGTCTCCTTGCACTGTCCAATGCAGAAGTAAAAAAAATCATTCTCAGAGATGAAGAATCATAGAATCATGAGCCTGAAAGGGACCAAAAATCATGAAGAAAAACCTTTTCTCAAAGAAAAAGCCTTTGTGAACATATCTGGCAGGCTCATTAAGAGTAATTCTGTGATCTTGAAATGTGCTTCTGGGATCTTCTGTCTTCATTGTTGCTTATAAGACAGCTTTAAATTAATGATAAGGAAGCCATTCAGGGCATGGGCTGTGCTGAGGTTCACAGCTTTCATTCTGAATGAGAGATTAAAGTAAACTGATATTGAAAGCAAGGAGGGAGAGACAAACACAGTCAGTAAGCCTGTAAAAGTCTTAGCCAATTGCAATGGTGAACATCCTGCTGGCTAGGGTGACCTTGAATGAACTAAGTGGGATAAAGTCACCAGGCTGGACTGACGGCTGAAGAATCAGGCTGGATTCCAGCAAACAGAGAGCAGATTCCTGACAGGAGTCTCCTGAGCTGTGGCAATGGCTTCTCGGTGTCGGAAATGTGGACAACAGGTACCCAGGAATCTGCCTTTCACTGCTGTCCGGATAACAGAAGGAGAAATGAAATCTTACCATGATTTTATAGGAGGATGCATTAGACTAGAGCGCATGGCAAAGAAAGGTATGTGCAGCATCTTTAAAGAAAATAGCATCTTCTCGTAGTGGTAATTGCATTGCATCCCCAGGCAGTTTGCAAAAAGAGATTATATTCTTAATGCTTTCTCTGAGGAGTCAGTGATAATTAAAGGCAACTGGCTGGATTTGGGTGTTAACTCAGGTGTGACTGCAGCATTTGACTTGGCTGTATATTTCTGGGATATTTGGAGTGATTTGCCCTAAAGGAGGTTAAAATAAATGTTAGACTCATTCTGAAAAAATGTTTATTTAATTTGGATGTTAGATGCTGAGTTTTCTGTATATATCAGGAGTAGGTATCTGTTGTGCATGGAAAATACTTTTTTAAAATAAATGTAAAGAGCTGGAGCAGTGGATGTCATGACCCAGCTGAGCCCGTCGCCCTGTACTCCTAAATTACTATGTGGAAGGTCAATATCTTCCTCTCTGTAAAGATTCTAGTGTCACTGTATTCAGAAAGTTGCACAACGGAGCTTTTTGTGCTCTGTATGAGTCAGCCCAGGTACAGGGCAGTATTCCACTCTCAGGGGGTTGCTAGTATAAGGTACTGGTGCCTAACAATTTGTGCTAACTGCATGTTAACTCTGAAGTGGAGTGCTGTAGTTGAAATCTAGGCTGTTGACTGTCTATTCACATACCAAGATTGCTGAATCATAGAACAGTTTTTCTCTGTGTCATTGAGAGGAAGATTTTTCAAAGACCCCCCTTTCCTTTGTCCTGTTAACTTGAACAAATACTTAGTAAACCTCAAATCCAGAAATTTATAACATGTTCACTAGTGCATGATGAAGATTCCCAAAAGCATGCAATATGAAGTTGGAAGTTGGTACTTGGAAGTTAAATTGTTTATTATGATTTAATTAGCTCTTCAGCAAAGAGAGTTGCATTTGATCTGGTAAATCGAGAATATTCTGTAGAAAAAGAGGTGGACCAGAAGCAGGGTATCAGCTGCAGCCACTGCTCACCAACCGGGGTTTGCAGATGCTTTCTTTAATAGTGCTCTAATGCACAATGTCAGGGTTTGAAAACTGCAAAGCCAGTCCATTGTACCTCTGCTTCTGTGGATGATCCATCCATGCTGATCTTTGGGCTCAGTGCCTACCTATGCATTGTAGTATTTGGCTGACCTTTCAGTCACACTGATGTTTCCAGTTGCACTCTTTGTACTGAGGCATTCCGAGTTCAGTGTAGCAGGGCAGAAATGTCTGGTATCCAGTAAAAGACAGTGGAATTCATTGAAGTTCCTTCCTGAATGTTTGATCAGGTTGCTTATGGCTTTGTGGGCCTGTGGACCTGCTGGAGGCAGAGCTCAGGCATCTGCTGTTCTTTTTCTTCCTGTAGTAGAAAGGGGAAGAGACTGGTAAGGGCTTTGCCATGGTTACTGTTCCCAGGGAAACACCCTCTCTCCCTCCCGTGTTGAGAGACTACCTGGCATAGTATTATGGGTGGAAATCCCCTGGAAAATCATTTTTTGCTAGAGAACAGAGAGCATGTCAGATCAGCCTGAGCCTCTTGTCATTTTGTGAGGCAGAAAACATCTTCGCCTCTTTAGTATTAAATTCTGCCAGGGAAGCTGCCAGGGGGGCAGAAGTTCAGTTATTGCTGAGGACAGAGTACCTTCAGCTGCAGGTATTGGAGCTGTGTGAGTTGTGAGAACACACCGGGGCAGCTCTGTGTGTGGTGACAGTGTTAGAAGGGGGCTAAGGAGCTGGCAAGGTGGCACAGGAATTCTAAATAACACTTGCCTGGGTTGTTTTCTCCTGCTATGGACCGACTCTGACCTTGTGTTCATTGTGGGGGTTTTTTTTGGCCTGTGTTTTCTTATCTGTAAAGTAGGAGTGGGAATTACCTTCCTCCATAAAAAGTGGATCCTGATGATGTAGTTATGGCTACTTCATATTACTACTTTGATGACTAGACCAGCTTCCCTTAGTTGTCTGTGCTGCATAAACACTGAGGCAGAGAGATTATCTGTCCCAGAGAACTTGGATTCTGTCTGCCCCACCTAGTCCTACAAGCAAAGACTCATTGACTGTCTTTTTCTCAGGCTGACTTTCTCTGAATATAATGGCAATGCAGGATCCCTGTGGCATGTTCTGACTTACCATCACTTTAGGGGGGGTATCCTTTCTGCCATTTAAAGATCTATCTGGAATGTTGCTAAGGTCCAGTTGGCTGATGTTTACTCAGTACTTCAAGCACTCCAAATATGGAGCAGTTTTCCCCTTGTCCATGCCCAAGACACACATACAGACCATGCCTGTGGAGCCCTTTGAATATTCTGTGACAATTTTATCTTGAGTATTAGATATCATAATGAGAAGATATGGAAAGCATGCAGGTAACTACAGCAGAAATAGAGGTTGCGGTGGCCTGAGGTTACCTGCCTTTTGTCAGCAGTGCCCCACAGCAAGTACTGTTGTGCCAAGCCATTCCAGTTTCTGGATCATGCAAGTTTCAAGGCTTAGTTTGAATCAATGTGATTTGTTCTGATGAGTGATTAGAGGTGTGGTTGTAGGATTCTGTTCAGGTAAAGGGATACAAATAGTGAATGCTCACAAAAAGAAAGTGCTGCTGTGACGGGCCAGCTGGAGGGCAGTTTCCTTATGCCCACGTGATGCCTGCTCAGAGCTCCACAGCCCTGGCTCCCTGCAACAGGCTATATGAGCTGCCTACAGGTGCTGATGGGCCCTCTAGGACCTGGTGTACAAATGGTGCTATTTTGAATACCACTATGTGACCTTGAGACTCTGGGAGCTGCAGCTCCAAGATGCTGGTTAGAGTACAACTATGAGAACCAAAGGGAAGGAGCCCCCAGAAAGCCAGGCAGAGATGTGGCAGGGACTCCAGTTCAGGGCTGATCCTTGTTGGAGTGCCCTCAGTTCCTCACGAAACAGATACTGAGGCTGAAAGCAAAGCATAGCGTCTTGCCATGAAATACATCATTCTTGGACAGTGGCTCACGTGTCTTTTCAGCACGGACCTGACTATTTATGTCACCCAGCTGCTGGTGAACCTCTTTAATGCTTGAGGACACCTCTTGCCAAACTGGCCTCTTTGTCCCCAGATGATCCTAATTAGCCTGTCTTGTGGTGCTCAAGTCCTCCAATGGGATCATACACCTACAGGGGTTTTACATGGATGAATGATCCTGTGCTGGCTATGACTATGTCTCTGCATGCTGTGGAGCTTGGGGCTGCCAGTGGATTATGTATCTTTAAGGGAATATATGTGTGTTTTTTTATCTGTGCTCAAGGCTGGTGGCTGCTTAAATCAGGGTACTGAATCTGCAGACACTGAGGAGTATGCAGTTTATTACTGAGGCTTTTCAGGATTTTGCTGTTACTGCAAAACCAGGCAAGAGGCTTCTTGCCAGTAGGATGGGGACCTGTCTGTTTTGCTAGTAGTGTTTCTGCTTTTGTCCTCTGTAGGACAGAGGAATGCTGCAGTTTTGTCTGTCCAGAAATCATGGGAGCTTGTTCTCAGTCGTACTGCTGTGTCTCTCTTACTGCTAGAGTTGAAAACCAATTCTTCAGATCCATCTCTTCAGGGAATAAAAGGGACTGAAGTACTGGAGCAGTTAAGGAATTATGGTGCTGTCTCTGGAAGGAAATCCCATCTGAAATAAATTGGGTCTGAAATTTGTTGGACTTTTTGGAGCTTCTCCACCTTTAGAAATAAAATAAATGAGAAATGCTTCCTTTTTTCAAATGATTGATCTTTCCACAAAGGTGTTGGTTATTGGAGAAAGTTACTACTTCATGTGAAGACCAAAATCTGAAGCATAAGTGGAAGGTATTTCTAAATCCCTTGAGACTCAGTCACAGTGCCTCCTTGTGCATTGCTCAAAATTGTTCTGGTTCTATTTGCATTCAGTATTTCTTCTTCTCTTTAATAAAAAAAAGCTATCTAGGGGACCTGGGATAACTTCTCAGCTGGCTCTCATTGCATATAAAATAGCTGAAATAAAATACTCTGTTTTCCACAGAGGTTTTTCTGAGAAAAGATGATTATCTTAGATGCTTGTGTTTCTTTTCACCTGTTCCCATTCATATGCAGCATGCTCTGGTGTGGTTGAGAAATACTAAACCTCTGTTTACCTAATCAGAAAAGTCCAGACTATTATGAGAGAAATAGGGAAGGCACAGCTTGATTTTAATTTAAAAGAATTCTGAGCCAGATGTAGTACTGCAAAGATCAAGGGAACAAATTCTCAGAGGGCAAGTTATAGCAGAGGCCTTGTGGGTATTTATGCTTTTCCCTTTCTCTCATGATACCAGAACAAGAAACAACTCAGTGAAATGGAAAAGCATTAAACATGGATAGACAGATTGCTATAATTGGCAATGTTTTGTTAACTTGTGGGACTTATTACCACAATATAATAGTGCAGTTTGCTTTTTTTTAATTACCTAAATTGTAGTGTAAACTGTCTGGGGAGAAGATTTCACGGGAGAATGGTGCTGAGTATGCTGGGAGGTTGGAGAGTGCCTGTGCAGAGCTCTCACTCTGGTTATGCCCACAGAGCTTATTCTCCAAATTCGGCCAGTTCTGCTGCTTCAAGCCTTACTTAAAGACCCAATTGTCCTGTGCTAATGTATTGATTTTTTATATAAATTGTACTGCTGCTTTATTACTGGAATCTTGCTGTGGATTAGCCTGACCAGTGAGTTTTCTAAGACATGGACTTTCCTTCTTCACCATCTGCACATTATATACTAGAAATACTCAGGATCAAGTATAAAGCAATGATAAATAAATGCTTGATTGGAGCAGCCCAGCTCTATATGAATATTTGGACTATACCAAGTGTCTTGTTGCACAAATTTCTGATTCTATTAGTTAGTTCCATTTTTCAAGGGGAAAAAAGATACTCCAGGCTTTTGCAATAGACAAGAATTATTGACCAAGCTTTTTTTTTTTTTTTTCCGTCTTTTTCCAAGCTGGAGTATCCCAGCATCTTTGTTTTGCACAGAGTCAATGCCTTATTTATATTCAGAACCTGTGCCTATGAGTCATTAAACTGGGGATTGTTCAGTTTAGGCTACTAGTCTAAACACCTGAGTCACTACCTTGAGACAGTGTGCTTCTGGGAGCACCTCTGAGGAGGTCTACAGGAGTGAAGACCTGATTTTTAAATTGAGGTACTGTTAATTAGTAAGGTCATCATTTGCTAGAATTGGGAAAAGCTCAGGTGAAATGGGAAGGAGTAAAGGGATACTGAGTTCCATTTTCCCTTGACTTTACCACTAGACTCAAGAAGTGACATCTGTCAGAGAATGGATGAAATTGGGGGCAACTTAAATTTTCAAGTCAAAACCACAATAAAAATCGATGGGCTGTAAGTCAAAGTGGGATCAGTGAAACACAAGCCAGTTTCTTTGTGTTAGGCCATCTCTAGCGGAAACAGTGGATTTGCAGTTGCCTGATGTCTTTAACGTAAGATTAAAGAGCTTTCTAAAATGCTGGTTTAATCCAATTTCCATGAACATCTTGTGTGTTCAACAAGTCAAACACAATGAACCTAGTGGTCCTCTCTGGTCCTGCAGTGAAAGAATCTGGGAAGGTGATCTCTGAGTTAGAGGCACTTGGATATGAGCCATTCCTTGTCATGCTTTTTGGAGGCCCACACCCACAGGTATGAACACATGGACATGTGGAGACAGATGCTGACATGGTGCAAGTTATTTCAAGGAAATTGGGTTGTATTGTAGCCAGAGAGGATCATATTCTTGAATATTATTTTAAGTAAATTTAAATATGTAGTACAGTTGCTTCCCAGTAACAAAAATTGAAATGTCAGTATTGCTCTATTCTATGGGTTGTATGCTGGTGGGGACACCTAGGGTAGCCTGGGTAAAGAGTGACTTGTATCTAAAGCTACTGAGCTGCTGGGGGTTGTGGCAGTAAAGGGACACTAAATTTTATGAGTTAACCTAATGTTAATGTTGCTTCCCAGTATTGCTTCAGACTGCTGTAGGTGTGATGTTACCTTCATCAAGCTACATGAGCACTGCCTTCATGCACTGAAAACTTGTGTCCTGAAGTATTCATTGAACTAAATATGTATAATGATTACTCCCCTGTTCAAAACCTGAGGTCATGTTTCCTACCAAATTGATAGGTCTTGTGCAGTCTTCTCCTTTGTCTTTAAATACCAGCACTATGTTCTGATGTGTGGGTGTGCCTTCAGGATAGTACTATGAGACAGCTATTCACAGCAGCACTGCTGGTTTCCCTTGGCCCTGAATACTCTATTATTTAAAGTTATTTTAATGAAAGCCCTTTCCATGCCTTGGTCTGAGCAAGTGAATCTGTTTTGTTGCTTGTTGGGCTGTACCTTTGTTGTTTGTGCCAAGCTGTGAATGTCTCCAGAGTGTCCCTTTGGATGGGCCTGAGTGGAGAGCTGTCCGGGCGGGAAGAGGCAGCTGTACCTCGGGCAGGGTTAAAGCCTGGGCATGGTGCGAGTCAGAGGTCTCTGCTGTGGTTTGCCTTGAAGCTGTTACTAAGGAATTTGTGCAGACTCCTCCAGGAGAGCGTCAGCTCTTTGGTGCACTGTTGGTTGGATCCAGGATCGCTTCCAGAGAGTGCTGCCTCTCTCCATCCCTCCCCTCAGCCTGGGTGAACTCATTGCCACAGCGGGACTGCCGAGCAGCCAGGCTGCCTCACAGGAAGGGCACGGGCTCGTGAGTGTCTCAAGGGGCTGGAGGGGAGGCATCACTCTTTGCAGGGTCTTTCTGTTGCTTTTCCAGTGGGCATCTGAGCTAAGCTGCTGGTGACAGCTTGGAGAAGGCTGCAGGAGGGTGGCTGGGAGCTGTCTTGGGCAGAGAGGTCGGCTGTGAGCAATATTTGTCCCGGAGATACACTCAGTGCTGCTGGCAGCCGTGGTGGCTGCTGTGGCTCACTGTCTCCAATGACAGTAACCAGGGAAATATTTTTGAGCTAACTGGCCACTGTTCAGCAGTAAGCAAGCAACCAATCCTTCAGCTCCTGAGCTCAGAAATTATGTGAATAGGCTCTGAAATTATTTTGCTGGATGCAATAGTTCAGGGAAGAGCCAGTGGCTAGAATTTTTGTAAGATACAGTTTCAGCTATGAAACTGTCTGCTGGCAAGTTCTGGGAGAAAGGAATGAAGTCTGCTGTACAGTCTGCTGTATCTCTTGATTAGCTCAGTGTCCAGGCAATGTTGTGAGCACATTTTAGCTGTGCAGTTTGCCACATGTGGGTTTTGTTATTTATGATGGTTTTTAACATGGCATTATGGAAATGTTCTTTTGTTCTATCCTCTGAGCAGGAATTTGCGCTCTAGCAATCCAGCATTGTTGTGAAGGCCACATTTTGGGAGGCAGATGAATTAACATTTCTCTGGCAAAAATGAGAAACTAGCAAGAAGTTTTTACTACTGAGGCACTAGGCAAGAGGCTGTCCCATGCTGCTATAAATCTGGATTTATTTCTTGAATGCTGAGATTAGACCTTTGCCTTTAATGCCTTTTTTGGGGGGAAGTTTCAGTTTTGTGAATAGTAGGATGTAGCATCCCCTCACCAGGGGGTGGTCTGCAAAATCAAGCGATGTCTTGCTGAGCAAATGATGTGGTATGGTGTGTTTCTTAAATCTTTTCGATTATAGATAATTCATAATGTAAAGTGAAGATTTGTTAATAATTTCTTATCTATCTCTTATGATTTACAGCAGTATTATAAGAAGTATCTTCATAATAGGCTGGGATATGAAGTCACCTGAACTGAACAGTGGAGAGTGTTTTGAGAATTTTATATTAGTTTGTAAATTTAGCTTTTATGGGGATTGTTAATGGAGAATTCCTAGATGTGTGCATAAATGTATGGTGCTGACAGTAAGTAGTGATTGAAATCCTTGAAGTGTATAAGTATGTATAAGTATAAATTTGTACACACTGATGTATTTTTGCAGTGTGTTCCAGCAGAAATTCAAAAGGACAGTTTACCTGTGCAGAAGAAAGATTTTAAAATTTTGTTGATTTACCAATCAATTTTAAGACTTCTTTAAAAACAAACAAAAAATCTTCATCGAACAAGAACATCCAAATACTGTTTTTGAAGAAATGGTTAAATGGAAAAAGGAGCAAAATCTGTTTCTTCATCCAAGGAAGTATATTCCAAAATATTTTGACACGGGCTTAGAAAGCTGACATAATGCCTAGAGGGTGCATTTCCATTTGAAAGGGCAAGATTTCAGTTTTTTATATGAATAGATCTACTTTCTTCCCCTTATTAGTCAACCACAGTAGACTCCTAATGTGTAGTGTGCTTGCCTGTAAAAACAGCTTGTTAAAGCCTGTAACCACTCCTGGAGCACAGGAAAACACAGCCTCTAAACAAGTCTTTTCCATCTGTGACCTTTCCACTCTTGTAATTTTATGTTAAAATGAGCATCAGATTTAGTAAATGAGATTGATTGAAAAATGCAGTGATCCAAAGAATTTGAACAGTCTTCCCTTAAAGTCTTTAAATCAGCAGAAATATGTGCCTGCAGAGCCAGGCTCAGGTAAAGCTGTACCTCTGTCATTAAGTTGCAGAGAATGCCTTGGAAATATCAATCACGACTCAGTGGAATGACAGGAGAAAACTTCAGAGCAGATCTGCTGCGTGACAGAAAATCACATCAGGCATCAGTTCAGCTTCTGCCCAGGTAGACAGTGGGACTCACAGGTTTTTGAGCTCTTCAGAGAAAGGTGCATTTCTAACCTTGCATGGAGATAGTTTGGGAAAGTTTTGCAAGGCAGTTCCTTCCACACCATGGCCTCAATCTGTTCCCTTCTCAAGGGATTGGAACATGTTGGCAGTGCAGCACTCAAGATGGAGTCTTGCTCCTAACCTTGCTTGTCCAGATTTCCACTACCTTAGTGTACACAAAACTGGGTTGCTGATGCAACTAAAAATCCACTAGCTTAAACAGATACTTCCAAACATGAAGAAGAGTTAAATATTTTAGAAGAAAATCTTCAGTCTTTGGAAGATGGCTACCAAACTTTGCTATGAAACTTGGCTTTAATGAGAAGAGAAATTGCATTTAAACAAATACTCTCTGTAGGTTTTACAGTCATGCTTGGTGAAAAATTGATCTGAAAGAAAAGTTGATAGCAATCACTTATGCTTCATTTTGGCTTTTACTCTAAGCTGACCTAGGTCTGATTCTCTCTTGGAAGGGGTAGTCCTGGCTTTGCCACCCCTCACCCCTCCTATGCATTACCAGCACTTGTACGCTTCAAGCAGCTTTACAGAGAACTAACCCAGATCAGAAACAATCACTAAGGAAATGATTGCTTCACCTTATTTACAATAACTTTATTCCTGGCTTAGTTTTCAGTTGACTCAACATGGGTTGGCAAAAAAAGAGGCGTCAGGAGTGTACAGAAAAATAAGAGAAAGGATGGGATTTCCCTTCTGTTTATAGCTGGATTTTTAATTTCTCTTTAGAACAATCTGTAGCGCAGCAGCTTGTATCAGTAACTGACCTCACTGTTTGTCTGCCTGGCCTGAGAGAATAAACAAATCTTTTCAGAAGGTAAACAAGGGGCATAAATGGTGAGAAAGAAAAATAAATAGAAATAAAAAAAAAAAAGGAATCCAAACTAAGAGATTCTTTTTCTGATGTAATAGCCTTGAAGTTATTTTTGACCTTCAGAAAGTGAAATGTTTTGCTTGAGGACTTGAACTGGGAATTCTGGTGGGACAGAATATTTTCAAATCCTTTAGCTTGCTTAAACCTTATCAGTGAAACATGCAAATTTGTTTCCTTAGTGTATTTAGTTCTTGAAATCTAACTTAGCTCTGCTAGACTTTGCTGTTGTTGGCAGCAAGCAAAGCAGACTCAGGACCTGGTAGAAGTTCTGAACTATAGGAATTCTGCAACTTTCAAGCTCTGGATTTGCCTTTTGGTACTTTTTAAGGAGCATAAGGACACATAATGTGAGGTGTCCTTTTATGTTCTTAAAATGAAATATCTGGCCTCATGCTTAACCCTGTCTGACCCTTTTCCATCACATCAGCACTCTGATTTTTCTCCAAACAATTACGAAAGCTCTGGACATAACTTTTGACAGAGCTTGCACAAAGTAGAAGTCGGCTGATGTATTCTACTATTTTAGAAAATATTTTCTTTACTCCCAGCTGTCTTCCTTCCCTCTGAATTACATATTAGGCTGTCATTAAGAAGAGATGAACTTTCCTCTGGAGATTTGTAACCCATTATTCCGAGAGTAGTGACTTCAGATGGGGGATTGAAGCCATCTTCTCCTGCAGTCAGCAGAAGGCCAGGCAGTCATAGCCTTCAGCCACTTAAAACCAGAGAAGCCCCAGTGTCCTGTGTGGCTGGTGGCCTTTAGTTGTCCTTGGTGGAGCAACAGGCACTGCTGTGCCAATCTGCTCGGTGCAGTCCAGTCCCTCACTCCAGCAGGTCACCTTTCCACCACTGTTGGGAACAATTAGTTGCCATTAGCATGTAAACTAGTTTGTGTCTGCTCAGAGAAGAGAGGAAAGAACAAGGGGATATTCTATTCCTTTTAATCATCTGCTGTTGGTGTAGCTCCTCCAGACCTGCTGTGGGGGCACATACAGCAGAATAATCAAGTGAGACACAGAATAATCAAGTGTGTGCATGCAAGCCCAAGCAGGTTTCATTTTTGAATGAGGAATTATGAAGCACAACTGAATGGCTTTCCCCTTGAGGATCAGATAGCACAGTTGCAGTGAGCCTCCCTAGGGAGCTGAGGAGGAGGAGAAGCTGTGCCAGACAGATGGCTATAGTAATTGCTTTTCTTTTTCTCCCCCTTGGTTGAAAACCTTGGGAAGCAAAACTGTAAGGCCTAATTCTTCTGCATTGAAACTGGCCTCTGCTAGGAATTGACTTTATAGCAGTTTAAGAGGATAACCAAGGGTATATTAACTGACTTGTTTCTTTTATTTTTTTTCCTCTTTTATCACATCCTTATTCATATTTAAATTGTCCTGACAAATGCAATTAATTCAAGTAATGAAGAACAGTATGGTATATGTAAATGTTCATCTTTGATGACCTGGGTAGGGGATTGGCATTGTTTCATGTAACACCAAACAATTAAATTTTTAATTTTTAAATTTTAGAGGCTATGAATAACTGCCTCTTAAAAAAAAAAAAAGAAAAGAAAAAGAAAAGTGAAGACCACAAGAGCAATCACACAGAAGGTGGGAAATGTCTGAGTCAAGTTTCCCAAAATAGATATGTTCCAGACACTTGGCTGGCATATGTTTTGATAGGATCTAGAGTTGCATGCCTATACAGATTTTATCAGAGGATGGGACTGCTCTGAAGTGACCAGGAATTGTCCGATCTCCTCTGTAGATATTAGCAAGAGGTACAATGAAACAAGATAGTTGTCAAGTTCCTGCAGCTTTTCAGCTCCCTGAAACCTTCTCCTTGACCCCATGTAGTGTTAAAATGTGCCTATCATCAGCAAGTTTTTCTGAAGTGTCTATGAACCTGTAGCTGTCACCTCAATACCAGCTCATGTCACCCTGAAGAAGGTGTTTCTCAGCTGGAATATCAGTCCCACAGAAAAATGGTACCTTGCTTCTGTCCAGGAGGGTGAACAGCACTTCCTGCTGCCTTCTGACTTGCAGTACAGACCAGAGAGACTTCAGAACTTCCTGGGGTAAAGCTAGTGCAAGATATAGATGATTAATGCTCACTGATGCTAGGCAAATGTCCTAGCTTTGAAACAAAACCCAGGCTTGTGTCTTTTGGTTTGCTTATAGGATTTTTTTCAAGCTTTTCTTCTAGTCAAAGATTAAAAACTTCTTCCAATAGCCCCAGGTAATCATGTTTCCAAGGACTGGGACTTTTACTGCAAGTTCTGTGCTATGATGGTGTTACAGATTCTTCCGTGTTGGGGAGTAACTACCTTTAAGCACTGTCCTAGAGGATACAAATGGGCAAATAGGACCTTGAGTGCTGTTGGCTACAGCTGCTGACATTTCACAGCCGCATGATCTGAGTTGCTGTTTGGGCTCATGAGGCACCTTCCCTTGTTTTCTCAGATTTTCTCAGTCTCCTGCTGGTTTCTTCTGCTGCAATTTCTTTTCCCAGCATGTCAGTGTGTGAACTGTACTGACTTATTGAATGTGTGATTCCTAGTCACCGAATGTGTTTTGTACCACCTTTCTCATCATCTGAACATCTCCTGAGTGTGGGTTTTACAGCAAATCCCATGTGGTTTGTCCTGCCCAGGCAGGGTATTTTATGAGAACTAACTGGCACTCTGCAGTTCTTGTTTCTTCTGCTTAATCTTATCCTTACATCACAAAAATCTTTTGAAATAAAAAGGATATTTAGAAACCAGAAACCAAGCTATGTTTAGAGCACGTTAATAAAGCTAAATAGGGGTTGGGTGGGTGGTGAAATTTTTGTTTTGCTCAAGACTGGTTTGATATTAATGATGTCTTCACATTGCCAAACACAAATTAAAGTACTGGCAGATTTGTTACCCTGGAGGGGTGGGCAAGTCTCTGAGAGGCGAGAGATGGTGGCACCTTTTCTAGTTAACTTTCCCTTTCTGTCGAGCCTCCTTGTGATTCTGTCATATAGTGTAGAAAGCTTTTTTTCTATTTTTGCAGCTCATTGGCATAATCTCAGTCCTGATAAAACCTGAGTGTACGTGACCACCTGTGGGACTGCACAGATGTCACAACAACTTTGCACCTTCTGGATGCTGAAATCAACAGTGTTTCCTTCAGTGGGTGATGCCCTGAGGTTTCTCGGTTCTGAGAATCCAAGCTTTGTTTAAATTATTAATTTGATTTTCCTTTCCCATACTTCCATGTTGATTTTTTTTGTTACAATCAGCTACAGTCACCAGTTTTTCTCTCTTGTGCCTTCATCTTGCTGCCAACACCTGTTTTGAAAAGGGCAAATCTGTTACTATTACGGTGATTCAGAAATACCTCCAGTGTACTTTCTGAAGGATGGTAGAATCTTTGGACCAATAATCTGGGGACGCTTCTCAGTACCTGTTGAGAATTGTGTTCTTAGATTACAGGACCTTTTTGGTGCTGGTTCCTTGAGTGTAGTACTTACCTGACTCCAAACAGCACTATCAACATGCTCTTCTTCAGCAGTTGGAGAGAAATCAGGCTTATAGTATTCTCTACTTTCTAAAAGATAACCTTGTATGTTCAAAAATATTTTAGTTTGCTTTCCCTTATTTCCTCTGCTGTTTCCTCCCCAGGTCCCTTTCTGGGTATGCATGGAAGAAATTGCAGAGTAAATGGGTAAAACTTAATGGGTTACTAATATTTTGTTTGCTTTGGGAATGCATAACAATCCCTGATGCCAAGCTCCTTAGTGATTCCTGGTTGTTTTTGCCACCTACAATGTCAAAAATCAGGGAGCTGATCGTGAGCCTCATAAACAGGATGGAAAAGAAGGTCCCACATCAAAAACGTCACTCATTCGAGTTTGCATTTTCTCCTATTAAGTTCAAAAAGGAGGATTTGCAAAATCATCCTCAACTCCACCACTCTCCCCCCATCCCAGTTCTTTGGAATTATTGCCTTTTTTGTGCATCAGCCAAAATCTGTGCAACTTCTTTTCACATTGTCTGTCACCTGTTGTGACACAAGCTCTTCAGCTGCTTTGTCTCAAGGCATTAGTGAAGTGTTTGAAAATGCAACAAAACTTTCTAAATGACATTGTGTCATTTAAAACCTAGAATCCTTAGTTCTGGAAAGGATCAGAGTGGATGTCTGAAAGCAAGACAGAGAAGGTATTTTGGGCAGTAGACTAGGATGCAGAAGAAAGAAGCTAATCTCTAACCTTTCTGACCTCTCTCTCTGTTTCTGGACTGTTGGTTTAAAACCAGGTGCAAAAAAGTATTTCAGTGCCTGTGTTGAATTCACATCAGTTAAGATTTTGGTGCTTAAATGGGGCAACTGCCTGCCCTGACTCAGGTCTGTGGTCTATCTGTGCCCAGCCTCCTTCCTTCCACCTGTTGTCTGGGCACTTAGAGGTGATCTGTACAACATCAGGATGGTTGTTGTTCTGTACAGTGGCTAAAAGAGTAGTTCCAATAGGTGTTTTTATAACATGAACCTTGATCCTGACAGTTGAGTTGGCAGGTATTTCTCAGTAAATGTTGCTGCTTTTGACTGCTGTGAAGACTGGGGAAAATAACTTGGTTCACCTGTCACAGAAAGAGATCAAATTAGCTCCATGTGAGACTGTAATTGCTTTTCACTCCCTAGATCACACACAGAAGTTGAGGTCATTTTTGCCCAGCTATTTGCCAAGTTCCTATTTAACTTTTTAGTGTTTACTTCAAAATAACAGGCTTTGTTTTCATGAGAAGAAAGTCTCACAGCCCCTTATTTCCTCCTTTTGCTATGTATTTTGCTTGTAGCGGAAAAAGCATTGGGAAAGGAAACTGTTGTGGATTGGCTGGTTACAGAAAATCCTCCAGCAGAGATCGGGGAGTTCAGGGTGGAACAGGGCCATATATGTGGAATAGACTTCACTGCTTCAAAGACTGAAAAGCTGCTGTAGTGGGAGGCCAAATGCAGTGACTTAATATGGAACCTGAAGTGGTAAGGAGCAGGCTGTCAGCTTGAGCAAACCTGTGGCAAGCTCTGGCAAATCTACTGGAGCTGGTTTATGGAAAGCTCTCTCTAATCACCAGGCAATAGATGAAGTTAACAGGCTGAAGAGGAGACTCTGTAAGTACCATAATCTTTACCATGATAGTCATATAATAGTCTGGCTAGGCTCTTTTTCTTTGAGTGTCGTCTTTGTTTTGCTGGGTTGTTAAAGGAGGAAAAAATTGTCATTGAGGCTGTATGAAGTCACTGAAGATTTCTGTTTTCCCTTGCACAGATGAAATCATGCAGCAGGACATACGGCCGCTGGTAGCAGTGGATATAATAGAGCAGCTCCACAGGCAATTTGCAATCTTGTCAGGTAAGAAGTTGCTGGTAATGACACTCCGTGATTCTCTTGGAAACATATTGGAATGTGTCATGCTGACTGTCACCCTTCAGCTCTGTACAGCAGTTGCAGTAGGATTTTCATATTGCTCCCAGGAAGTGCTGCTACAATCAGATATTCACGATGTATGGAATGGATAAATGCCAAGCTGCTGTACTTGGTTTTTTTAAGCCAAGTTAATTTTCCATGTTCTCCACAATGGGCTGGGAGGAACATATTTAGAGGGCAAGAAATAAAACAAAACTTTCACTACATATCTTTGCACATTGTCTGAGAATCTTGTTTGTGGGAAAAGATTTTGGTCTATCAGGGATCTATTCATGACCTCCCCCTTCTTCCTCATTTGCCTTTGTTTCAGAAATGATTCATTGCTAAAGTGTAAGGGTCTAATCTTTCAAAGATATGATTATTACATATTTCTTTGTTTGCCTGAAGCTTGCAATCACACAAAGTGACGCAGTTCCTTCCCCAAAGAAAGAGCTGATACTGAAATATTTGGCAAATTATTTAATACATTATTTTGGATACTGTAGATGATAAACCTTATCTGGGTCCTAAAACAGTCTCTGCTGTTGACTGCATGGCCTCTGGCAACTCCTTTTGTCTCTATTTCTGCCTGTTCTACAGATAAGAAAATTCAGAATTTGCAATAGAAACAGTGAAATATCATGAATTTGCACCATTGTATCATGAAAATGCTGAGATTACAAGAAAGTCCTCTTGAAAAGCTTGTCCCTCTTGATGGAGAGGAACGCTGGGTATAGAGTGCAGAGCATGCACCAACCCAGTTCTGGAAATGGTCAGCTCAGTGAGCCCAATCCTTGCTGCGTTTTTGTATTTTAAAATACATTCCAAGTTGTCGAAAGAAATCCAAATCTAGTTTACACAGAATTCTTTAAAAGGCTCTGAGTATTAAAACTTGATTTTGGAGGCTTCCAGGTAGGATCCTGTGGCGCTTTCCTAAGCTCAGTAACTAAAGTGTTTGCGTTAGACAGAGGGTATTGACTGAGCAGAGGTGGAACCAACTGCCTTCTCATCTGCAGTAAAACATCTCAGGGTCCCACCTTGCTAGAATTCCTGATGAACACAACCCCCTAGGCAGGACAGGGTCTGTAACTGCATTAAATTGCACAAACCCTTTTCATCCCACTGTTGTGCTCAGTTCAGGGTGAGTAGGAATTGTTGAGAATTGAGGGCCTCATATGCAATTGCCTACCCAATAAAATGTGGAAGATTGCTATTTTTGAACCTCATTACCTTGCAACATTTGGGATCAATAGCAAAAGCTGAATACAGCATGTAATGAGCAACTTATGGAAAGTGGTTTACTAAACAGGAAGAAAAAACCCATGTCCTCTTCCAGCTAGAACATTAAACATGGAATAAAAATGTCAAGGGTAGACATAAAAAAATAATTTTCATATTTCTTTATGGACTCATAATTTCAGCAGTGCCTATATTCTCACCTGCTATTTTAGCAAATTCAACTCTTCACATTTTCTAATTCTTTTATTCTTGGAAGTGATGAGAAAGGTGTTTAAATAAAGCTGTTTAAATGTGAGCTGCTTAAAGACTTGAAAAGTAACTCTTCATAGAAGGCAAGGCTGAGGGGCTTTGTTAGGAATCAGCAAATAACTGTTTCATCAACATAGAAGTACTGATAACAAATACCAAAGGGGAGTGAGAATGTGTCTTTCATGCCCCCATCTACATAAATAACAAATCACATTTTAAGAATTTTCAGGCTTATCTAAAATCTCCTCAGTACAGTCCAGAAATACTATCCTGCTGTAAAACAGGGCAGTGTAGCTCATAGTTTCTAAGTTGATTTCAATCTGAAGTTTATAGCTAAATTTGGAAACCTGGATGCCTCCACTCCAAAATCCCCATGGTAGCATGTGAAGAGGATAAGGAAGGCTTAGAAGACACTCTGCCCCAGTGTCTTATTCTGTTGGTGACCACTGGTGAGTCATAGGTAAAAGAGAGCAGGAATCATCCTTACTCTCCCTCTATTGCCTCCTGCAAAGAGAACTTCAGGTGCAAGCCAGATGTTTCTATATTTTTCAAAAACGCATTTCTCTAAATAATGTAACTTTCTTTATCCTTTAGCAAAAGATTGGTTTTTTATGCAATGAAAACAAAACTGGGCACTCTTCTGCCTCATTTCATTTATTAAAGTGATTCACATGTAAGTGACCTCATTTGATTTAGATTTTTTTCCAGATGGCTCTGTAGCTTTTCCTCAAAGCATGCTGTTTGCTGCTTTTCATTAGGTACAAGCAACCACAAGTATTTGGGTGCTTCAGTGCTTGCCTACATGGTGGCTGAAAATTTGATACTTAGCCTATTTCCTGGTTTTCCATATTGAAATGTTGCAGCTCAGTACCTACTGTCTGGAAAAAAACCCAAAGCCTTCTGTTCTTTGGTGCTACCATCATGGCAGTAAAAGGCAATTCCAATGTTCTTGTAGAGCATCATGGACATAAATTATGTTTCTCTGAACAACTTCCTAACAGTGATTAACCTTTCTGACCTCTCGATGGGGTTGTTTCTTTCAGTCTGGGTGCTGCAGCCCCCAGAGCGCAGCCAGTCACCTCTTCCATGTGCAGAGCCCAGAGGATGTAGCACTGAGTCTGGTTTGTGTTACTCCACAGCCTCTAACTTTGTCAAGCTCTCCTGTTCAGTCCTGTGGACCCCAAATGCATTTGTCCAGTGATAATGAAAGTCAGTGTTTGACTGTTGCAAACTTTGTCATAAATGAGTATTTCTTTGGTTAATACCACCTTTTTAGTTATGGCTGGCAGCTGAGGCAGAGGCAGTGAACTCAAAATGTTCCCTTGCAGTAAAGCAGAAAAGAAAGAGAAAAATGATTGAATCAAAGGCTCTTTGTTTTCTCTGGACATGACTCATTAGAAACACTTCTCTCCGCTATTGCTGTGTGCAAACTTCTTAAGAGGATCTGACTGTCTTGTGGTCTCCGAGCAGATGGTAGAAATTACATAACAAGTCCAATGAGTTTGGTGTTTGATTGTGTCAGGGTCTAGTTATAATGAATGTATTACCTACTGACAGCCTCCTGTTTGTCCTGGTCCTCCACCTACCAGACTAATCAAGACCTTACTCCATGCCAAGAACAGGGAAACTCTCCAAAGCCTTCCCTGGTCCACTGAGGTCATGGAAAAGGCTGCAGTGTAATGTGGTAATGTCCTAATCATGTAATTTTACTTTGGTCATCTCTTTTCCCATGTGCTGATTTAGCCCTGCTTAGCTTGTGAGATTTGGAAGGAGTACTGGTTCTTATGGTTAAATTCTAGTTTTGATACCACCACTACCTCTTTCCTTTCCCTGAAAACCAAACTCCCAATTATGGGACTACAGCTGTGACAACACAGGAGAGCTCAGCTAGGTTTGTGTGTTTCCTGTAGCTGTTAAGGGAACTAGATCACAAAATTGAGTAGTATTGAAAACCTGGTTATTCTAACACACCAGTTTTTACTCAGGAATAAAGAACCACTAGTAAAATACTTTTTCTGTCCTGCTGACAGACCAATAAACTGCTGTACCAATCTGCTGTTGGAGCTGCTACCATTTCTTTCCCCCACACACACTTTTTATCTGCAGCTTCACAACCTGTTCTTATCTGTAATTACTCTGTCAAAGAGCCCAATCTGCCATTTGCAGCAATAATGGATCATGTTGCTAAATCACGACTTTATTAGACAAACTGTCATGGAGTGTATTAGCAGAGAGAATCATTTTCTTTGTGTTCTGCTCTTGTTAGCAGACTTCAGTGGATAGGAGAGTATAACTGAAAACGGTAACTGACTCAAAAGCCAGTTTATTTAATTTGCAAAGCCTGGAGGGTGTTTGGCCATCTGCTTCCTGTTTAAACGGAGCCTTTTGGAAAACCTGGCCTGACCTTGCCAAAAGGACAGTTGGGATCTTTTACAAAAATTGAGACCCAGGAAGCATGATTTAATGAGAAATTCATCACTTGCAACCCTTAATTAACATGGAAAACCAAAACAACAGAGCTTGGAAAAAGCTAGACCTGACGGAAGCAGTGAAACTTCAGCTGAGACTTTCTGGCTGTGTGACCCAAGAGATGAACTGTAGTCAGGGCAGGGCTGTGATGACTCAGGGAGCTCTCTGCATGTGGGCAGGCCCTAGCAGTTAAGCCTGCAGGTGTCAGCAGCATTTGAGAGAACACTTTCCAATACTAACTGATGAGTTAGTGTCTGTGGCAGACTGGGGAGGTGAGCTTTGGAAACTTGCAGACTAATTTTTGGAACTTCTTCTGACTATAGCCCCTTTGTTGGGCTGGTGCTTTTCGTTTGTTTTGGTTTCATTTCCCGAGGGAGTTAGCATATTGGGTGGTCTGTAGTTAGAAGAGCTGCTGGCTATAGAATAGGACTTCAGTAGCCCCTGATTGTCTCAACCATGGATATTTTTTGTGCCTAGGTGGGAGGCATAGGTGGGCTAGAACCGAGGACTGCGAGAGTTTCTAAGTTCCTCACTGTGTTCAGGGCCTTGGCCTGCAGTTGTGATTGCTTTCTGCTTTTACATCTCTCATACCAAGAGACAGCTTCAGCTGTGAGAGCTCTCAGAATTCAGCACTTACACCTCATTTGTCGATCACACCCTTCACACTGCAAAGCAAAATTAAGTTTTCTCAGCTGCCATAACCTTTTCTCCCCCACATATATTCCTTCCCCAAATAGTTAAGCTGTTTTGTTTCCACAGCTGAGTTCTGGCCCCATCTTCACTCCAGCAGCTATTCAGGCTGCATTGGCTGCTGGAAAGTCTGTCTAATAGGAGCAGAGATGAATGCTGCTCTGTGTCCTGGGACTTTGGGGATTGGCACACATAAGAGTGAGTGAAGGTCCCATTACCATGGATACCTTGTACAACCCTGATCAGCTTGTGTGCTATCTCTTCTAAATTTCTTAACCTTCCACAGTCACTCTGACTTCTGACCTGTCACTCAGGTTCTTCCTTTCCCTTTGCCCTTTGGACACAAGTGAAGAGAAAAAACTGAGCAAATTAAGGAGTGTGCCCAGGAAGAGGAAGAATGAGGTGCTGTCATTCTGCAAGCCAGGCAGAAGGTCAAATAATATTTTCCTTCAAAGTCTTGCCTTTCACCAGGCAGTTCAGCCCTCTGCTCTTCTAAACCCTGTTGTTGTTTGCATCAGTTGTGCTCCAGCTTGTTGAGTTCAGGTCTGCATAGGAGACAAAAATCTGATTGGTTTCCTCTGCAGGTAAAATTCTGTGGCTACTCATGATGGAGCAGCCTGAGGAGTGACTGAGGAGCAGTGACCCAGCCTCGGGAGGCTGCCTGTGGGATAGCCTGGCTGCCCAAAGGCAGAGTCAGGAGTGAGGAGCCTCTTGTTAGTTCAGCTGCAGGAGAGCCTGAGCCTTCCCTGCTGCCAGCTGAACCTCCAGCTGTCGTGGCTGCTGCTTGCAATGGCCACTGCTACCAGCAGCTGATTCCCTGGCTGGGCACCAACACTTGGAGCTGCCAGGAGGTGCTGGGGATGGCTGTGTTGCTTGGAGAGTGCTGCAGGGTGGCATCTAACACTGCCTGGAAGAGCTGCAAGTCAGAGAGACAGAGGCCAGTGCATTGTGTGGAGACACTGCCAGGCACAGCCACGCTCCTGGTGCCTATTTTTCATCGTGTCTTTGTTTTTGCTTCTGACTGCACTAAACTCAAGGTATTGCTTACTTCTCCCTTGGAGCTCCTTAGCTCAGCTCATGCCTCAAAAGCTCCTTTGCTCCTGGCAGTCCTCGGGTCCCTTGCCCAGCTGCACATGTACTGCTGAATAACAGAGAGTGTTTCTGGCAGCTGTAAGGTGACCCCTCTCACCTCTCTGCTGTGCTCATTGGCTCACTCTCTTCAGCACTTTGTGCCTTCGCTTTCTAGGTAATGTCTTTTTCTTTTTCCGCCTTTTTTTTTTTCCTTTTTTTTCTCTTGAGGACTAATTTTTTCTTCTGGGGTTCTGTGGAGCTGCTGGAGCTTCCCTATATGCCTTACTTATGATGGGCTGTAAATTCTTCTACTTGGCAATTGAACTATTCTCACAAGTGATGCCCAGGAGTGTAGAGATTGTGCACAGTCCCAGCAAGCACAAGGATGGTACACAGAGATTCTTGAGGCCAAATTCCATTTACTCAGTCCTCATGGCTATGGAACTGACTGAAGACTGTCCCTATTGAGCTTTTAGTTTGTGCTCTTTGCCCTTCCAAGACATTGAGCAGTATCTGGCTACAGTATTTCAAGGACTGGAAGAAATCTTCCCTAGAAAGAAAGGTTGATGGCCAAAGAATAAGAGGGCTGCAGCCTGTCAATTCACATTCTGCAGAAATTTGCATACTGCAGCAATTCTTGGATTAGTGTCAGGGAAAAAAATGGCATTAACTTTTAAATGTATGGAATTGCTCTCTCATACAGAGGAGAGAGTTCTCCAGACACCTTTAGTATTTAAGGAGCTTCCCTTATATCCCTTATCCAAATGTATATGGATCCATTTCCTTTGTAACTCAACTGCTCGAAGTTCAGATATGGGCAGGAAAAACCCATTTGTAACATATTTGTGGTATTGCTTGTCACTCAACGCTTCAGACATGTCTGCTCTCTTCTCATCATAGTACTTAATTTCTCAATACCAAACTCCCTCAAACTTGCCCCTAATTTCCTGGTGTGGCAGGAACTGAAGGTTTCCTTGTTTATTTCCCTGTCTGAAATACAGCTCTGCTGAACCATCTGAGGATTCTGGTGTGGTTGCAGCAGGAAATGTTGCCTTCGTATTTGTGAATGAGATAGAGATCAGGAGCTGTTAAGGGCCTGTGGCTTAGTCAGAGGCAGGAGCTGCTGACTCTTAGTTGAATGTTCAGTCTGAGGCTGCTCCTAAGTGGCCTAGATTTGTTGCCAGTGGTGAAAGGAAGAAGTCAGTGTTTAGTCTGTTTACATTCATTCATTGGATGGCTTTTTATAGGAGAAGATCCCATGGCAAAAAACCAGCCACATACATAGAGTGCATCATCAGCCTGCCTCGTCCAGCTCAGGGAATAGGCCAGGGGAAGAAAAGCACATGTGCGAAGGAAGAGGCAAGAAATGAAATTATAGGGGCACAAAGAGATTCTCGTCAGCAGGAGCATTAGAAGGACCATTTGAAACTTGTAGTTTAAACAAATCTTGAGTATAACTGCAGATAAACTATCAGGTGTTGAAGGAGGACATCCAGGGGAATCTCTATCTTATCCTCCAGTGGCAAATATTGCTGCCTTAAAACAAAATATTCCAAGTTACTACATCTCCCTCATTTAAAGTATATTCACATATTTGAAATACATGAGTGGGGAAGTTTGGTGCCCAGAAATCCTGTGATTTCAAGATATCAGGTATGAAATACCTTGGCATGCACTGATCTCTACACAAAGAGACAGCAGACAAATTTGGTATTAAATTTTCCTGGCTGTTGCTGTTTGTGTCCAGGAGATGTCACTGAGAATCTATAACAAACCAGCCTAACTGGGAACCTGCTGGTTGGAGTTCCTGGTGTAGAGTGCAGCAGCCTGGGCAAAGCCTGACTGAATTTTCATGACAGCATATTCTACATCACTGCTGACTGCAGACAGTGCAGCTGGAGATCCAGCTACCATGCATCAGCATTTGGCATCACCCCAAGGCCAGTGGGGAGGTCAGTGTGGAGGCTGTGGCTCTGCTCAGCATTTGAAATCCAATTCAGTGCAGTGTGAATGATGGCTTTCGTGCTTTCTCTCTTGGCTGAGAGGCTTTTGAGTCTCTGTAGGCCTGTTTTCCCCCTATAAAGGTGAGTTTAGTGAATGATCTAACACAACAGAGTCATTTTCACATGTAATCAAAGCAATAATCAACCTTCAGGAAGAGAAAGAAGGGCTAAAGGTAGTGTGCTGTTACCATGTCACCAGATGTCAAGAAGAAAAAGGATTTCCTTGTTCAAAATTCCTGTTTTCTAGAGCTCTGAATTTTACCTCGTGCAAACATTGTATTCTGCAGCATTCCAGCTCTCCATAGCCAGACAGCATGGAAAGGATTTTAAATAATCCAACTGAGGCTGTGAGGATAGGGCAGAGGCAGGATCAGGACTAGCAAGGGACTGTCCACTCTACAGAGAAATAGCCAGGAATTGCTGGAGCACCTCCTTGCAGTGATCACCAACACAGGAGCAGGAGAAACTGGTTTGTGGCATTAGCTGTGGCTATCAACAGGGAAAGACAATGGTGGATGGGAGCAGCCTGGAAACAGGGATTATTTGAGGGGATTTAGAAGGTGCTTTCAAGGAATGAGAACGTGCTTTTTTTTTTTTCTTTTTTTCCCCCCCACTCCCATGCTCCTAGTGGGATAATTTATTGGATATTTTTCTGAGGAAGGTAATTTACTGCCTCACAGCTTCCCCTTTACTAAAGAGAAACCCAGAATATGGCTGTCCCTTGGGCAAGAGTCCTCTGTGTGTCATAAATGACTCAGAAAACTGTGTCTACAGCAGAACTACACTCACTATTGGGTTGTTAGAGAATTCCTGAGCCTGGTGCAAAAAATAGGTTTACATAAAGATTGCAGAGAAAGGAGAAAGACCCAGGGAAAAGCACATCCTTAATACCCTGTTTAAAGAGAAGTAAGCAATGAGGTACCTGTAACAAAAGCTTTGTTTCATCGTGTTCCTTTATGTGCTGCTGCCTCCTCAGTCTGCTCTCAGCTTTAAGTCCAAACTGGTGAGAAAACCCCTTCTAACTTCTGTGTGGTTGGACTGATGCCCAGATTTATCAGTGGAACCAGGTTGGGATTGGTGCTACAAGTAAACAGGATTTGTGCTGTGGACTACAGCAGCTGTTGGAGCTGAGCAACTGTATCAGGAGAGATGTAAAGACTGCTTGGTTCCAAGGGGCTTGGCTCCATGCTTCCTGTATTCTACCTGAATCTGGATCAGGGAATCCCTCAGAAAGGGTCTCTTCTTAACCTTATTGCTTATGAGTTTGGCAGTTCCCTGTCCTGTTTAATAGAAGTTTGATGCAAATAAGCATGATAAGCAAAATTCCTCCAACGCACTTTGAGCATTCTTAAGGAAAGACCTAAGCCTGGATTGGTCCCAGGCTTGTATTGTGGGCTATATGTGTGTATTCAAAGCTTATATGCTCTATTACTTAATTTCATTTGATGTCTAGAAGGAATTGGAGACTGCTGTACTTATACATAGGGAAATACTGTAATGTTATCGCAAGACATTATTTGGAAATAGGTAACAAAGAACAAAAAAAAGCACTTAATCAGAATTATGCAATAGATTAATGAAAATCTGAGAATATCAAAGGCTAGAATCTCATCTGGAGTAAATGGAGGTAATGAAACTACAGTGAGTGATATCAGATTGGAGCTGATGGTGATTACTGGGTGTGGATGTTTCACAAGGAGAAATATGCCAGTGTTTCCCACTTGAGTACTGACCAGTCTGTCCAAAGGCATAAAATCACCTTCTAAACTTTATGACTTGTCTTTTGCAGGAGGAAGAGGGAAGGATGGGGCACCCATTATAACTTTTCCAGAGTTTGCAGGATTCAGTGAGATACCTGATGATGATTTTCTGAATGTGGTCACTTATCTAACCAGCATTCCCAGGTGAGGCTAAGCACAAATTTCTGCTGATTTCCTGAAGAGTTTTGCTTCCCCAGTGGCTTGCTGATTTTAGTGGTGCTACCAGGACATACCAGTTCCTCTGCATCTCTCCAGCCATTATGAAACTTCCCTATCTACTGGAATTGTGTCATTTGCATGGAAAAAAAAGCTTCACACAGGGCATGTTGAACTGAATTGGAGCAGGAATAGATCTGAAGAGCAGCAGCAAAGATGGCAGATCAAAGGGAGCTAAGAGGGGCTGTTTGTGAAGAGTCTCAAGGGCACTGGATGTGTTAAGGGAAGGGCTGCTTCAGGAAGGAGCCATGCTTACACAGGTTTCATGACTGCTTATTCTCTGAGTCCATCTTTCTATCCAGCTTTTCCTTTGCTGAGAAAGCAAGTGAGGTGCCCCACTGACAGGATTTTGGCAAGCACCATGTGCTTTCTGGTACTTCATTTCTTTGGAGGTTGCTCCACAACCAGGATAATTTCCTTACTTTTTTCCTGCAGCTTCATAAGGATAGTGAAACAAACTGACTTCCCCTGCTCTGAGGAAATGTACTAAGGCCTGCCTGCAGAATTACTTTTTGTTTATCTAGGAGAGATTAATATTTTTTCAGTCCCCTGATCCTGTCTCTAGACCATGACTCTCTGTGCTAGTGAGAAGCACAGCAAAAATTTATTATTTCCTGTGGTCTTCTGTGAAAAGGTGCTTAGAGGATCATAGCGGAAAATGTGCCTCCTTCACGTTTGGGTGAGAAGTTTTACAGCGCCGCCTACGTGTATTCCCCATATTTGCTAAAGTTGTTGCCAAAGAGTTGCCAAAGCAAGCAGAGAGAAACCACATACTGTGAACTTAACAGCTTCATTGTTTCACTCTGCTCTGTGGAACTTTTGTTCTGCCAGGGGAAACTGTTTCGAGTATTTCTTTACTTGCTTCAGGTCTGGGAGGGTGACCAGCTTCAGCATATATACTACAACAGCAGCAGTGGCTGAGAAAACCACAAAACTAGTGTTTCAGTTCTTTGTACTTGGTATGCAGGGAGATGATTCCCAGTGATTTTGTCAGATGTTAGGGAATCAGCATGTTGCATTGTCAACATGGTAGACAGAAATGCTTTGAGCTTCTTCAGCCTGTGTGAAGCCCAAAAGCACAGATGTGTTCAAAAGAAATTAGTCAAATTCATGAAGGATTGCTCCATCAATGGCAGCCAATGGACACAATGGCTCAAATGCAAATTCAGGCTGAAGAAATTAATTTATTCCTTAATGCTGGCACTTGGGAGAATATACCAAGAGAAGTATTGTCCTTCTCATTTTCCTGTTGCCTTTGTCTCAGTAGCCACTATCTACCAATGTTGGAGTCAGGGTTTTGAGGTAGACGGACCTTTGCATTGATTCAGTTTCAGTTCTGTGTTTTCTCTTCCCCTGAGGAATCCCAGAGCCATGTGCAAAGAATGAAGAATTGAGTTTCAAAACTTAGTAAGTCAGGAGTGCTGTGATATACCTATTTTACAGATGCTGAGATATGTGTGAGTAATATCTCCTCTGCAGGCTCACCAAAACTTGTGTTAAGTGACTGTTCAGTTTGCTCTAAATGACCTGTTCAAGGTCAGTGACAAGCAAGGGCTTGAAGGTACATTTTCTGCATACCAGTACATTGGCCAGAATTCCTTTCTCTTTAATTTGACATGGGTTAAGTACTTTGATAAACAGGTGTCCTTCTCTCCTTACAAAAGAGGTCATGTAATACAGCATCTCGAGTCAGTGTTCAAGGACTAACCTGAATGTAGACCTGAGGATGGAATAGTTCTGCTGATTGCAGATATTTCATTCAGGGAAAGGGAACCTTTCTATTAGACATCTGTAGACCTAAGGAAATGTGCCAGAATTTATTTTGGAGGTAAGCCTGATGTTTATCTGTTTTTCAGGATTGTCTTCAAATCCTTCTTTTCAGAGAACTGGAGAAACCCCTATGCATTTTCATAATGAGGGTAGAGATATTATAGTACTGATACTGAGAAAGCATTGATAGAATGTGTGTGTGTGTTTGTTTTTAAGCAAACTTTCTCAGGATGCACACTCAAGTGAGGGTTCTCAGCTGTACATCCACTTGTGCTGATGCAGCCACCTTGGCCAGGCCTCTTCCCATGGCTGTTTGTCTGCATTCATCCCTTGGTGCCAAATGACATTCAGACCTTGGCATGGCCTTTCAGCATGCTGGTTGAAACAGGATCACTTGCTGACACTCTCTGTTTCCCTGGTTAAATTTAGGACTTCAGTCAGTCCTATCTAGCTAAAAAGAAAAAAAAAATCCACAACCCCCCCAACAACAACAAACAAACAACCCCATAAACAAGCAAAACAATAAAAAAACCTCCACATGAAAAAGCAAACATACAAGTACCATTGACTTATCTCAGTGACAACAACTGGTGCTTTGCTGAACATCATTTGAATGTGAAGGCCCCTGGTTGAGACTTTTGTGTTTAGTTTCTCACCCTTTCTGTAACAATCTGCAACACACACAATATCTTTGTTGCCTTTATTTGAACATTATCAAGGAATTTTATTCTGTGGAATATTTGTTGAGCTACTGAAGGATATGTGTGTGTTTGTGTATATCTCAGACTACTGAAGGGTATGTATACATTTGTGTATTTATAAAAGGTAATACAGATGAATTCTCTTCCCCGTGCTTGAGAGGCACTGCTGCAAACACATTTTCTGTCCTCTGCAGAGAGCTGCATGTTGCACTACTAAAGAGGAAAGGTCATGTATTGTCATTGAATTCTGTAATCCTCAGAGGAATCCTGTAAAAATACTGAATTGGAAAATTCAGTGGGTTTTCCAGTTAGCAGTATGAACTACTAGGAGCATTCACATGGCATCCCAGTTCTGCACAGTACTTTGGCTTTCAGTTTTTGATCCTGCAGAGCTGCAGCAAGAGCTCACTGTTGTTGCCGTGTTGAGGTCTTCAGTAGATTATTGACATGAGTTTGGATAAAATGACCCGTGGAAACAGAGTTCCTGGGTTGATCCTTGTATGGACAGCAGAATAGGGATCAAGGAAATACTTTAAACAAATTTTTTTTTCTTAATCTGTGATTAGATGTTTGATTGCAGCATGTCCTCTGATTAGGATATTTATACTCTTCCTGCCTGCTTCTGGTTTGTCCTGAGATGCCTGAGCCATCCTGCTCTTGTGACGTTTCTGGACACTCAGTGTGTACTTCTTAGCTTCTCCAATGCTGAGTGCTCTTAGAAGGCAGAGAGAAGAGCAGTCCCACTGAAACCTTGCACTCCAGAGTGGGATTTCTGAGAGGGTAAGAGAGGATGGGGTATTTATGATGTCTGCATAGATGGAATGGAGCACCAAATCACTGCCTCTTAGATCCTCCTTGAAAAGCACTGAGAAGGAACAGGAACTGTTATTCTAGCCCGTATGTTGAAAAGGATAGTTTTGAATGACTTGCAACCCCAGAACAAGTTTGTGATTGGCAAAATAGGACTCCTTAATTTCTGCTTTGCCTACCAGAATTCCTGGGTCTTTGTGTACACGAGCCAGGGGATACTGAAGCCCTGGAGCTCAGTGCCCCTGTCAGGTGTCAGCATACTTGGAGAAAGAAGACTGTAGGGAGGTGTTTAATAGCTTAAATTATTTTGCAGGAAAAAAAAAAAAAAAGATCTGGAGGTTTTGTCTTCAAAAGAGCACAGTATAATTTGTGATCCTGAACTATTTATGCCACCTAGACTGGCAGCAGAGTAGCACAGCAGGTGAGAGATTCAGCAGATAAAATATTCATGTTTTGTGTAAGCTGCTAGCCTTATGCTGGAAAGAGAAATTTTGCTGGCTTTCCTTTTTATGTGCATCTCTGCCAAATATTCATTCTTTCCACTGTACGTTGTGTTTTCATAATGGGCTGTGAGCTGCGGTGGAGGCTGTGTTTTGCTGCAGTTCTCTGCCTTGGAACAGCAGTGTCTCCCTGTAACCCAGCACACCTATTTCATCTGTTTTGCAGTCTGGAGGCTGCCAGCATCGGATTCATCATCATCATAGACAGGCGACGGGACAAATGGAGTGCAGTCAAGGCATCCCTGACACGAATAGCAGTAAGTGCTTGCTTTTGTTATATATCTTCTAGAAATTAAAATTGTCTGCTGAACCTTCAGCACACGATACAGCCTCCTGTGCTCATTTTAAGCTCCCATTTTCTGGCTGTGGATGCAGATTCTCCCCGGCCCTGCAGCTCGTAAATGTTAAATAAGAGAGGGAGGAAGCTGAAAAGACAAATTACATAATCTTGCTTACTGCTGAATTAGGACAAATTCCTTATTTTCTGGGTTGATTGCAATGTAAATTCTGGTAATTTGCAGTTGGTTCCTAGAGGATTATAAGAGGTACCCCTTCCGTGCCCTGAGGAGGGATGACGTGGCCTGCTTTTGAAAGAAATAGATCCCAAGGGATTTATGCTTGCACAGCAGTAAATGATCTCTGTCAGAAACTCTTAATAGTTTATTATATCTCTTTTGCGAAAGTCAGAGCTGGACACTGATTTTCAGTGCTAAGAAAAGCAGCTGATTTTATACATCCCTTACTAGGAGCATTGACTGTGTGAGGACCAAGCACTTAAACACAGAGGTGTAGGATAGCAGGATGACAAAGGTGACTTTAAGTTCTTTCAATGTATTTAGACAGAAATATTTTTCATTCTTAGGCTTTTTTGCTGCTCTGTTCAAGAAATGGTTCTTTTTTTATGCTTGATGAGCTCAGAGGAGTGTGAGAGATGTAGGCTGGGTGTTGCAGGCAAGGCCATGTCTGATGAACGTGTTGAGTGCCTGCCTGTGTGTAAAAATATGTGATATTAAAAAGATTCAAAACCCTTAGCAGAGTGAATAGGTGGGTCAGCCTGGGGAATCCATCTGTGCTACCAGCTTCCCTCACCAGTCCAAAGTGGGCAGCCAGCTTTGCCCTCTAGTGGCTGCAGCCTAAAAAATGGGAAAACCTCTGGCGTGGTGGTGCAAATGGGAAATGGTGGGGTTCGGATCTGGGGAAGAAAGGCACTTTTCAGGAACTTTGGAATTCTGTGATAAATCTGTATCATGAAACAATATGTGGCTGGGCAGTAAAATCCATGGGTCAGTCTTCCTGTTGGGTTTGGAAATAGTGACAACGAGCACCTGCTGAATGGACCAGCTGATACAATGAGCAGCTGGACTGAGGAAGATCCAGTAAGTCCTACCTGCTTTGCCCTGGTGAGGAAACACTTGGCTGAAAGTAAGGTGGAAATGTGCCTTCTAAGAATTCTATATTTCTTGCAGGGAGCATTTCCAGGAAACCTGCAGCTGGTGTTTGTCCTGAGACCCTCCCGCTTTATCCAAAGGGCAATCGCTGACATTGGCATCAAACTCTATCGGGATGACTTTAAAATGAAGGTACCGGTAAGCATGCAGTTCTTTGTCCATGCATTTTCTTTATCTCCATCTCTGCACTTCTGGGCTGTCAGCAATTTCTCATAACCCAGGATTGCAAGTGACACCTGGGGCCTTTCATCCAGGTCTGTGTGGGGATGCAAAGAGTTAATTAGCAATGGATGGTTCATCATATTTAATGGACGTGTTCCCATGTCCAGTCTAGCTTTAGAATGTGACTCGGTTTTTAAGTACTGGCATTTTAACTCAGTGGAGATGTTCCCTTCCTGTAGGCAGAGGTAGATCCTGCTCCAGTGGCAAACACAAGTATTCAGGACTACAGAGCAGCAAAAGCTTAGGGCTGAGTTCTGCACTATTTGATGGGTTATCCATGGGAATGTTGACTGTCCCTGTAAAATTGGTTATTCTGAATGTCTTTTATGACTCCTATGCCCTCAAGATTCAGAATTTGTATTTTACTTATTTTTATATGCACTTGGCATATGCTGTAGGTTGGTGAGACTCTGATATGAGGAAGGTTATCCTGAAAAAGTTTCAGATTATTCTATGAGAGATTTTTTAGGAGTTGTTTTTTATGAGTTGTTTTCAGCTGCATGTTTGCATGTGGTGTCAAAAATTTTTAAGTTTTATAAATAAACTTGAATTATGGTTATTGATGATATTTCATCCTGGATCAGACTCATACTGTGCTCCACAGTGACTTTAGTGGAGGGATTTCAGATGACTGTTCTAGATTTTGCTTTTGGGTTTATATTGTTTTGCAAAATATTTATGGTTCTCCAACCAATTCTAGCTCTGTCATCACTCGAGTTTGAAGTTCAGGTGTTTAAAACACTTTCTGTTTCTCCTGAATTGAGAGACAGCAGCTGTTCATTACAGTGCATACAGAAAAGGAACCATGAACATACATTTGTTTACTGTGGTTAAATTGTAACATTTACTGTCATTTGATAAGGGTGGCTTTTTGGTAAATGCAAAATTGATTAAAAAAATTGTTTGAATACAAACCAAAATATTTTATAGTACTTTAAAAAATGGATGTACCTATATTTAATATGCCCCAATCTGTTACTATGAAAACAGTGGTACCAGTGATTGCAGCCTGGAAAGGGACAGCTTTGTCAAGGACTGGCATTTTCCAACAGTTCAGCATTTCCTGTACTTTTAGCAGTTTATTTGCTGTCAGAGTTGCATTTCAAAACTTGGAAGGGATCAAAGTTGGATGAGAGGTTAATTCTAGGCAGGGGTCAAGCACTGCATTAAGTATGAAATGGTTACTTACCTTTCTTACAGGCAGGAAAATCAAGATACCAGTTTAGTTTGGGGTCATCTTGGATATTTTGAGTCTTCCTGGGTATGTCCACAGAGCTTAGAGAGCAACCTTGCAAAAATTAAGAGCATGACACACTTGCTGGATCTGCCTGCCTCCTGCCCAGATATCTGTAGACAACCTGTCAGATTTATATACAGGCTGCCCACATATGTCTGATGCTATTCTGAGTTGCTTAGGGTTGTACTACAGGTGTTCTGAGTTCCTGGGATCTGTCATGCTCTCTGGAGGGGTTTTTCTCCTGTGTTGCAGCCCATCCTAAAAGTACCATCTGGACATGTCCTTGTGTACCCAGTTTCAGAGTGGTGAAGTTACTGAGAATGATGTCTTGCCCTCCTTGAAAACAGCATCCTAAATGCCAAGATGAGAACAGGACCAGAGAGTTTTTGCTCCATTGGAGATTTCCTTACTCAAGGAATTAGGGAGCAGTACCTGTCTTCAATATAACTATGATCTTTTAAATTGTTTGCAGGGTTTTTGTTTGTGTTGTGTGTTTGGCCCTATGACAACATTCATGTCATAACTGGGCTGTGGATGGGTGGCATTTCCTATCACAACTGTGAGTACGTCAGGACCAAGACATGAGCATCCAAAAGGAGCTTCAAGAATATTGTGTGCACTTGTTAAGCAAACATTTGTTCAGATGTTTATTTGAGCTATCAGACTGCAAATATGTTCAGTAAAATATGTTTTCTGGGTTAAATCAACACTGGAATGAGTAGAAACCAGAAGATCAAACAGGAACTGGAAATAAAGGCTGAAATAACCAACCAGACACAAAAAGGAAATGCAGGATTTATATCACATTGACATGCAAATATGGGTAATAAAACCTCATCAGGTAAATTTCTACTGGGATATTGATTTGATTAGATATTATTAACCAGGATCAAGATATAAAAATATAGGAGACACAGCAGGCTTCATCTGAGATTAAAATCTGTGAATTCAAAAGGAACACCCAGAGATGTATCCAAGGAACCTCTCATCATAGGAAGTGAATTAAAGCATCTTCAGAACATATATAAAAGACTGAATAATCTGTCCATAGCAAACACTTCCTTGAACTTTGTTAGCTGTGACTTCTTTTTGACAGCCTAACCCATCCAGAAGCAGCTCCATGTTCTACACTGACTCTTCTCTTCTAAACTGCTGCTCCCTTGCACTCTCCAGCTGACTGACTGTGGCTGTCTTCTGTCTGGCAAGCAGCATGGGAGATGCTAATGCTCTCTTAGATTGGTTTTTTAGATGGATGATGGATTGCTCATAGGCTTTCTCCTGCAGGAATGCCTGCATGGTGAAGCCCCATGCGCTGTTGGGTAGCACCAGGGCTGGCAATATTAATAGGTTTGTTTTGTGGCTCATGCTGAGCATACCAGGTTAAAGCAAAAATAAAATTCTTCCTAAAAGAAAACTGCATGACAGCGTTCCTCTGTGGTTTCAGTGAGGTTTGAAGTATCAGAAGATTTCCAACTTGTCAGCAACATTTCTGATGGGGAAGAGCTACAAAGCAGTTAGGACTTACTTTTTCAAATGTGATTTCCAATTCAGAATTAGTGCTTAGACTTTGTTCCAGTGTGAGGCCTTTTCGAGATGATGCAGCTTTTTGAACTTTCTGGCTTTGATCACAACAGAACAGTGTTTCATAACACATTCAGGGAACAGTTTTTCCTTTAACTTTGGCTGAGGTACTCATCTTTCTTTGCCACAGTCTCTTCGCCAACAAGATCTCCTTGTTTCTGTGTTTAAAGACAGGGGTCAAGGAGAAGATGAACTGCTGGAAGTGATAAAGAATAGAGTGAGACCCTACTTGAGAATTTTCAGTCTGTATGGGTCCCTGGGGCCAGATGCATCCTGCACTATATTCTTGTATCCAAGTTAGGTTAAAGTTTGGATGGATGGACAACTACCTGTGGTTTTAAAAACTAGTTTCTTGATGGGTTAGGAGGGTAATGGTAATGGTCATACTCTGCCTGGAAGTGGGCAACAAGTGGAGTGTTGCAGAGATACCTGCTGGGACCTGCCCTGTTTGATGTCTTCATCAGTGACATGGAAGAGGCAACAGGCTGCACTGTCACCAAGGGTGCAGATAACCCTAAACCATGAGGAGCAGATGGTATACTCCAAGACAGGGGCACTGGAACAGAAACTCAAGGAATGGGCTGAGCAGCATATTATTTTATATGTACAAAAGGGGCAAAGCAAAGTCCTGCAACTGGGAAAGAGTTTCCTTCCAGAAGGATTTTCTTCCCCAAGAAAGAACTCATTCTTCCATTCAAGTTCTTCCCTTCCAACACAACAGTTGTGCTGTTGACAGCAGTTCACACTGTGGCCTGACTATCTGGGGAGCATCTCTGCAGAAGAGGACTTGGGAACTTGGTAGACAGCAAACTGTACATGAGCCAGAGTGTGCCCTGGTAGCAAAGGAAGCCATCAGCATCCTGCATTAACAGGAGCATGGCCAACAGGTTGAGACAAGCACTCATCTCCCTTTACTTGGCTCTAATTAGATCACATGAAGAACATTCTGTTGAGTTTTGGTTCCCTCAGTCAAGAAAAATATTAATCTGGCATAATCTTGAAGAGCCAAGAAGGTCAGGACTTGAAGCATGTGTTCTGTAAGAAGATGCTGAGGGAACTGTGCTTGTCTAACGTGGAGAAGGGAAGGCTTAGGAGGGTTAATATGACATGGCAACAGCTTTCCAGTCCCTCCAAGCAGGTTACTGGGCACTGCAGTCAGCTTGTGCATGATGGTAAGACAAAAAATAACTGACATAAAGTGAAAAGAGGGCCGTTCTGACTTGACATAAGGAAAAACTTTCTCACCACAAAGACAGTCAGGCAGCAGACCAGACTGCCCAAAGAGGTTATACAATCTCCAATCCTTGGATATTTTTAAGTCTCAGGTGAATAAAGCCCTGAGCAACCTGGTTTGATATCACAGCTGACACAGCTTTGAGAAAAAAGTTGGACTAGAAAGCTGAGATTCCTAGCAACCTGAATTAGTCTAGGAAGATTCTGTAACAAAGATCAGCTAAACACTTGTTCAGGTTTGTTCTCAAGGTTTTTCTTAGAGAAGTCCTAGCCTAGAATATGCATCCTCTTGTCTCCATAAATCTGCACTCATCTCATTGTCCACAGTGTTTGCCAGTGTACTTACCATGCTCCATTGGAGCCTGCTGACATGCAGAGCCACTTGAGCTTTCTTTAAATAGGGCTAAGTAACACATTTGACATATTACTGATATTTATTTATTTAAAATTTTTAGTCATTCGTGCTCAACTTGTTGCTCTTCTGTTGCTGAAATCATGGCATATCTTTTAGCTGTTGAAACAATAATAAATGTGTGCTATTTGTGTAACCACTTGTCTTGACAAATTTACAGTGGTTGCTAAAAGGTAATACTGCTTATCTGAAGCTGAATTCAAATCTTGTTTGGCTTTCTTCAAGCAAGTCTAGTGGTAAGGAGATTCTAAAGTAAAAAAATGAATCTAGGTTTATCTCTCCTTTCCAGTCTGTTATGATTTTAAATGGAAAAATGCCAGTGAATTCAGTGAACATACAGTGCCAAAAAAATCAGAAAACTGAAAGAAAATCTTCCTCTCAATGGTTTCATTTCAGCACTTCCCTGGATCAAGTAGTTGGTGTTGAGGAAGCTGTTTAACTTGCCTGTGCCTCCATTTCTCTGTAAATAAAAGCTATCTAGAGAATAAATTATTTTATCAACGTTTGTGTGAACATTATCAATACCATACTTTTGCTCTTGATACACATGCAAAATGAGGCAGCCCAGCAAGGAGGAAGGTGATGTCAAACCAAGGTTAGTTCAAGAATGTCCATGTACACATTGAGAAGGCAAAATCTAGGGGAAATAAACTGTGGCCATGGCATGAGAAAATGGAAAACAAGAACTGATAGCCCCTGCTGGAACTGCAGTGGTCATATATGTTAAGGCAAACCCAGATCCTAGGAACAACGATTGAAAGGGTCGTTATTTCTCTCAGCCCAGTGTGTTTGGATTTGTTTCAGATCATCATGTTAAATTCTGTCTCTGATCTGCATGGCTACATTGACAAGAGTCAGCTGACCCGGGAGCTGGGAGGAACCCTGGAATACGGCCACAGCCATTGGATCCATCACCGAACTGTGAGTGCTGCTGCTCTTCTTACACATCTGCACCAGAGCTGTCCATGGGACAAATGCAAAGCAACCATTAAGCAGTAACTTTTCAGTTCCATTACAGCCTATGGATTCTGCTAGGGACTCAGGGAAAGAGAAAAGCAAATTCCCCAGAAGTTTGTCATAGAAGCAGTAATTGTATCTCACTGTGTACCTGGCCCAGGGCCCAACAGTGTCCTGGTATTCTTACTCAGCAAGGCCTGTGGGCACGTGCTCTTGCCTTTTAAATAATTGATGGGATTCATAGGCCTTCAGCTGAAGTTGAAAATAGGCTGTAGCATTTTGAGGATTTGACAAAGGTCAAAAGTAAGGTCAAAAGTCTCACTTTATTGAGTAATTATGTCCATGTTTTTAAGAGAATAAAAATACTCCGGGCACTATCTTTTATTTTTCATTTCTATGCTATACAAGCATGCACTTCAGCTGGGTCTTATTTTGGGTAACTGAAGAACAGTTGTTACTAGGAAGGCAGAAAGATTTTTTATTCTATTGAAGGAACTTGTACAGGTTAGATTGTTTGTTCCCTTTTTGGGCTGGTTAATACATTTCAGTGTCTGCTTCAAAACAGTGTAAACAATTCATTATGGTGCCCAGTTTAGATGACAGTTCACAAAAAACAGAATCCAAACTCTGGCATATTAGCAGAAAAAATATTGTCTCATTTTTTCTAAGCAAAAATGGGCTAAGCTGGGTCATGGAAAAGTAATTTCACAGAGAGTTTCTACAATGATTGCATCTCTGTTTGTGGGTCTACTTGCAAGATTGGTATATTAGAGCCCACATCTAATGTGAGCCTCAATGTTTTGCAAAGTTCTGAGCAGCCCTGGGTTTGAGTCCGTTGTTGCTGATGGGCAGGTTATACCTAACTCATAAAAAGAGCTTTTCTGAGGTAATTTAAGTCAAATCACTTTTGTCACTTTCTTGCTATAGTTTTTTTGTGTGCTTTGCTGTCCTTAAAAAATTAAATTTTAGTCTCCCTGAGAACCAGCAAATATTTCAGGCTTCTAAATATGCAAACATAGAATCTGAATTTCATCTAACATTAATTTTCTACATTTATAACTGTGTTGACTATAATGAGGTTAGGGTTGAGATGAGTGAACAGGCTTATGTCAAAAGTATCAAAAATATGAAACTGTCCCTGAAGGAAGGGGGAGTGTGAAGAAATGAATCATCTGTAAGAGCTTTCAAACAGCAAAAGGTTTGAAAATATGAAGGGGGATAAAAAGAGTTACAAGAAAGGTTGTATTATTTATTAATGATAGGGGTTTACATAAAGCAATAATACATAGTTTGATAAAATATGCAAACAAAAATGAGCCAAGAATTTAGGGGAGTAGGGCTATGTAATCCCCAGAGGTTTTGGTTAAATTTGTTGGAAAAATTTTTACCAAGCATAGAGACTTGAAAAAAACCCAATGTAATTTAGGTACATGAAACAATGTATTGCTCATATACACAGGAGAGAGTGGGGGCAAGCATTCTATTAAGTGAAACACTGACAAGTTCATGGTGCAGTCAGCCAAGGAATATCTACTGGATAAGAGGTTGTCATCAAGGAAGTGTCAGATTCCATGGCACCTTGAAACAATCTGACATCCAGTCTTGCTGAGCTATGGTCTTCATGCCCTTTGCTGCTTCTCTCTGTGTTCTCATATCTTGTCCTGCCAGTGCTTTTCTTCTGAAAAAACTTGAGACTCTGGCTAAATGGCAGTGACACAGCAACCTCCTTGCATCATTCACTGTTTCTGCTCTCTTCCCTTGGCTACCAGGAGCCTATGGACTCCTACAGAGTGCATTTTTGGCTTTCAGTAAATGGCCTTTGGTCATGGATGGCCATGTCTGTGTTGCAGTCAGAAGTGTGACATTTCAGCCAACTCTAATCCAGTAGTTTCAGTGCTGAGAACATCAGGATACAGCTGCTGAGCACTAAGACAGAGCATATGTGGGTCTGTACTGCTTGTGTTGAAAGCAGACATGAATTTATGGGGAAAAAGGGAAGAAGGCTGTGAACTCTGCTAGCATTGCCTCATGAGGGGCATGTTTGAGATCACAAATGTGGGCTAATTTCTCTCTACACCTTTTGAATGATGCTCTACCTCCAGTTTGTTTTTCACTGAGCACACAGCATAATTTCGTCTGTCAGGGCTGCAAACAATGAATTCCCATTATTGCTGGAGAAAGGAATGCAATGTACAACAACTAAATAGTGTTTGATTTGGTGTAAGAGCATCCCTAGTGCTTGTTGACTGACTCAAACCTGTGGGGGTTTAGATCAAAAAGTACAAAGAATAAAGAGCTATACAAAACAACACAGTCACCCCCAAATTTGGGCATGATCATGAAAAAACACCCCATGCAGTTACTTGCTACTAGATATAAAGGTTTTAATCACATGTCATAGGTCTGAACATTATATTCTGCTCTGAGAAAGTGGCATTGGTTTTTTTTAGCCTTCCTCACTTCCCCATTCTTCATTAAAACAACAGATTCCTGACAAGTTTTGTGTTGGTGTACCCAAGTGATAAAGAAACAGCAATGTTCTGATGAATTTATGCATTTTAACTGTATTCGTAGTTACTTGTTCTTGAGTTTGTGTGCTAGCATGGACAGATGGGAGGAAATGACTAGAATGCATCTAGTACAGAGAGGCAAAATGGAGATGCACATATTCAGAAGTCAGGGGAAGACAGATTACTGCTGAGTGAACAATGGCTGTATAAATATAAAGGCTTTGCCCTATATATTTTAGTAGTGTTTCTCGACTTAAATAAAGCCTTCATTAAAATTTTAAATGCAGCAGAATTTCCCAGCAAGCATGGGCAGAGGATCTGAAGTTCCAGGCCTGGCTTTGAAGCTGATGTCCTCTGTGGTTTCATTATGTCTGCTGAGCTCTGGGAGTTCCCCGTTGGCACATGGAGGTGACAATGTGTGTGGACCTGTGAAAAGGTCATTTGTGACACATGGTTTAACTTGTAACTTTTAGCACATCCACCCAAAAAAAGGCAAAGTGACACTTTAGAGGCATGTAATACTTGCAGCACAGTGTGCCTGAAGCACAAAGTGCTGTTAAAGGGCTAAGGGTAAATAAACAATCTGTGACTTTATGCTTTTGCTTTTCTAGGCTATTGAAAACTTTGCAATGACAGTAAAAACAACAGCACAGATGCTACAGACCTTTGGAACAGACTTAGCAGAGACTGAACTTCCCAACGATGTGCAGTGCACAGAGGAGCTCCTCTCCTCACACACTGACCACCACAGCAAGCTGAAGGTGATTGTTGCCCCGTGATGGCTCCAGCAGTGTAATAGAAGAATTGTGATCTAACAAAATTTTCTGCCATCATTTGGCAGTCCATTGTCTAGAAACCACTGAGGAGGACAGACACCAGGGTGGAAAAGGACATTTTACAGCTTCAAGAATGATAAAATGGGGAAGTGTCACTTGCACTGTGTGAGAGGGATTGATGGGATCACATCTGGAATAGCATGGGCTCCTGATGAAGAGTTCATCAGAAAGGATGGACTTATATTGGGGCAGAAACAGAGAACATCCATGAGGATAGTCAGGAATAGACAGAATGATCTAACTAGATGGTGACAGTTGTTTTGTTTAAAAAAAATTTGGGCTAGTTTAGCTTTGCAGAGTAAGGATCAGAAGTAAATATTACTGCTGTCAACAAATGCCTTAGGTTAAACACAAGATTAAAAATACTACTTATGCTATATTAGCACAAGAAAAAATTTTATGGAAGAAGTGTGCAGTGATGTGGGGATTTGTCATCTGACAAGTTAGTGTTTGAGCCTCATTATCTTTTTTATTGCTCTTCTTTCATGGTGGGAAGGCAGTTCTGTAAATGACTTCTTGTAGCTGATGCACTGTGGCTCAGCATGGCACAATGTTGTTTGAGGAAATTCCATTAAGAAGTGCAATGTCTCAGCCCAGTCTTTCAGTGCACAATCTACAGCATACATTCAATTTGTGGTAGAATAAGTTATTCTGCAAGTGGTCTGGTCAGATATGCAATTTGCTCAGAAATTACTCTACTCCTTTTCTCAGAAACAGATCTACTATTCAAAGTTAAAAGATTTAGGTCTCTGCATTTGCTAGAAAAACATACCACCTTTGGTAAGCATTTATATTTTGCTTCAAGCATTTCGTACCTATGAAAGAATCCTCCTTTATCATTACTCTATTGTCATCTAGGAGATGTGAGTGTTAGAAGAACATGCAATTTGGTTTTTGGCTTGTTTTTTCCCCCTCAGGATGAGCTGAAGCTAGCAGTGAAGCAGGGGGCCACCTTACTGACATGCATCCGGGAGCCAGTCACCCGAAGTGCCAACAGCAAACTCAGTCCAGATGAACTGGAAAATGTAGCCACAGTGGAAAGGTCAGTGGAGCTAGATTACCTTGTGCAACTTGCTAATTTATTCCTAGGAGATGCAAATGTAATTTAAATATGCAGGTTATAAGTTACCACTGGTTCACCCAGTCAGGATTTATTGGACAGGTAAGTCAGAGGAGGGAATGGCTTAGAGGAGGTTACTTGATTAAACTGTCAAGGCAAGATCAAACAAGTCCTGCATTTCCTGGTAATTTTTGGTCAGACTACTAACTACCTGGCTGAAGATTTAACATGGGGCTTATTTTCTCCATAACATGTATGGCTTCCAAACTTCTGTGCCTGGTTAGAAAGTGGCACCTGAATCTCTGTGAGATGAGCAGGTGGTGTGCTTGTGGGTGTCTGTGGAAATACTGGGGGAGGAACAGATGAAGATGATACCTGAAACATCCTGTGTGTCACAGCTGCAGACACACAGAGAACCCCCTTTTCCTTCCTACAATGCTAGTTATTACCATAAAGCTTTTAGTCACCATGTGGAAGTTTCTGCTGTGCCATGTGATGCAGTGCAAAGAGAAATGCCATGCTAGGGTTTCAGCATGTCTGCATTCACTGGGAACAAAGGTGCTAAAAGTAAAGCTGAGCTGATATTTTTCACTGAATACTTTAAAATCCTTTGAACAATCATCCCAAAGGAATTTGTGAATTCATCTTGAATTCAACGACTAGCTTTGATTATAAAAATGTTTTTCAGGGACAGATTGAAAACAGAAATTTGTTTTTGAGAAGAATAGAAGGGAACTATTGGCATTTGCCCCAATAACTTGATGATTTCAGCACTCACTGATCCTTTATCTGCCCAAAGAATGCCCACCTATTGAAATACAAGATATTCAGAGAACACTTCCTTTTTGTTTTTTTCTACTTGTTTAACACTGTTCTACTTAGTAATTAATGGATCATTGAGAAATTGTGAGGATGACTCACTAGCCTGATGTCAGATATTTTACTGCAGATATGACACCTTGAGATTAATATATTGCAAATAAATGTTTCTTCATTTACACAAAGTAAAACAATGTCCATGGGAGTCATTATGAGCTTCTAATCTATTGTTTTTAATGACTGGGAAAAACTATTCAGCCCTTGCCTATATCTGATGGCTGAAGAAAATTAACAAGTTGTAGAGTTCTGCTTTAATCATTCCATAAAATAATAATTGCATCATATTCAATTTGCATCAGTTGGGGATGAATTATCTTTGGGTGGAAACTAAGGAGTGACTTGGCTGCCAGCACACGGAGCAGCTCCAAGTCCCTCTTGCACATCAGGAGGCAGGACTGGAACTGCCACAGTAGATCCATGTAGTTGTCACTCATCTGTCACATTCCTGCCTGTCCTACTGCAAATTTCATTCTGTTTTGCTTAAGGGAGAGTTGACACAGAGCCCTCTTACCTAAGTGTAGGGCTCCCCACCATCTCCCTACTCTGCTTTCTGCCATCAATTACTGTAACTTAAAAGAAGTGAACTGTAGGAAATGACTACATTCTGTTCATTATAATTTCTTATCAGGTTGTTGGCTCAGTTGGATGAAACAGAAAAGGCTTTTGATCAATTTTGGACCAAGCATCATCTAAAACTAGAACAGTGCCTGCAGCTTCGACACTTTGAACACGATTTTAGAGAGGTATTTCTTTGTTCATGCTGTCTAGCTTCTCTGGTAAATAAGGACAAGTTCTACCCATACTTAAAGTGTACTGGCAGTCCAAAAAGGAGGTTGGGAGAGAAGACCTTAATTGTGAAATAGGAAATGAATATTCTAAAATTAAAGTCTTGACAGCTTTCAGATGTCTTACAACACTTGAATAAGGCACAGTGAGGAAAGTGTCAGATTGTGAGGCCAAAATGTGGAACACTAATAAGTAAATTTATCTTGATAAATAATTTTGCATTTAGGTGTGAAGTTATCAAACATAGATTCTTCTGTGATGGTAAGTTGCCAATCCCACCAGAGTCAAGGGAATGCAGTTCAGAAAGCCCAACTGTCAGCCCAGAGACTGGAGTAATACGATTCTGGAGTAATATAAACTCTGGAGTTAGAGGTTGTCAAAACTTCGTGGGCCTAATTAGTGAGAAGCTGGGAAACTCTTTGAAGAATAGTTGGTTGTTGATTTATTCCTTGGATTTTCCATTTTGGAACAAACTGAAGACTAAACATGGGATGCAAACTCTTCTCAGAGATGTAGATGAATGTTTGTTGTAAATTTTATCAATAGCTTGTGATGGGGTTCTATGTGGCTTTATTTTGTTTTGGTTTCATGTTTTTGTTGTTGCTGTTTTTTAGGTAAAACTGACATTGGATAACCTCATGGAAACACAAGCAGGTTTTGCTGACATTGGAGACAGTGTGACTCGAGTTGAGAACCTCCTAAAGGAACAGAAACATCTGGAAGAGAAAGGACAGGTTTGCATCAATTTAGTATTCTAGCTGCTATAGACATGGTATTCTAGACACTTCTTTGTCACTGTCTTTTTTTTGGTCCAGATTTACTCTCTTCTCATAAGTCATTACTTTAAATTGCAAAACACAGATCCTAATTTCCAGAAGCCAGGGGTTTTCAGACCCAGTAGTTCCATTTCATTACTTGGAAAGCTAAGGAAAAAGGTAGGGAAAAACCTTGTATAAGGAATGTCCCCAGTATGTGATAAAGAAGTCGACTCCATAACCTCAGCGGGCAACCTGTTCCAGTGTTTGGTCACCCTCACAACAAAAAAGTGCTTTCTGATGTTCAGATGGAACCTCACGAGTTTCAATGTACTCATTGACATTGAAGTTGGCCTTCAATGTAAATACAAAGTAAGACATATCAGCTATATTAATATTCTAAACCTTTAGCCCCAGGCTACAGCAGGGGTTACAGAGATGGATTGTCTTTATTATGCATCTCATTCTAACTTTGGCTTTTTCTCATTAATTTCACAGGAACCTTTGGAGAAGGCCCAGTCTCTAGCTCTCCATGGAGAACAGCTCATCCAAAACAACCATTATGCAGTTGACTCCATTAGACCAAAGTGTGTTGAACTCAGGCGGATTTGTGATGACTTTACCAATGAGACCAAGAAAAAGTATGATATTTTGGGAAAGTCTCTTGAGCTGCATAAACAGTTAGATAAGGTAAGTGAACCTTCTCAGATAACAGCTCTGGCAAAGTTCTACTAAAAATGAAGGATTTTATAAGCTCAGGTAATTATGATGAAGATAAAAAATTGTGTTTGGTTTTTTCCATTTCATTCAGTAAATGTCAGTATAAATATTAGAGCTTTGCATTAGTTCAGCAAGTTCAGTTCTGCATATGCTGATGACCCCACCTGACTTGTGGGCAGGAACTGCTACATGGTATAAGTAATGAGTATCATTGATCTCCTTTAATGACATGTTAGGGCAAATCTGTTTTTCGTAGAGTAAAAGCAACACCTGACAACTTGGACTGTCAGTGATGATAAGTCCTTCTTCCACCACTTTTCTTTAAAGGCAAGCCAATGGTGCGAAGCTGGAATCTACCTCTTAGCTTCCCAAGCTGTGGACAAGTGCCAGTCACAAGAGGGAGCTGAAACTGCACTTGTAGAAATTGAGAAGTTCTTGGTGACCGCTAAGGAACATCAGCTCTCCAACCCGAAGGAGTTCTACAATCAGTTTGACATGATCCTCACCCCTGAAATAAAGGTAAAACCCCTCAGATGTGCATGTGCTCACTTAGAAGTAAAAAATTTCCAATTGCTTTGTCCATGAGAGTGTACTGGGCTATATGTTTGAGTCTGCTAAAATATGCCTCTTTCCCTACTCCAAAAGGGCACAGAGGTCAGTATTTGTGGCAGTAAGTTTTACTCATAAGAGTAGTCATGCAACACATATGTCATTTTCTTCAGAGCAGTGCTAGAAGCACTGCTTAAGTCACCATGTCTTGGTCAGTGGAACTGTGATCTGGGCAGAATGCATGGACTGGGCTGCAATGAACTGTCCATGTCCAGAACTGTCACTGTGTCATCTCCAGCTCTAGCCTGAGTCTGGTAATACAAGTCCTTTCTTCACTCGCTCAGTCCAGCGCTGACAGCCATTTGTTGTTTGTCTTTCCTTTGTCAAGGCCAGTGCCCAAAGAATTGTACAAAAACTCGAAGATGTACAAGAAATGTTTGACAAGAGGCAAGTAAGTCTGAAGAAGCTGGCAGCCAAACAGACCCGGCCAGTACAACCTGTTGCTCCACATCCTGAATCTTCCCCAAAGCGAGCATCACCAAAGATTACCAGACCAGCAGCAGTAGGTAGGCCATGAGCAGCTGCTTTCAGACTCACACCAATGTTTTGTTCACATGGTCATGTTTGATTTTTATTATCAGAATGAACACTTGAATTTGATGTACAGTGTCAGCCTTGTAGGTCCAGCTAGTAAAAATGAATATGAAATATCTCTCACTGCAAACATACAGAGAAGGGTGAATCAAAAAAACCCACCAGGTTTCTCTTCCTAGGTCTAATCTACAGAGTACCTTTCTGTGCTGTGTCTCAGTGTGTCTTGTATTGCTAATTCTCAAATACTCAAGCCAGGGTACATTACATTGCAAGCTTGCAATGTAAGCATGAGAACCTCTTTTACACTGGAGATAGTGTAATGTGAATATTTGACTTTCAAGTGTCATAATTCCTCAAGTTTCCATCAGATACTTGCAAAATTAAGTTGTCATTAGTGAGAGACACTGACTCATTTGTGGAGTTTTTACTTTTCCCTCTCTACCTAGATGTTAGTTCACTTTCTGCCTTGTCCTCTGCTAACCATAGAAGCTGAGCATTGCTTCTGTTTGGAAATTACTGAAAGTTCCTGATTTGAGGTTAGCATGTGCATTTAACCAAGATAGCTGTGTTCTGCAAAAGGAACATGGGTGGGGCTAATTTGAAACAGTGTATCCTGGAGTCCAGCCGCCCTGTGCTTGGTCGCCAGAGGGGTTGTTCCTTTGGAATCTTTAGCGCTGTTCAAAAGAGAAACTTTTAGCAAAAAGCCTTAAAAAACCTCCTCTAATTTGCATGAAGAGCATTCAATAAACTGCTTTCTCAACAGGAAGATGCCAGTAGCCTGACCATTTTGCTTTCTAGGCATACCAGCAGAAAGTCACACCAATGTCCCTGTTCTTCTCTGCTCCCCAGCATTCATCCTTTCTTCCAAAGGAAATCCCATGCTGGTTTGACATCTGTACATTTTTTCCCCCAAACCATGCTAGCTGTGTTTTTTGTGGACAGTTCCCACCTCAAGTTTCAGGTTCTCTTTTGGTTTAAGGCAAGTTGAGAAGACAATGCCTGTGAAGAAATCCTGCTCTGCCACACACACATTCTCCAGCACTGTGCTCCCTTCTTGCATTGGGGTGAGCAGTCAGTTTGCTGGAGTTGTGATTTGCCTTGAAAACTGAATAAACAGACTGCAAAATCCTAGTAGTTCTTTTTCCATTGCATGAACTAGGAAAATGCAGGGAGCTCTGGAGATGACACAGCCCAGTCATCTGCTCCAAGCAGCACTAATGTTAGAGTTCACCAGATTGCTCACTGCATAGCCACTGGTGCTGAAGCAAAGGAAGTTGCAGAAAATGGGGTTATGGGGTCAGTAGGTCAGAGCCAGTTACTTCCTGTCAGTGGCAGCACAGTTTTAGGATGGCTTTCACCTACTGTGAAACTGCACTAAAAGCTAATCTTGCCGTTCTGTTTATGCATGCAGTCTCTTGAACTGTTTCTTGAACTTCTTTCTTGTCATTTTAGCACATTTGCAGATTTTAAATTAAATTATTGATATACATAGAACCTTATAGAACAGTCACTAGTTTATAACAGTGCTCTAAGTGTTGATTCTTGTTCATACAGCCCATCCCACATACTATCAGCTCTTTCACAGAAAGTCATGAGATGCTCCCTTGCTCTGTCTCTTGAATTGCAGTTCTCGGTTATGCAACCCGATACAGGATAACTGTGTGACAAGGCTTAGCCTTTAATTGCCTGTTGCAAAATAATAGGTAGGTGAAATTTAATTTAAAATGCTACTCTGGTTGTTAGGAGGTGTAGAGTGCAACCCAGTCCTGTCCAGACATTGATAAGCAGACTCTGCCATTTCATTCAGATTGCTGAAGGTGACTGACTGAGAGTACCCCTGTACAAAGAAACAGAAGTGCCTGAGTATCTACAGGTCATCCAGGGACTCACAGTCAGTGACTTTAACAGCCATGAATAGTACCTGTATATTCCCATATTTTTTATGAATCATTTTGGTGTTATCCAGTTATCTGCTACAAAGAATCATACTTTGAAATTCCTGAGTGCTCTTTCCCTCAGAATGCCAAAGAACTTGGCAAGTACTGGTCAGTATCTTAACCTCTTTTTTTCAGAAAGAAAACTGTAGCACAGATAAACTGAGGAATTCACCAAGGTGTCTAACTCTGAAATATGTCTGAGAATAGAAACAGGGACACTGAGTCCTATTCCAAGGCTGAAAATGAGGCTGTAAAATTCTGCTCTTCTTGAAGCTACCCTCTTTTGGACTTACCTCTGTGTCCTTTCTTCACATTCATGGCATCACTGGGGACAATTTCTTGAGCAACATCTTGGAAACCTGAGAGAGGCTTAGAGCACCTTCTTGAAACAAGTTTTGTAACTTATTAGTCATTTGTTACCCAGGACATACCTGAATATTTCTAAAAGCTTGCAAAATAAAATATGACAACCGGAAAATACCGTGTTCCTAGACTGTGTAAATACAAAGGCAAGAAAAGGCAATAAAATGTAGTAAACAGAAATAGAAGACCAGAAAGAAAGGCTTTTGTCCCCAGGCAGCAGAGTAACAATACCATGGCAGCACTGGGGTGGTTGGTCTGTGAAAGGAAAATAAGTTACATTTGTTCCAGAACAGATTTTGTTTTGTTCTTCCTTGCTGACTATCCATTTTCCTAACAGGGAGCAGTAGGGAAAATTCAGTCCAATTCAGGGTGCTAATGGAAAAATCTTCACAGATATGAAGGCTCAGACATTAAATACTCCATTATTGTAAATGTCAGACTCTCCATTTTACATGGACAAATATGTAGGCAGAGATGGGTTTTCTGCAGATAGGCACAGCTGATACTATGCCTGAGGGAAAGGGCAGGTTTCTGTTGAGGAAATGACTGTCACAGTCTCATGTCCATGTCCTTATGGTTTCTGGTGACTCTCAGCAATCTTTTAGCTTAGTAAGATCCAGAAAGGCAGCTCAGAGTTGACTCTCCTTCAGTCAACACTTTTCTATGGGTCTGGAAACTGAAGAAAAATTTTTGAATAATCCAAATTTTGCTCGATGCTTCTGGTTTCACAAGTGAACTTCTGTGTTTTGCAGGAACAGGCCTGTTCAAGATGGAAATTACTGAAAGTTCCTAGTTCTGGGGTTACTGTGATGTTGAAAAGTCTGTACCAGCTGTATTTGGTGCATGTTTTAGCTGTGAGAACTTGATTAAATATTATTCACACATCAATCCTGAAAAGGCAGAAAACTCTGTTGATTTTTTTATAATAGGAGCCTTGAAAATATTTAAGTAGCATATACGACACCTTATTTTAAGGAGAACTCTGTTTTCTCCCAATGGAAGCTGCTTGAATACTGCTAATGGCTAAATTTGTCCCTGTGTCTGTTGGGAGAAAGGAAGGGGCACTTGATAGCGAAATATTTTTGCTCTGATTCACTTCTGATGGCATAATTTTTGATTATTTGACTACATATTTGTTCTCTGCATTTCTATGCAAAACTTTCTAGAATGGAGTGAATTGGAATAGGTCCACAGAATCAAACCACAAAGTCTGTCAGGCACAATGAAATGAACTACAGAACTGTAAAGGATACCACAAGCTATTAGAAATTACTGCAGTTAGCATTTATCTATTTTAATTTGCTTGTAATTCTCCCAAACTCTTACTCTTTGAAATGAAACTTTCCCAAAGGCTATTTCCTTCAGCCTTAAACGTTCTTGGAAAATTTCAGTAAAAGATGATTTGGCCATCTCAGTGACCATGGTTAGGAAAAATGTCTTGTTTTAGTTACCTTTCTGGAAAGAGTTGGCACATGGCAGCACAAAGTGCTATGAAATATTCACCTAGAGAGTTCTTTGTGTGCAACATAAATGTGAAATACAGGAGCAGAGATGTCAAAATTTCTGTGAGCTTGTTAAACAAATAACATGTTTAACAGCACATTACACATACAAAATCCATGACTCACCATACAAACATCTTATAAGGCCAACTTGGAACACAAGATTCATAAGGGGGGAACACAGCTGGAGCCTTTTCAAAAATAAATAATAAAATTTAAGCTGGTTCTATCTCAGTTAAATGTATACAACTGCTCATTGGATCCAGTCCAGCATTCCTCACAGTCACTAGTGCATAACACTCACTAACTAATAACATCTGGACAGAGGATAAAGGAAGAATTTCTTGCAAGAGTCTGGGGATGCATGCAGGGAAAGTGAGGCTGTGGAGGGATTAGCTGACTCAGAAGAGATGGTGCATGTGACTTTCATGAATGATTTGAGAAACCACTAGTTTCTATATTTCAGTATATTTCTATAAATGAAATTTGAAACAGGAAAAGATACTTTCAGTTTTGTGGCTGGGGGACTGCTATTACACTTGGGCCAGTCTGAGGAAACCAAGTAGTGTCTCCTTGTAGAAGAATATTCCACATCCAGGAACCTTGCTCTGTGCTTCTTATATCAGCAGATTTTCAGGGGGCTTGACAGAAATTTTGCTAGAGTGAAGAAGTCTAAATTATGTTGCCTAAGAATGGCAAAGTCTTTCTGCCCTAAGCCATTAAATGACAAACCATAGTTGCTGTGGTGTTTCTTTAGTTGCCTAAACATTCTGTTTTGTCATCAACTGCATTCAAAACAGCAATTAAGCCACTAATTATCTTCAAACTCACGTTCCTGTTAGACAGCATGAGCAGCAAGCCCCAATAAAGTTTAGCAGACTAGTTGTTTCCATGCTTGTTCTTGCCAAAGGAATTTGATTCTGCTGTAGGTGATTAGTGAGAATGCACAAACCCATACAAAAAACAGGTGGGAAAACATGTGATGGTGGAATTCCCCCCAAACCTGAACTTAAAGTGTGGTATTTACTTGGGGGGGGCTTGGAATATCTTACAGGTGCTGAGTATCTATGGTAACCCTTGACTATGGCCTGTGTCTCTTGCTAGCTAATGAGTTACACTTATTCTAGCAGGAGCTAATTTAGGGCCACTTACCCAGGTAAATTAATCCAGCTGTCTCTGAGCACCTGGGAGCTGCCCACAGTTCTGTCTATCCCTCAGTGGGGGATGTAGCCCCCCTGTAAGAGATCAGCACCTGAGAGATGGTGTCTGTGTCCTCCCAGGCAGGAGCAGGGGGGGAAATGGGTGAAACCACAGCCTTTTCTTACAAGCAGCACAGCAAGTTTTCCCCACTGAATTGATTTCAGTCTTAGAGGGATGGAGAGCCTGCAAAGCAAAACAGAGCACATGCGTTTCTGTCATTTTCTGGCAGCTTTAGGCACAGTACAGCCCACTTTATCATTTGCAGTAGGCTAAATAATACAACAGTGATTCCATGTTGTCATGCAACTTGTTCGTAAAGAACCAGTAAGCAGTACTAAAGCTCCATTGGAAAAGTGTAGTGGTGCTCCAGATGAATGAAAGTGACAGACCCAAACTCTGCTTTACAATGCCCTTTGACAATATTTGCTTTAAAAGCAGCATCAAGCAATTTAAAATATTAATTAATTCAAAATGAAATCATCATTATGTATCATCCAGGGGAGTACTGTGAAACAAAAGGATGAAAACAACCTTGAAACCATGTAGACATTAGATCATTTCTAGTTTTCCTTTGTTCCTGTGCCTTTATTCTTTCAGTAGGCAGCTCAACACTATAATTTTCAGCTTCTTCAGCAAGAGAATACTGTACTGACCTTGAAACAGCCAACTGTGCTGAATTTTATAAGGGAGTTTCCCTTCTATTTCCAGTTCCACAGTAATTGGTGCAATAATAATTGACAGATATTTGGGCTGTTTCTTTCGGTGCTGCTCCAGAAACTACTTAAATGCAGTGACATGTAGCAGTCTCTGACTATGGGCCAGTCAATAACAGAAAAATTCTCCAAAGCATAACCAAAGCAGCTTGTTTCCTGTTTTCAGTTTGTTTCTGGGTCAAATTGGAAAGGGAAGTTCGCTGTGTCAATATGAATCAACTCAGTTGAATTTGACTGCTTTCTTATCTTGTACCTGTCTCCTTTTCTGAAATCTGTCACACTGAAGAAGCCAAGACTCAGATTGTGAACTGATCTGAGTAATTTGCTGCTGGATCAAGGAGCACCTGCAGTTGGGCTTCTTGTGAATGTGTCACCTTTCATTTACACTGCCCTGTGCTCTTTCCTAAATCACCTGGAGCTGAGCTTGTAAGTCATGATCCATACATCAAAGTTGTAACTGATTTCCACTTTTTCTGCTGATTGCTCTCAGCAAGAGTTTTCATACCATCCCTTCGAGCTACAAAATTTTCTGATTAATGAATAAGCCGAACAACTTGGTAATACTGACTATGCTCTTCAAAGTGAAAGTCCTCATGTTTTCTGAAGTTACTTCTGTTGCTTCCCTTTAATCCCATGACATAACCATAAAAATAGTGAATTAGATTGCAGAGAAATCCAGTGGCCTGAACTCAGATTTAGAGAGGGCAACTAGACACTGGCAGCATATCTAGGGTATTCAAATGTGGGTAAGTTTATGAAACAATCTCCTGGTGGCCAAGTCTTAGATCTGTTTTCTTGATGAGGATTTTTCAAGGTTTAAATAGAATATAGTTGGGAGAAGCTCCAGGAGATAATAATTCTTAGTGTAATAGGTTTGATCACAGCCTGTTTTGTCATGATCATGGTAGGTGAGACTTTATGGCTAAATAGAATCTCCAGGGTGCACCAATACTGAAAAGGGTAAATTTGCTGATGCTTATAGACACTTTACTCAGAGATTGATGGGAAAATACATAAAATGACCCATTTGAAAACTTACCAAATATTCTGGTTTTGCCAACAGTCACCCTCCCTGCAGATTAGAACGGTATGAAGAAGTTTGACAATCAGGATCAATAGGTTCCATATACTGCGTCTTGCATCTTTTTGTTCCCTTGGTTCCAAAATGTCAGTACACACTTTTTGGGTGAAATAAAAATACCTTTCAGAGAACAAATACTACTTCAGGGAAAGCTTGCTTGGGGATGGGAAAAGGTATTTCTTGAAAGTAGTGCTCAAAATCAAAACAAGTCCCCTGCTGTATATTCTGAAAGAGTGATGGAAGAGCCAAAAAGAGACATTTGCATTTCATCTCAGTGCTGGGAACCACAAGAATTCTCTACTAGTCAGTTATAGCTTCTGGTGACTGCCAGATTTCACTGTTCCATTGAGGAAACTTTCTAGTATGGAGTCATTGTGAGGAGGTAACAGGCATGAAATGGGCATTGCCAAGTCCTTATGTCATTCAGCATTGGATAAATCCAAGAAGACTTAGGAAGAGTTGGAGAGAGGCTGCTTTAATTAATTCTCTTCCCAGCTGCATGATAAGGCTGTTGAAAAGACACAGGGTAGAAGAAATGTCAGCTTCCATTATCATCTGTGAAACTGATATGTTGTCTTTTTAACTGAATATAATTTGGGTGCTTCTATGTGCTTCCTTTTGCCTTTTTGAAAACTACTTTAAAAGAAGAACATGATGACAAGGGCATTGAAAACTTTGTTAAGGTATTTCTTTTAAAAAAGTATTCTGACCTCTCCTACATCAAACCTTTGATACTACATCCTCCTCATTCAAAATGTCTGCATCTTTTTTACTGTATCCCTCAGCTTCTCCCACAGAAAAAAGTTAATAACTGTGAAGACTCTCAACACTTCAAAACATTAAACTTGCTGAAAGTTCTTAAACAAAATGTTGCCAGATGCATTTGAAAACACCAGCTTTTATTCTTAGAAAAATGCTTGTTCAATTAGAAAGTTTTGCCAGAATAAAAAAGAAAAGGGCTTAACCTCAATTTTTTTCTTTGTTGCCTGACCCAGATTCTTTCAGCATTTCATCTGGCTTTCATACATGTTTTCAGCCATGACATTAATAGCTGCCTATGTCAATTCAGCAATGAAGAAAATGGAGAGTGCTGTTGGCACTCTACTTGCATGTGCTGTGAACTCATTACCAATCTAAAACAAAGATAAAGCTGTAACAGATATTATTTTCTACTCAAGCCAGATGTATGATTCTCCTTCTCATAGTTCATTTTAACCCTTTGCTTTGGACAGCAGGCTCAGCACAGGTGGTTTTGTTGTTAAGGATAACTGTCCAGTAGCCTCAGACACCTCAGTGTCAGCTGGGGCTTTCAGAGCCTGCAAGGGCCACCAAACCTGACAGAACAGGGCATATTCTGAAATAATAACCTCAGATTCTGTCCTTATGCACATGTCATTGTGCCTTGCTGAACTCCTGTGATTACTCTTTTGGGAGTTGTTCGTGTAATGAAACCTTATAGGGAACAATCCTTTAATCCAACATCAATCAGCAAACCATTACCAGAAACAAAATTTCCTGGGAACTCATACAAGCAACACCATGCAAGTGACAATTACCCAAGTTGGTACAGCTGGCTAACATTTACCTTTGCTGTCCTAAAGATGGTTTTAGCACATGTTTTCTAATGTTACTTTCTTTTTTACTCTTTCAGCTACAAACAGGAGGTCTACAGAAATATCCTGCCCTCCAAAGAGTGTTTCTGAAGTAGAGTTATCAAAAAAGAAAAGCATTAAGAAGACAAAAGGTGGAATTAAGGTAGGATTACCTGTAATCTGGGGATATCCCATATTGTGAGAGAACTCAAAACCACATAAAACATAGATTTACATACTTATACTTGGAATAAAAAAAAATGGAGCATTTCTAAGTTAACTCTCTAATAAGGACAAGCTATTTCAACCCAACTTGTCTGTTATCTACACCCCTGACTTGCTCCTACATTTCATCTTTATTCCTCTAAATCTGAAAGCAAAAATTAAATGCAGTCCATTTTCTGAAATGGCCAGCACAGCTCACTTGAGCAATAAGCACAGAATAAAACACAGGATGCAGGAACATACAGGTGGTCTCCCCTTTGCCTAAATTCACAGAAAGTGACCTTAGAATTAGTTTTACTCTCCTCAGTAATGCAGATAATCAGTTGCATTCCTCCCATGTAGTTAGGTGTATGCAGCAATGTGGTATAGGCTTTATAAAACATCCATTCATTAATTTTTAAATCCACTTCCCAAGATTACACTGCAAATTATGCCCCCCTCCTTTTCCTCCCATTGTTCTGATAATAGTTCAGATGAGGAGTTCATTATTGGATTCCATCATTATCATCAACTAGCTAAATAATTTAGCAATATAGAATGTAAGAATCAGCCCTTTAAAATGAAAGTGCTCAGGAACTTGGATTCTGCTGGGATTTAGATATTGGCTTGGATTAACAGCAAACTCAGCAGATGGGTTGTTTAACTGAATTTGAAGAGATTGGCTTTTGGGTAAGTGCAGGTAGTGCTTGGTGCTCTTAAAGCTGCAGGCAAAAGGAGGAAAAGCCTGCTTAAAACTTGCCTGGAGAGCACTTGAAATGATCCAACTCTGCAAGACTGGACAAAGGAGTGAGTGTTCATCAAAACAAACACTGGAGCTGTGCAAAAGCTCTGTTTCAGCCTGGGCACAGGTACCTGTGCTCAGCACTGCCTCACCCCACACTGCTGCTGGGACACAGACACTTCTTAGAGGCACATGGAGGATTCCCAAATTTCTCCACAGGACATTCTGCAAAGAACTCTGAAAATGTGAAGTCTTTGGGTTGGCTTCAGACAGGAAATGAAAATACAGTATTCTAGAGTCCAAGGAACAGATTATTATGCCTGTAATTATCTACACAAGGAGATAATTCACCTTCTGCGGTGCAAGAATATAATGACTTTGCCTGGAGTAAGGAATGCCTCCATGCCAACACTGAGCAAGGATGGAGAATATAAATAGCAGATATTTCTGCACATCTAGAATTCAATTATTTGAACTTGTCTAGTGACTTTCTAGGTTAGGTAGGATTTGGTTTTTATTCTTTCAGAGAGTTAAAGTTCTCTAAATGAAAGCATCAGCAATTAAATATTTTCAGTTTTAAAATGCCCTTCTCATTCAGATTGAAGTGATGCATGAAGCCAGTCAAGGAGGATCTAGCAGAGTCCTGGTGACCAGTGAAAGTGATGAGAACTTGTCAACAAGGAGGAGGTAAGGCTGCACATATAAGCCACTATATATTTTCTTCTTCTTAGAATGCCAATTACTGCATTTATAGTACATTCTCTACAACCTCTTTGAATTTCACCAAGATTAATAAATCATTAGCAATAATGAAGTCACTGAAATGCTTAAAGCCATGCATTTATACTGAGTCTATCAGGTGGAAAAGCAAGTAAGAATTATCTTTTGTTTGGGTTGGGGCTTTTTTACAGGTTTTTTTCTCTTAGAAGCATTAATTATAAGATGTGAGAGAAGTCATTAGAATAAGCCTCGCATGTATTTACAAAAAAACCCGGTGATAAAAGATCCTGTCATAGTGTTCAGAATATTCACATTTGACTATATACCTCTGAGGGGCTTCTGGGTTTTTTAACTGCAAGCTCAAGTTCCTGCAAAATCTTGAGGAAAAGATTCTTAATGATGCATTCTAAAGCATCAGATACTTACTTACTTCAACAAAAAGTATCAAACAAACCCAATTTTAGCTGAACTGCAGTTTCTAGGGCAAAGGGAACAATTAAATGAAAAAAACCCACAACAAAACCCACCCTGCAAGAAGCCAAATGCCACAATCCTGACTTCATTTCCTTTGTTCTGTTCTTCACTATCATTTAGATGATTCATGCTTTAGTTATGCCCCTGTCTCAAACACTGGAGTTACCTGATGCAAATGACTCCATTTGTAAAAACCCTAACTTGATACATTATGTCAGACAAATTGGAGAGACATACAAATTGTAATTATCTGAATTTAATTATACCCTATTAAAATACCATGTCCGGTCCCCAGACCACCAGCTACTTTTCCAAAGGTGCAAAGTATTATCTGAAATCTTGTTTAGACAGATACACATCTCCAGGGGAACAGCTGCCTGAAGAGAACATACAGATTACAACATCAACAACAGGTTCAGCTTCTGATACCTGGCAATTTTATCCAGCTTTAGACCTAGAAGCTTGGTAAACAAATTTGTGAGCTCTCTCATTTCTTGGGAACACCAGTTTTGCCTTTTGCACACACTGGGGGCAGGGGGGGAATGACAGGCAGTTTGAAGTCATCTTGTAAAAGGGAACTCAGAACAACACTTAAAAGTATCAGAACTGATCCTGTCAGTTACAAAGAAAGCAGCAAGAGATATTTACCTTTTCTGTATTCTTTAGGTTTTTTTAAAAGAAATAATTCTGTTTATTCAAAACAAATTTTACAAAACAACAGTTTTTCTGTGGTACAGAGAAAATTTTAAGAATAAATATTGAATACTTTGTATAAAAATTAGTAATATCAAAGGGAAACTGATGCAAACCAAACAAACAGGTAAAAAAAAATTAGCATTAAATATGCTGTGCAACAATGTCAAACTCTTAATGAGGAGTGACCATTCAGGCTGATTCAGTGTTATTTGTAGAAGTAAAACCTATCAGCCCTGCATTGGAGCACTGAGACTATTGTTAAAAAAGATTCCTGATGGAAGTGTACAAATCTTAATTTGTGTTTAGAACCAGAAAATATGAAGTTTTCTATGTCTCTTCTATTTTTTGAAAGGAGTACCTTCATGCTTTCCTTTTTATTCAACAAGCAACTTCTTTTCACTGCAGCAAAAGAAAATGCATACTACAAACCTCAAGGTCCTTTTAAGATTAAGAAACAATCCAAACAAAGCTCAAACCAACTGTAAAACAAAGTATTTCAATGGTCAAAAGTGACTTCTAGATAATGGCAACTACATTTAAGCAGCATTTTAGATGTTAGCTGGTTAAAGCTACTTAAAGATTACTTTACTTTTGCATGTATGAGTGAAAACATATCCCAACACAGATATGCTGGAAGACTATAGTCTTACTAGTACATTTTGGTTACATACTGCATGAAGACCCTCTTTCCCTTCAGTGAACAGGGTGGCTTTTCTAGCAGTGCAGTTTTGCTGTGCAGCTTTGTTGATTTAAATGGCTCACAAGCCAGAAATCTGATGAACTAGTTTTCCATCAATATAGAATAATACTTTCTGTATACGTGCATTTATTTTCTCTGTATGCAACAGGTTATATAGATCTACATCATCAGTACTATAATCCATTTGTTTAGGCAAGAAAAGGAACTGGATTTGTTCCTTCTGAAGAATAGCTGTTATACTCATCAGTCACTCTGACACTGATAAATGATTTAATTGTGGCCTCTTTATATACCCAACATTTAGGACCAGTTAGGAATCTTATTATCGTCCTTCTGCAAAACCAATTATAGAAAGTTACATGCTTAACTTAGTTCCAGTAGCTACCCTCCATCTGAACAGCTTAGAGAACAGTCAGCAAGCTCACTCCTGACTTCTGTCTGCACTGACAGATTATCCATTATCCATTTAAACCAGAAACCTGCCCCACAGCTCCAAGAGCAGTAGCACAGCAGTTAATTAAACCAAGCTTACTACTCACAGCTTCAAACTAGCAAGTCCTGTACAGCTGCCACAGGTTTGGCAATTAGCAACTAAGATATCTGTCCTGAGAGTCTGTAGAAGCACCATGACTGAGCTGTGCAAGGACTGCAGGCAGCCTACAACTCTGGTTCTCTGCAGTATCTTTATGGCACCACAGGACAACTCATAAGGGCTGCAGTTTGCACATCACTTAGTTCTGTTTTGGTTTACAAAGCACAGGCATTTTGTTCCTTTGCAAGTGATATTAACGTTGAGATATATTCAAGGTACAGGGGTTTGTGGACGCAAACAACCCTGAAACTTTAAAGACAATTTTGACTTCAGGAGAAATATTTTAGTTGTTATGATTTGTGTACTGAGTCTGTGTGAATCACCATCTCCCCATCCTTTCAATGCAAAGTCAAACTTTGTACAGAAAATACCCTCCCTCTCTGTTAGTACAAGCATGAGATTTTGCTATTTTAAGTCTTTAAGTCTTTAACTAGTTCTAAGTAACATTCCCAGGGCCTTTTGCTTCCTTTTCACCTCCAGAATACTGGAAAACAGAAGCATTATTAGAAGAAAACTAACTCAACTTACTTGCTTATTAAAGATTGGACTTTTTAAATACGCTCATTCAGTTTTTGGAAGACAAAGCAATATTAGCCCAACCAGTCACATGAGTAATATTTGGGGTTTTATAGCTTCAGGTTCTAAAGGGAGTTCCTTTGTTACTTAAAACCACCAAGTCAGAGGGCATCTGAACACTGTTTCCCTATTTCAAAGATTTAGGGAGCTTTGAGGAAACAGTTGTAGCAGCTCTTCACTTCTACCACTCACTATTTGTCAGCTGTGCAGGTCCAGACTGACTTTGTATGAAGCATTGAGAAATGGTGAATATTTGTAGAGTTTGCACTACCTTAAACTAGTGTGATAGTCTCATTCATCAAGTCAGAAGTTCCACTTTCCTCATGCTTTGAAAGGTCTACTCCATTCTGATATAACAGATTTTGTTTGCCACATGCCTTAGTTCACATAGCTTTTTTAAAAACCATCAAGACTTACTGACAAGTTCAAAGAAACAGGTATTTTCAACAAGCATTTCAAAATCTAGATGTCAAGTCCATTATAGTTCAATTATAATCCAGAATTGCATACCTTGAAGAGAGTAAAAAACAGGCTACAATGTAAAAAGTTGAGGTACAACAGGAGAGCTATTCCAGTAAGTCTCTGAACAGAATCTGGGACCCTGGGACCATTTCTTCCTTTCCCTCTGCCCACCCCAAGTATTCACGTGTAAATTTTACCTCTTTCCATGTTTACATATATTTTGGATAAACACCTAAAATGTTGTTGGTCTGTCTTGGCTCAGTGGATCTTCAATGCAGATATTCAAGTATTAAGAAAATGCAGCTGAACAAGGATATGTGTCCACATAGTGCAGTTTACAAAGAAGCACAATATTGACTAATCTGCAGTACATTCTACCCCAAATGCCTGAAGAAATCTTTTTAACTTTGGGATCTGTAGCCTGCTTCCAGAGCTGGCGAAGATCATCTACGTGTCCATGAGATGTCATCATCTTGTTATAAATGCAGGGATGATACGGAGCCTTTCCTTCCCCAGAAAAAAATACATGATATTGTGGCACAATTCCCATTTTATTGGCACAGAGACCCATGAAAACATCATCTATATAAAGACTTGTATTCAGAGTCAATGAAGCCTCATAAACTTTAGCTGCTACATCATTTGATACTACATATGCAGCTCCTGCTGTGTAGTCAGGGTAAGAGGGCCACGGGTACATTTCATATGGAACATAGTATTTGCTACTCTTGTCTCTTACGGGAGGGGATCCTCGATGGACACGACCAATCCAGAGATCCTGAGCACCCATTTGTGTGAGACTTTGGAGATAAGCAACGAGATTTGGCATATGGATAAATATGTCATCATCTGCAGACATAATGAACCTGGCATGAGGACAGTAGGCATTCACCCAGCTAAACTGCAAAAGCAATTTAAGAGTAAGATTGTGAAAGGTATCCAAGAAGTCTTGCTGAATCAAATCCTGGTATTTCTGGTCTTCGAGCTCAAGTTCTCTTTGCCGCTGTGTTTTCTGCAGGTGACCTGTTGGTCGTCCTAAAGCAAAAAGTGTTTTAATGTTGGCATTAAGTTGAGAACGAACGTACTTCTCATTACCCCAAGTTTGTCTAATTGCATCCCTTCGATGACGGTTTTCTGGAGAAGTCTTCACAAACAATAGGAGGAGGACATCCTGCTGCTGACATTTCTCTCTGTGGTTGATCAAGTACTGGTAGCTTGATACTCTGTTCGGGTCATCCCTGCTGATAGACAGGCTGTCATTCACAAAATGGTAGCTATTTATGAGGTATCTGTAGGAATACGACTTCATATGGCTCACAATGTGATTATCAAACGGTACCCAAAAAATCATGAGACACAGTATGAAGCAAGTGGCACATATCTGCAAAAAATGGCATTTTCTGACTCTTCTGGGACTAATAAACATTCTGATGCAGTATTTATAATCCTTATTCTTGTTTAGGATCAGTGTTTTTACAGTGCCTGTGTTTTAGTTTAAGAGCACAGTGTCACCCTTCAAGATAAATGTCCCTTGTAAGGCATGATGTCTTTCATTCAGTATCCTTCTGAAGACAGCTTTGTTCACAGACTTCACAAGTCATCTTTCTCAAAAAACATTTTTCTTTAATTGAAAGAACACAGGCAGTTTTGAAAGATGAGACTTGCAGATGAATATTTTCCCTTTGGGGCATCTTGAAGCAAACACTACAGTTCTAGTTGGAACTTCTGGTGTTTCTTTCCTTCATGAAGATGAACACCTGCCAATTCTAAAGGGGGAGAGGAGAAAAGTTTAAGTGAGCTGTTATTAACACATTTGGTTTTAGGTTTGTTGATGGAAATGATCTGACTTCTCAATCACTGCCCATCACCACCCACAGACACACATCCCTCCCACTTCCCAAAATAATAATAAAAAAAGAACCGACTGGCAGCAAGTCAGAGGCGATCAGTGGCCCAGAGTAAGCTTGTGGAGGCCAATGAGAGAGGAGACTGACACAGAAACCTCTTTCTTAGAAACCCCCACTGCCGTTAGCCGGCAGATGACAATCTTTTAAAACTCCTCTAAGCCCGGAGAACACTGCACCTTACAAGCGGCCGGGTTTACAAATTGCCTTTAGGGCCGGCAATATGAACTCGGAGCCAGGCGGAGCCCTGCGAATGCTCCCGGGGCACGGAGTGCCGGGGCAGTGAGTTTCAGGCCATCGCTCGGGGTCCCGCCCGGCAGCGCTCCGGGTGCCTGCTCCGCTGTCCCCTTGCTCGCGCTGCTCCTTCCCCCCCAGCCCTGGAGATGCCGCGATGGCCTCGTCCCTGAGAATAAATATTGAATCGCTCGCCGCTTAGCCCAGGGACGGCCCCGCTGCTCCGCCCGGCCCCGCCGGCCTGAGGGGAGCGGCCGTTGGACCCAACGGCTGAGGGGCGCGAGGGGCCGCGAGCCCCCGGCCGTTACCGCCCGCCCTGGGGCCGGGGGAGCTACAGCGACACGGGACACACGGACTAACACACTGACAGACACACTGACACACCGACTGACCGGCTCGCCCGCTAGGCACCCCTGCCACAGGTACGCCTCTCGACACCGCACTGCTCACACTGAGCGCGCTACTGTCGCTGCTACCAGCCAGGGTTTAAGTGAAGAATCCAAAGCACAAAAAGCCACCCAAGCACAGCCTTCTTGCCCTGCACTTTAAAATTTGGTTCTTGTAGCTGGAGTTGTCTCTGCTGTATAATATGCAAGAACAGCCTGAAGTAGTAACTACTTGTGCATCCCATAAAAAGCCAAAAATAGCTGTCAAGCAAGAAATGTAGGACTAGCACCGTAAGGAAGGATATCCCACATACTAAGCACTTGTTGCAGGGAAACAACCCCTGAAGCAAGAGAACACAATCTGTCACTTTCAAGTCAGAAGTTATGTGCAACACAAATATTTTGAGGCTGTTTTAGCCAGCTGAAGTCTTACAACTAGAATAGCATGATGGGAACACAACAGAGTTTACAGTGATAAGAAAACCTGGGGGAATTTTGTGGTGCTCCAGGAAGGGTACCAGCTGCTCAAAATGGAAACCATGCATTGGTGTATCTGAGGATTGCAGATTGTAATGCATAACAGAAAAGCTGTATGGGCAGTTTGGTGAATAAAAGTCAGTCAGCGCTTTTTATAGTATCAGTTTAAACCCTTTTTATTTTGGAAACATGAGGTTAAACAATGCACCTCAGAGTTATAAACTCAGCAACTTTACAATAGAACATTACTGCAAAGCTTACTCTTGTTTCAGATGAAGCACAGGGATGCAGACAAGCTGGAGTGTTATAGAAATCCCAACATTTGGTAGTTCCTTTTGAAGGAGTGGGTGTGAAGATACCAGGCAGTCAGGTTGTTCACTGCCATCATGATCAACTTCAAGCAGAGGACTGAAAGCAAAGGAAGCACAAGGCAATCTATTTAACCACCTGAAGCAAAGTCTACCTTGTTAAAAACAGGGATACTCATCACCAACAACAACTTTTTTAGATTACACTTGGATAAGAAGTTTGGGAAACAGTCTGCAATTGCCAGTGCCATCTGGTAAAATGAGACAACAGTCAACACCACAGATAAAAAGGATACTGTGAGCTAGCAGGGAAACTAACCTGCATGACAGTTACTCCCCACTAGGGAAAAATAGCAGTCTCCAGAAAAAAACCAAAACCACCCACAATACTCAAACCAAACCCACAGACCCACCAAAAAATCCACCACAAAACACATCATGGAAACAGCTTTAAATATGGAGCAGCTAGCAGGGGACAAGAGGCATGCATAGACTCAGTTTTCTGCTCCCTAGCACCCTTTCCTGAAGTCAGAGATGCTGGAAAGAGAACTTAAGCTTTTCCTATGAGAAAAAAAAAAAAAGCCATAAAATTAACTGGCTAAGGGCTGGAACAGTCTGGCCTGTCATTTCTTTGTTCTAGTTCAGTGGAATTAGATGAACCATTAGCAGACAAAAGTTGTCCAGAATCCTCCTCAGAAAAATACCTCTCAGGTAAAATGTTAAAATGTGACTGTAGATGAGCAATACTGATGAAATTGAAGGTGGTCTATACCCACTCACCCATCTCTCTCCAAAAACGCATAGAGATGTGCACTGAAGGTACAAATGCACAAGTAGAGTCTCTTTGGTTGTCAGAACTTTTTATAGGCCATTTACAAGACCCAGCCTTCGGGCTTAGTCATGTTCTCCTTAACAGGAAAACAGGTTGAGACACCACAGGAGCTATTTGCTGCTATTTAAATTTCGTCATTCCAGGAAAAGAAAACAATCCAACTCACCAATGTGTTCTCCCTAACAAGAAGAAACACCATGGAACAGAGATAAAACAGTACTTGACCATCATTTTTCTGACCATAATTAAGGTGTTTTTCCTCTTGTTGTGCATTTTCTTACTTGTGGTTTGAAAGCTGTTAGATCTGCTCTAAGACTGGAGAAAGATTGTAAGAACCAAGCATCCACACACAGTTCCTTTCTTTCTGGCAGATTTAAGATTAGAACTGCCTGTGGTGTTCCCCCCCAGCTGCAAGTACTGCAAGCTTTTGCCATCCTGTAGCAATCCTGTCTTTGTTAAGGGAGTTTGTTATTTAACCTTTCAATACTTCCACAAGCATGACTCATTGTAGCAACTGTTCACTGTTCTGTGTTTTGCATTTGGAATATACCCTACAGTGAAAGAGGAGCTGGCATAGTGTGACTTGCAAACTCGATGGTTTGTAGAGTGACCACTATGGAAAAGCAAATCCTTAGGGACCTACAACTTTTGAAAAAAGTCAGTATGAAGTTTATTTCAGGATAGAAGTAGAACAGTTTTGGGAAGTCAACTAAGGAGAGACAGACAAGACACATCCTAAAGAAAAATAAAGACACCCTAGACATGAGACACCAGAGGCACAGACCCTCATAGGAAGAACCACGAAGAGACAACATTTACATAAAAGACATCCAACATGGAGATTTTTTCCAACTAACACCACCCTGATAAAAACCTAAACCAAACAGACCAACTAAGACTGCCCAGAGAGAACATCTCAAAACTCCCTGATACAAATTTTGTCATGCAGTACCATACACAAGCTGGGCTTCAATACACCACATCCTGGCACAACATGTATGTTAGGACAAATAGTGTATAGTTGTTTTGCACTCTTCCCACCTAGGACAGAAGATACATTCAGATCACAAGTGGCTTTGCCAGGCAGTGCAGGATATACCAGGAAACACTATTTTAAACAGAACCATTTTTTACAATGAACTTATAGCAACTAGCCATTTCACATCAGCAACTCTTGGTTAAAGTTCAGAAGACCTACCAGAAAGATTGAAGACCTCAAACATTACCTAGTTCCAAACAGAAGTAATCTGAAGAGCTGCTGCTTTCTATGTCCATGTTTTGCCCTTGGCTGCTGGGGCAGCCTCACAGTCACTCTGCCCTCTCCTCCTTACCACACCAACTTTCTTCCACAGCTTGCAACAGCTCTGGAGTTTATATAGTTGCTCAATCCAAATTCATCTCTTCCCATCCTCCCCCAACCCCAAAAAGCAACCTGCTGAATCCTCGAAGGAAGTATCAGAAAGTGGCTGATTGAGGTCAAGCTGTGCCTAACCTAAGTGCACAATAGGGTTTTCTTTTGTAGAACCAGATATAACACACATTGTTTCTAAAGCTTTCAGTCTTTTCAATTCTAAGGCTACTGCCAGGCTCTGGTACTACAGAAAGTTTGAAGCCCTAGGACAGGCTTTTGCTTTGAGGTCTGGATAGTTCTGTCACATGAGCTACTCTGTATCAGCTTGTTTGACACCAGAGTGGATGCCCAGCATTGTAGAGATGCTCCCTCCTGTTTTAGCTGCACTCCATCCTGCTTGCTCCATCCTGACATCAGATGTCACAGGGTGACATGAGATGTCCTCTAAGCTGCAACACCATTTCTACAGCACTAAAGGAATGTGCCCAGCCACAAAGGTGACAGAGGCAGATATGCTGCAGTTAAAGCTGCATGGACCAAGATTATCACTGCCTGGCTTTAAATTCAGAGAGATGTGTCAAGCCTAGTGTAAGGATGGGACAATCCTGAAAAGAATGTTGGATTTTCTTGAAGCTTTCAAAATCTGTTCAGAAAGGGGCTATGGAGTCCAAAGAGCACATTTTGATATGTTTGAGAGTTTTGTTTAAGTAGAATTCAAACCCTTTTTGCTGTGTTTGAAGCAATTTAAACACTTGTAATTCCTGTGAAATTGAACTCTTCCATCTCTAGTATTGATTTATGTACTGTTTATACCCAAAGTCCAAAGGAAATCTAGTCAAGTTCACACATCAATTACACAAGTTCATCAAGATTTTTCATAAATATTGATTAATTGAAGATTAGAAAGCATGTGTCTAAGTTAATGGGAGCAAAGCCTGAATGGAGTTTGCTGCTTACAGCTTTAGCTACAAGATTTTGTAACCCAGGTTCCTCTGATGATTTTTCTATTGCTAATATGTCTTCACAAGTCATGTTATCTGTCATCTCCTCCCTGGCCTACATCCTCCTTCTTCATGTCCCAATATTTGCAAAATTTCTTAATATTAAGTGCTTGCTTTGAAACTAATCTTCAGGATCTTCTTTTATGTGAGCTGTGTCACAAAAAGGAGAACAGTTCCTGGCACTTCTAGGACTTTCTGCCATAGTGACAGAAGGTCATTTCAGGAAAAAAGATGCAGTAAGTTGCTTACCTAAGGCTGCCTTCCTATATAGTTTGTAAGCACCAAGATGAAAAGAAGTCACAAACAGCCTGCAAAGAAAATAATTTCAAAAATGTCAAAGTTTCCCCTGTTACATCTTGTTCTGTCCAAACTACTGAGAAACGGAAGCCAATTCAGACAAGTATCCTGTAGGAAAACATGGTCACAATGGCAATGGAATTAACAAAAAGAAACAGTCCAGTGCTCCAAAGATCTATGAAAAGTTTAGAATCAGGTCACAGTTGTTGCATCAATAAGGAATATAATGCAGCAATGACTGACAGTAGCTTTGCAAATTTTGTTTCAAGAACATATAACTCATCTTCTGCAGCTTCCAAGGCAGGCTGCACCTGCAAACTCTTGAATTTGCCTGCAGCTCCTGCTGAGGGTATAGCTTCCTGGGATGGTACACCAGCATTCTCACATGCTCTTTGTGTATGTATTGAGGACTTCTCAGGTTGAACAGACACCTGACTTTCCATGCAGGTGAACATCCAACACTTTCCAAAACACAAACTCCTTAAATAATTCTGAAATTGCTCAGTCAAGAGGAATCCCCTTATTAAAAACAATGAGCATTGAAGCACAGCACTTTGTCCAGGGAAGTTCTGTATCAGAATAGCTACACCACCACCTAGAAAAATGAGCCATTTGAAGCTGTGTCCAATTGCTGATTCTCACTGATGGCTAAAACTTGCAAATGCTGAGCAATGTTGGCAGAGAATTTAAAAGGATGGCAAAGCTTTAGATGGCAATTGAGTAAAGCAGTTCAATTCCTTCAGGGCTGGAAGCAGAAACAGGTTGTAAATGCTTAGCACTGCCAGGAAGCAGCTAATTGCCAATAGAGATTTAGTTTCTACAGAGGTTTTGCACTTACTGTAACTATTGGGTGGAAAGAAAGAGAATGATTTCTTCAGTTTCCCCTAAAATGAGCTGAAAGCTTCCCAGTTACTACAAGTCAATGTAAATGGAAACATCTCTCAGAAAGGACAGATTTGCCTTCTTAAATTGCTGTCATCAAGATCAGTTATCCAAAATAGCCACTACAGAGATGGCAGGAGAGGAGCAGGACCACATCTTTCAAGCACCAGTCTACATTAGACTGCAGTTCTCAGTTGTTTTAACTGCCCATATCCACTGCAGCCTCTTCCCCATACAAGCTAGAAGGAAGGATAGCATTTTCCAGAATGAGTCTCCAAAATATGAGTCATTTAGTTCAAGGGATTTTGCATAAAATGCACAAGCACCAACATGAATTTTTTTGCTTTGTATGCAGCAGATTGGGTGAAAAGAGCCTGTTCTTTCTACTGACAGTAAGGATAATATTCTGAAGTTTCTGTCTGTCAGTGACCTGGTTGAGGCCACATGTCCTCAAGAGAGGAGGGACTAAGTTAAGCACTTAACTTCCACACAGACAAGTCAGAACTCTGAGACACAGCTACAAAGGCTTTAATGGCACCTATTGTACAACCACCACATCTGTTTTGGCAGCAGTGAGCTCTCATGATGCACTGAGCAGCAGTCTGCATTTACATAAGTAATTACTTTCACAGTGCCAGCATTTAAAGACATACGAGACTGGCACACATTCCCTTCTACTCCCGTGTACCAAGGCAAAAAGAGGTAGCAAAGGGGCAGAGCACATTAACTGCAGCTGTTAATGTTACTCCATTACCATAGCCTCTGGGAAGTCACCTCCCTCTCCATTTTACTGTAGATAATTTCTGCTTGTATTTGGAGTCTTATCTGGAAGCTTCTGTGCAAGTGGTGTAATAAATTTTCTAGTGATTGTAATATCACTTAATCCCAGGATATTATAAGTACAGCTTGCCTGTAAAAGTGGGCAAGGACCACAAGAGGCATTACAAAGGGCTCGCTGCTACTTTCTATCCCACATTAGTGTATTCACCTCTTTACAAAAGTGGATTGCAGACAGTCTTGCAAGAAGGACATCCCATTAAACATGGCAAGCTTTGAGCTGAACATTGAAGAAAACTATTTTCCCCATACTAGAGAAAGTAATTGTGAAATAACAAGCAGTTGAGGGTCCAGTACAAAACTCAACACTGGAAGACAAGAAATTGAAAATTCCCTAGTTAGGCATTAATACTGAATGTCCCTATTTCATAGCATGTTCCAGTTGAAGAGCTACAACATCAGGGCACTACCCAATCAAAAATTTTTTGGGTCCCTGTTGTAAGTAAGCCCATTCAAATATTTATTTGCAGCTAGATCTAGAGATGTTATTTCCTGCCTATTTTCCCCACAAACCCAAAGTGATTTCTGTTCCAGTCAGCAGGCCATACCTGAAGATCAAGCTGAACAATTATCTGAAGCAGACTTTTTCCATGCTAGCTGTCAAACTAAAAGAGGAAGTCAAGTTTCAGACTGACACAACTATCTGCAAGACTAGTTCAAGCTGCCTTTCTATGGGGCCTCTCAGAAACTTTTCTTTTGCCCAGTAAGAATACTTTAAAAAAATGCAGTGAGTTAGAAAGTGTGTGAAGGGCTTGTTTAAACAGAAGGTTAACACCATTGTACCATGGCCATTTCTAGGTTTTAAGATTTTCATTCCAGAGTAAATATTCTCTCATCTGCTTTCCAGCCTATGCCTGTTCCTCAGACAATACTGCAGCCTATGACTCCAATTCAGCAGCAAACTCCAGATGGATGTCCCATACTGCAGCAAGAGCTTGAATGTTGCATGGGCCACTACCATGTAGGCACTGAGGCAGGAAGACAGACAAATGAGAATCTGCAAGTTCAGCTTTAGATTAGGATGCAGGGTGGTTTTGTGCCAAATGATTGTGGTTTTCTCTTTCAATTAGACCAGTGATGATAAAACATGTTGGAATTGAAAATGTCAAATATACTGGTCAGCTTACAGGATATGGGAGCTGGTGGGTTTTCTTAGTGCTCTATTAGATTAGCTCTCCCTGTTCTGCACTGAAGTTAGCACAGACCAGAGGTGAACTATTGAGTCCATACAGCAGGATATCATCCCATCAAGACTTCCCCAAATCATCTCATCTGCATAAATCAGCCAAGTCTCATGCTGAGTTACCATCCAGATACCATTTATGCTCTATAGACAACTGAGCATGACAGAAGTCCTGCATCACCCTTTTCTTCATCAAATCCTTTCCTCTGATAGTTTCTTTTCCCAAACCTACAAGTAGAACCCAGGGAGACAAATCTGCAGGTTTGCTTGTAACCTGCAAACCACATACACAGGAGTTTGAAGAAGTTGAGTTGCAGAACACTGGTGCTCATTCCCATCCTAAGATCAGAACTGACACTACTTTTACTAAAAATTCATCCATCAACCAGGAACATAGCCAGGTTTTCAGTTCTATTGTCAGGGAGGTACCCAGGTCTGCAGTTTCAAGGCCATGCTTTCCCCACCACATACCCACACCCAGCAAGCACAAGGTCCAATGCTACACTGACTCCACCACACACAAAGCTGTACCTCAGGCAAAGCACACGCTTACACACAAAGGTCTAGTAGTTTAAACTGTAGGATCAGCCTAGAAAAGAAGCTGCTCTGTGGAGAAAAACAATACTTCTATCAACATCTAAGGAAGCACATGTATACATAAGTAATTATTTAAAATGAGCTTTTTGATTAATGATAATGGGGAAGAGAACCTCTTTAAGGTGACCTCTAATGGCTCATCCCCTCCCACGAATGCAGTGGAGCTGCCACTATCACAGCACTTCAGAGGCCTCCTCTTGAGATCAACAAGAGCAAATATTGCCCAAGCCACTCCATCTTTCTGTACACCCACAGACCTACATGCAATTAAGAAGAGACAGTCACTGCCCACTGTTCCTTGGCCCTGAACAGAGTCTGCTCTTGTTTATCCTCATTCCCTCCCATTCACTGCTGTGCACAGCTACCAACAGTTCTTAAGCAGAAAGAGAGAAATGCTGTATTCTGGTGGAGGCTGAGGGAAGAGGAAAGTTATTAATGACCTTGTCTGCTTCTTGCATATTCCCATCTAGTGGATTGTCTTCTTTTGTTAATAGGAAATGCATCTATCTGAATCAAGCAAGCAGTCTGTCTGATCACGCATTCACTTCTTGTTTAGCATTTGTATTGCAGTTATTTTCTTAAGAGATTAATTAACATTTGGGGTAGCTCAGCAGTAATTTGATAAAACTGCAGATGCTGTGTAAATGTGAAGTTTATATATACTACACACACACACATTTTCTATAAAAGCATGAAGTACCAGTCATTCAAAATATACTAGTGAAAGTTAAAGAACTTACACTTAAAGTTACACAAACAGCACCTTAAATTCAACTAGAGTCACTCTAACTTGAGGCAAATCATCATCTAGAAATACCAACACATCAGACTGTCCATTTCTCCTAACTTCCAGCCTTCAATTCTGAAAGCATTCACAGTCTTTACAGACCTAAGAAAAGCCCAAAATAGTTATAGCATTGAAACTAAAGAAACGTTTTGTTAAGAGGCACCTGAGATTGATTGAGTAACCAAACTCCTAAACAAACAAGCACTATCCAAACATGTAAGGTTCATGTTCTCAATCTCTATTTGTATAAAAGATCCCACTTCTTGGGAAGGGGCTATCATTTAGGGGAGACAGTTATAGAAGACAGCAAAGTTTTGCTGATGTAAGTGTACTCGACTAGCTGGCCACCAAAAAGGACCAGAGAAGATAATGTTTCACCACTGATTTAGCACTTCTATGAGATCTGTATTCATCTACCCAGCTATCCCTTTCCATTAGTTCAGTAGTGAAATGTTTAATTTCAATTATTTTATACAATTACATAAGTTTCAAGGTTCTCACGTAGTTTGCTCATTTTAAAGTTTTCAAGACAGTCAAATATCTCACATCACAAGCTGATAGTTCTTTGAAAATTTAAAAAGAGATTCAGTACTGAAGGCTTCTACACGCATATTGGGGGTCTCCACGATTGCCTCAAGCCAGCCAGAAAGACGTAAGCATTTCAGATTTTAGGATAATGTGGATAGAGAACAACCTCAGCATATACAAAGGAGCTGCAGATTGGCTGGGATAATAGCCGTGCAAGGCTTTGTTTAAGCCTGTCTGCAAATGAGGTGGGATAAATTCCATTAATCCTCTCTTACTTCTGTGGGAACTAAGGAGAATTTTGGCAAATCTACAGCCTCTTCTGCTGTATATGTAATGCAACAAGGGGAGGGATTGAACAGGAGATACTTGCCTGCTTTTAGTTGTTATTAAATATGGGGAGCAGGACGAGCACAGGCTCAGGGCAGAAAAGCAAAGTAAAGCACCTCTCCTCCCCCACCCCATGCACTTACAAGGAGCTCTGAGTTGCAGCCACTGAAGAGCAGCATCCTGCAGTTCTAGCTCACCGTGGCTCAAGTGCCCTCACTGAGAGCTGCTAACAAGCAGCCACAAGCCACAAAACAGAGGGCTAAGCAAAGAGTTCCTCCGGCCTAGCTTCAAGATGCAAATCAGATAAGAAAAGTCAAACAAAGGAGCTGCAAAACGCTCCCAAGGTGTTTAATAAGCAGTGAGATTTCTCCAAGATGACAGTCTTTGTAAATTAAATGAAGGAACTTGTGCATTTGCATTTAACAAGAAGTGCTTGTCTCAGTTTAGGAGAAAGGAATAGGTCGCTAGTCCATAACATCAAAAGCCAGTAAAATAATATTTTTACATTTATAAAAATACATGCCTGTTGTATGCATGTGTGTATATACACATACACACTGCTTTGCAAGATTAATGTAACAAGAATGTAACAAACTACCTACAGCACTTGCATACACACAGCATCAGATTAGGAGCTGCCGTGAGGACAGTTTAGTGAAACTGAGTTAAGTAGAAACTACAAATGCAATTCAATGAGAGACAGAACCACAAAACACCAGTCTGTGGACTCTAGAAGGAAGCTACAAAGATGGTAGCAGAGGCTTGCGAGGCAGGGATGACTTAAGGCATGACTTAAGAAGGAAAAACAAAGATATTGCTAAAGAAGTCTGATCGTTCTAGAAAGTTGAACTTAGGGAACAATGCACTGGAAAGCCAGTATTTGTAATTACCACAGGACTTTACTCAGGTTTTGCTGACAAAGCAGCTGGAACTTCATAAAAAAATTAGTCATAGGTATGGTACCTTTGCGACCCTTACTACCCACTAGAAGGCTTCCTACCAAAAATGTAGTGAATCAATATGTTATTAGAAAGTCAGGAAAGTTACAACGAAGAGTTGTGAAAGCATTTTGTGTGGTTTTAATTATGAAACACGTAGATTGCACAGTCTGGTGCACAGTGCAAAGTTAAAGACTAAGCATCCTTTAGTTAACCAAGTCAAGTAGCAGAAAGTTCATCCTTCCTCTGTCTGTTTCATGTTCTTTACAAAAACACAAATAACCGAGGGCTGAGGGCACAGGGCTGCAGCGCTGTTTGTAAACTGCTACTGATGAGTAGCAGTTTAAAGAACAAAAAAACTAAGTCTTCTGCCCTAAGACGAAAGGTCTGTTTTGTCTGACAAGCCTCCTCAGGTCTTAGTGGAAGTGAGACTGGAAGTAACAAATGATGCAGGATACAATAGGAGAAGAAATGTGAGCAGTCTTAGTGGGCCAACAGCATGTTCAATTTGAAGAAACATTCCTTAGCTCTAAATGCAAAGGACCAATTAAATCCCTTCCATTGCTGCCATATTCCAAAACACCTCCAACAATATGCTCTGTGTTGACAAAAGTAGTTCTTTATTCCCAAGTTCCTGCCTCACCTGAGTTGGTGAAGTTGAGCTGTTGCATCTTAAGGTGATCACGTACCTTCAGAGCATGGCAGCATTCCTGGGAGTTCTGAGTGACCATTTTTTATTCAAGTTTTAAACTACATTGAGAAATCTGGAGTTGGTACCAGACAGTCAACCTTGACCTCATGAAACTGCCTTGCAGAAAGCCAAGGCAGGAAATCCTACAGCCTGCGGTCTTTGCTGTGCGTACATGTATGTTTCACTTCAACAGTCCTGCCAACTTAGTTGCTTTTGCTTACAACAACATTGCCTTCTTCTGAGGTCATCTGTTTGCAGGTTGTTTAAGCAGCCTTGGGATCTTTTAGATTTTCTGAGTTATTTGGGCATGTAGCAGCCACAGCATCTCCAAGCCACAGTTCTGTGTTGAAGATCAGACTACACAGCCAGCCAAGCAACAAGTGAACTTCCGGAGTGGTGCAGGTTCATTCTAAAATGTTGCAATTCCCAGATCAAGGCGTGTCATCATCCTACTTCCATGCATTATGGTGGTTTCCCTACTGACTATGTAAGTCAAGTGTTATCTTTCAAAGATCTTTCCACAGCATTCTCCCCATTGCTGCCAGGGGCAAGTGTCCTACATGGACAATTTATGAAAGAGGGGAACCTCTAGCATAGTTTTTGAAGACTCAGGAATGCACAGATCTCAGTTCAGAATCTGGACCACAATCTCCCATATGTTGCAGTGAATCTAAATATATGTCTCCTTTATCAGTGAAAAATCCTGTTTTCACTTCTGGCCAACCTGACAGAGATGGACCATGTTGCTTTCCACAGGAATTAAAATATTAGTTATTACTGAGATCTGCTGAATGACATAGCCTCACTTGAGGAAGCTAAGGAAGGTATCTGACTAAACTCTGCAAGTGCCATGTGGAAGGAAGAGCTGGCAGTGCAGTGCTAATCCATCATGTTCTGCTTCCCTCCACCTCTTCCTGCCAGTCCCAAGGGCCAGCCAGACCCACTGCAGTGACAACAATGCCACAGGGGTTTCCCACCAACAAAACTCCCTCAGTACTTCTGCACTTCCAGTAACCAACATCTTCAATTTAGAGGATTACCTGGACAACTGCTCAGGCTCAGAGGGACAACCATGGCAAAGGCAATGCTCAGTACATCCTGGATGCCACAATATTGTAGGTGCAGAGTGACACCAAACACATCAGCCACTGGCATTTCCAATGATAAACCATGACTTGCAAGGTTTTGCACACACTTGTCCCTAATCTGTAGATCAATTACTATTCCTAGCATCAGTACTCACTACTCCAGTTTGGCCAGATGTCAGAGAGACTGTCCCAACTACTGCTTTGGTCAGCAGGAGCAACCAGTTTGTTTCTCAGTAATTTAGGATCTCAGAGAAAGTCATACAGTTTTGTTTCACTCAGCGGAAGACAACCAGTAAGCAGATATTATTATATTTCTAAGCAGAAAAACAAACAAACTCCAAACCCCTTACCTGCAAAAAAAGCCCACATTTTTACTGTGATACTACATTTCTGTATGTAATAGATGATGGACTTCTATGAAATTAGTTCTGTGCAAAACAACCAGTAACTTCCATAATACCAGAGCAGGACCCAGCTCTATGTGACAGTCCAGGCTTCTGGAATACTGCTAGAATATTCCATGGCTGTTACCAACAGTGACTTACTGTCTCCTGCCCTTTTCAACAGCAACAGCAACAACAACAACAGAAAAAACAAACAAACAAACAACAACAAAAAAAAACAAAAACAAAACAAAACAAACAACCACAAACCAAAAAACCCCTTAGATTGCAGCTGTTTTCCCTTTTAAAAAACAATCTATTCCTTTTCTAGCCCCATCCTTTTCCCTTTCCAACTGCTAGAAGAAATGCAAGAACCAAGGAGAAGTGAGAACAAGACTGCATCATACAAACCAGATTTCAAAAGCTGCACTGGTGGTTTCAACACTGCTGCTAAGAGATCGTCAGGCATGCGCCTAGGTAGTCCCGAGATGAAGATGCTGCAGCACGTACCGAGATTTCCACTGCCTTGCCGAGCCAAGATAGTTACAGGGATTCTTATCATTGTCTTGCAGTCCATGTGGTTGCTTACACTGGTGTCATGCCAGTCTCCCATCTCTGGATACTCCCAAAATCTTGCGCAGAAGCAGTTAACGAAGCTACTGTCCCCAACACAGCTCAGGTGTTTTCCTTGCTCCCCGCAGCGCGGATGAGGCGCTACCATTCTCGCTTTCCTGGGGCCCCGCCGCCCCCAGCCCGGCCGAACTCGCGGCTCTGCCCCGCGCCCGCCTCCTGGCAACGCAACGAGGGCATCCCCAGCTCTCCCGAAACCTTTGAAACCCAGGAGAATCGAACATACCGGGAAAGTCGCGGGCTGGAGGAAACCTCGCCGTCCGCACGGGGTTTCTTTCCCCGCGATGGCTCTTGCCGCCTCCTGGCAGTCCCGCGACCCCCCCAGTCCAGCACAAACCGAGCGTGGTCCTCCCCGCCACCGCGCCTTCCCCCATCCCCATCCTCTGGGGCACTCGCGGGGCCCGGCAACGGCCTGGGAGGGGCAGCAGGCAGGGAACAGCTTCCAGCCATGCGGCTGCGGGCGCCCCTTCGGGGGAACAAAGGCGGGAGCCAGCCGGCCCGTCCCCGCACATCCCCCGCCGCCAGCCTCCCCCCTTGGGAGCTCCGCAGCCTGGCCAAGAGCACAGACAAAAAAAAAGAAGATACTTCTTTTTAAACTTTGCTTAGCGCAAGCGCCCTTTATGAAAGCGTTAGCTCTCCTCCTTTTGCCTAATGCGATTTCTCCGGCCGATTTTTCCTGCGGGATGCCCAAGAACTGCTCGGGGTAGCGGCAGCTCCGTGCCCTCGTTCCCCGGCAGTGCCGCTCCCGGCCGCGCTCAGCAGGCGGGCAGCAGCCCCGGCGCTCTCGGGGGCGCGTCCCCGTGTTGCAACGCAGGGCTGCGCGGAGAAACTCCCAGCTGGATCTGCGAGTTTCTTGTGTGGGAAGAGTGGAGGAAGAAAAAAAAAAAAAATCCCACACTTTTCCCGTAAGAAAAAAAAAATAGTTTGGAGGATAGGAAGCCAGGAGGGGCTGCTGGAACAAGGGGCGGGAGGAAACGGCGCGCCTTTGAATGGGTTATTTCACCGCAATGCTCGAGTGGCCGCGAGTTTTCCCTCCAAGGCTCAGGGCATGAGAAAGACCCTGAAAGGGCCACAAAAAGCCTGATAATTTTCTGGCCCTCCTTTTTGTTTGTTTGTTTGTTTTTTTTCTTTCCCCTTAAACTTAATCGACTGCCAGACAATCAGAGGTTGGGGGAAATCTGCTAAAAGGTTGCGCAGAACATACATCAAAACTACACTGAAGTTTGGGTCACGTTTATCACAGGAATTTGAAATCCCAAACTCCTACAGGACCCTTCTTTAGGACGGGATAGGGGCAAACGCGTACGGCGTTAATGGATGCGGTCTGCACCGAAACCTTGGAAACAAAGCAGTTGGAAAACTCGTTTGATCCAAAGCAGGGGACCGCAATTCCTGCAACGCGGAGAAGTGAGACGCCCTCCTCCCCTGAACAGACCAGCTCTTACAGTCCCTGAAGCCAGGCAGAGAAGAGAAAAAAACAGCGTTTAGAAAACCAGAATATTTTCGCCTATTTTAATTACCCAGCGACTCTCTTTATGCATCAGAGGAACGAACAACCCGGCTGCCCTTAGTTCAGAAAGCGCGAGGGGCAGCGGGACGACACCCAGCAGAGATTCTCGCACCTCACCTACCAAATCGGCCGGAGAGCTGCTTTCTCCTCCGCTGGCTTCCTCGGGCGGCAGGGACAGGCCGGACCACCGCGCTCTCCGGCAGCAGATGGGCTCCGGCGGCCCGGGAGCCACCGGCTCCGCCCCCTGCGCTGCTCTCCCCGCGCCCGGCCCGGGCTCTCTCCTCGGCTCGGCTGTCCCGCTGCTCGCTAACGCCCTGCCCGCCCGCGGCGCTGCTCCCGAGGAGCTGCCGAGGGTGAGACTGCCTTGTGCGACCTGGGAAAACTCTTGTGCTGACACTCAGAGTGCGAAAAGTGATGTGCTAGAAGTTCAGAAGTACTTATATCTTAAATTTTTTTTAGGAGACGCCTTAAAAGTTTAGCTAATTGTTCCTCTAAGTCTCCGAGGTGCCAAATAACATTGCTGGGTAGTTAGTTTGTGGGGCACAGTGAAACTTGTTTGTCTCACTTTGCCGTTGGGAATATTCAGAGGAGGAAAAAGACCATGATTTGGGGTTTCTTTTCCTCTTTTACCTTCCCCACAAATCTTGGTGACTTTCTTACACCAGCCTGAGGGGAATGTCTGATTCATCATTGAAGAACATCAATAGAAAGTCGGTCTCCATGGGCAGTAGTACGTAAAAAACAAGCCACAGAAAGTGCTATGAATGGGCTTTCTTTGAATACATTTTTGCCAAACTTTTGTAAAGAGAAAAACTGGGTTAATAATGGCATTCAAATTCAGTTGAAAAGCCACTACAATGCTGTGCCTTGTGTGATTTATAGAATCACAGAATCATAGATTTCTCACTGACTATAAATATCAAACACAAATCCATTGTGTATCTCTAATTCTTTCACATGACTGTGATTGATCTGCATCATGCCTGACCTCATCATTGACTTCATAGAAATTTAACTATTGCATATCACGACAATTAGGGTCTGTTTGTCACTTTGCAACCATAAATCTGACAACATCATTGTGAGGCACGGAATTGTTTTCTTTTCACACATAAGAGAGAAAACAGAGATAGGAACACTGTTGTCAAGGTCACCCAGCAAAAGTAGAGCAAGGGTAAAACCTGAGCAGCTGATGATCCTATGGAAGGATGTGTTGTTTTGCAATACAGGTTTTGCTTGGGAAGCTTCAAGGCGCTAAGGAGTTTTTCACTTGATCTCTCCTTTCTCCTGCTGTGTGTCTTAGTATGACTAAATACTTTATAGCAACCTTCCAAGATTTCTCTTTGTCTTTTCAATTCTGCAGTAAGATGAAATACAATTCTGTGCAATCTTCAGTTCACTTTAGAAGGAAATGTTTGTAGGTCATTGTGGAAATTTGACGTGTTACCTGAGCAGTGTTTAAATAACAATAGAAATAACCTTAGAAGCAAAGCATCATTCATTTTTCTTACCAAAATGATAATTGTTGATTCCTTCCCTAGTTCACACATGTGGTCAGGTTTTTTCCATACATTATTCTTCTTTCTTACTTTTAAGTGTAATTTCTGCATTATCTGTGTCTGGATAATGCAGCTCCCAGAAAATACTGCTTCAATGAGTCATATTCTCAAAATCAGGAGATAACTTTAAAATTTAAGATGTGTTTTTGTGGAAACATCATTCAGACATAATTACAAGATCTGAAGAACTGGGTCCATAGAAAACAAAGTCAGAGGTATTTCAATTTTTGAACAAAAATTACTATTTCTAATCAGCATTGCAAAGAAACTGAGTTTGTCTTACAGTTGAGTCCACTTTTCTCCTGAAAAGTGACATCTGCTCAAAAGATGAACAACCTTTCCTTTGCCCTCATGAATGTCCCACCTTGAGTGATCTGGATTTTCTCCAACTGATGTCACTGAAGTAATCACACTTCATTCTGCTTCTGACCCAAAACTGCAGTAGGAAAGTTTCTATCTGTATCTCTTCACAGGTTTTATTTTTCAATAAACAGAATGTAAAATGGAGTTCCCTTCCCTTCCCTTCCCTTCCCTTCC
>VXBB01024238.1:974258-1079270 GCA_013399915.1 Illadopsis cleaveri | reverse complement strand
TTCCCTTCCCTTCCCTTCCCTTTTTCCTTTCCACTTTCCCTTTTCCTTTCTGTTTCCTTTGTATTGAACCAAATCTTGTTAGTTCCTCTGTTGAGATAAAACTTATTTAGAAATTAAGCTCCACCTTTTCTTTTTTTTTTTTTTCCCCCAGTGATGTTGGTAGGGAGAGTTTTTCAGAGCACCACCATTATTTGCTTACAAATTACATCTTAACCTGCCCTACTGGGCCATATCTGGCCCACTCAGCCCTGGCAGGAGTGCTGAGCCGGTTGTGTCTCTAAGCCAACAAAGCAGGAGGCAGCACTCTCTGGCTGGCTGTTCTGAGAGGCCTCTCACACGTGGTTTTCCCCAGGAAACCTCCCCTGGCTGTAATCACACTGTCCTGCATGTACAGACTCAGGTCACTGAGTGTTTAGAGGGAGCAAAGTGGTTTATCAGTGCGAGGGGAGTGGATGTGGGACAGTGCAGACAGTTTGTAGGGATGGGGGTTTAGGGAGGTGGATCCCTACTGCCCAAACAGCCTTGTCATTTTGCTCAGACCATGGGGCCACTATCAGCCCAGGTTGTGGGTGTGATTCCTCTGTGGGCCACTCATTGGCCTCACACCCAGCTGGAAACCTCAGGCCCTATTTTAGAGTAAATAATGAGTTGATAAGATTCAACAGAACATGAAGAAACATCAAAGATGTTACAGTTTTGTAGAATGGTTGTAATTCCTGCAGATTTGTGTTACGCTGCTGTGCTTTTATTGCTTCCTACTATATGAGCAACATGTTTTAGCTATTCTTGCCCAGTGGAAGAGGAAGGTCAGAGGGAAATTCCATAAAATACTTTGTAACACGGAAGCCTACTTACCAATGAAGTACTTGTGCAAGGAGGTTAGGATCAGAGATCTGTCATTTAACGCTTCTGAGCCTTTCAGTCTAGGAGGAGCCCTGAGGAAGGCACACAGTGCTCTCAGAGGGGTTGTGCCAGGTGCTTCTGGCCCAACTGTTGCTGTCATCATCCTGTAGACCCATCTCAACAGGATGGATTGGCATGACCCAACAGAACCCATTGTATTGTCCAGTGCAGCCCAGTATAGTCCAGGCCCAAGATTCATGAGAGGAGATATTCAATCACTGGAGAGACAATCTGAAAATTCTAAAAGCACCTTGAGGTGCATCTTGTATGAGACATGTGAAAGTCTTTCACAACCACATGACTTTGTGCTTAGACTGTGAGTATAACAAAGCTGGGCATTTTTGACAAATTTTTCAGCAAGGGAACCCTTTCTAATTCATTTGCACAAATGGCTGTAGGCAGCCTGTTCCTGTAGCAAACTGGCCAAATCCATGGAGTCCTAACTACTGCAGTCCTTCGTATCTTAAATGCATTGAGTACTTTGCTGGGATATTATCCAATTTATGTTCAAATGTTATTGTGGGGAAATCATTTGGTCAGGTGTTCTGTGGTGTGATTTTATGACTGGAAATCTGATTCATAGATCTATTCCCAAAATGGTTTCACAACCAGTCTAACCAGCCCCTTTTACAGGGCTGGCAATAGAGCAGCTAGTATGACCTTTTTTTTTCTTTTTTATGAGGTTGATTTTGAGCTAGGTCAACTTCTCTTGCTCACCAGTTTACCTGAGTGTGCATGCTGGTGTACACTCACTGTCAAATGGGAGGAAAGGGGCAGGATGGAGTGACTGAGAGCATGCAGAGATGCATAGTTGTTCCTTTATAGTTATGGAGTGGATAAACTGATCAAGAAACGCCATCCAAAAAGCTGATATTGGCAATCCCCATCAGATAGGAAACAGAATTTCCTGTAAATGTGGAATATTTTTCTGGTTGATTTGCTTTGATCTGATAAACCCAGCAGTTTTCTAGTCCACCTTGCAACACGGGCTGGGAGACTGTTGGGCAGTGTTAGTGCTTCATTTTGAAAACACAGAAGCATGATATCTGTTCCAGGGCTTTCTGACCACAATTTCACTCTTTTCATGAGATGACCCCAAAATCTTGCATGTGGTTTTGGTGTTCTCAGTGAGTGGTCAACATGGCCTTGACAGAGACCACTTACAAGCACAGCAATGTGTATCTTGAAGTGATTGATGTGCAGTGGCAGGAGTTACAGTGTTATTCATGTTTCATCTTCATTCAGGTCTATTACTGCTGAATAATAAGTTGAAAATTGCAAGGCATTGGTGATTTTCTACTCAGATGAGGCATGTCACACAAGCAGCATAATCCCTGCTTTCTGAATTAAATTCTCATGAGACAGTAACCTCTCTTACATTTATATTCAGATAGAATTAACTTCATGAATGACCAGTTCCAGGGTGTGGAGTCTGAGGTATCATTTTTGTGACTTTGATGAAAGAGAGTCAAGTTTAAGGATAAGGGGTGGCCTCAGCTATCACATATGCATGGAGGAGTTCTGTACACATGCAAAATAGTCTCCAAGCATGTACACAGTCCAGACTCACTGCTAGACCTCTGAAAATGCACATAAAGTTTGCTTTACATACTGAGGAAACCTGTGGAGCATCTGGGATCACTTCTGCACACCAGCAGCCAGCTCTCACTTTGCATATTCACATCCTGGAGTGTGCAGCCTGTGTGCCTGAAGGTGTTTGTGCTCTTAAATGACAGGTTCCAGTTGTACATTTGGATATTATTTAAATATAAGAATTCTTTAGATTCAGTGCATCTTATTATCTGGGTTGGTGTTATTGATCTAACAAGGACTGGGGACCTCCATAATTCAGTCTGTGCATCACTCTGAGCATAAGTGTATCACTGAATCATCAGGTTGTGTGGGTAGAGCAGGACAGCACTTCTGCCCTGGGTAAAGAATTAGGAGCTATTTTCAGAATGAGAATATTGTGCCAGAGCCCTATTCTAAATCAGCATAGCAAAGTTGTGCTGACTTTAGGTCTGGGAATTGCTAAATTTAGGTGTGGACTGGTGTCAAAAATACTAGTAGCTCAGGGAGTGCTACTAAAAGCTTTGGTGTCCAAAGCTTTGGTGCTTATTGTAATCATCAGAACTGTGTATGGCAGGAGAGAACTAACTTTCCTGATTTCATTATCTATTGGCCAAAGATGCATAGCTTCTACAGGAGGCAGAGATAAATATTAGAATCACAGAATACTGTGGGTTGGAATGGACCCAAAAATCTTGTCGTGCAACTCCCCTACCATGGCCAGGGAACCTTTCACTAGAACAGGTAACAACCCAGGTAACAACAGGTAGAGCCCCATCCAGCCTGGCCTTGAACACTCTCAGGGATGAGTAATCCTCAACTTNTGGAATGGACCCAAAAATCTTGTCGTGCAACTCCCCTACCATGGCCAGGGAACCTTTCACTAGAACAGGTAACAACCCAGGTAACAACAGGTAGAGCCCCATCCAGCCTGGCCTTGAACACTCTCAGGGATGAGTAATCCTCAACTTCTCTGGACAACCTGTTCCAGTGTCTCACCACCCTTACAGTAAGGAATTTCTCCCTAATATCTAATCTAAATCTGCCTTCAGACAGTTTAAAACCATCATCCCTTGTGCTGTCACTACAGGCTTTGATAAATGTCTCTTGCTTATAAGCCCCCTTTATATTTTGAAAGGCCATAAAAAGGTCTTCCCAAAGCCTTTTCTTTTCCAGACTGGACAATGATTTTCCCCCTTTACATGGCATAAGTAAGATCCATTGCAAAGGTTTCCATTCAGTGTCTAAATGGAAAATATAACAAATTTCATTAAAAAATGTTACTTCTGTTACAACTGAAAGAAGGTGATTTTGTTGAGTGTTACAGTAGGAGCCCAACAGTATGTCTTTCCAGTCTGATTTCCAGGCCCATTAAAACTTCCAGCTGGTAGAGGGGAAGAACTTGGAGTCTACATTTTAAAAGACAAACCATGTTCTTGCCTTTACCAACAGGCACAGGGAGCTGTTTTCTTTCACCAGACTTAATGAAAGTTCAGTCAGCAGGAGAAATTTCAAGAAGCCACAAGCCATTTCTTGTTTGCCATCATCTCTTTCAACTTTTACAAAATCTTTGTTTTCAGAGAAGTTTCCCTGTTGGGCAGATTGGCTCCAGCACTTACAATTCTAATTACAGCCTAAAGCGTTGGGAAGATCTTTGAAGTGAAGTGTATGCTGCCATGTAGGGAGATCTGGCTGGTGATAGAAATCTGTGTAGAATAGCAAGGAGAGATGGATTCCTACTAGAGTTCCCAATATTTCTGGGCATTGGGAAAATTATTATGAACAGGAGAAAAAAAAATCTTATTGTTACAATGCAGTAGTTGACTGAGAGTTCTGGAGGCTTCCTAAAGTCTTTGTGTCCTTGCTCCCAAAGAGTCTGGGAGGTAGAGAAAAGCTGAAAAAAAGCACTCCCAGTATGTTTTCTTACAAAATTTGCACTTAATCGAATATCAAAGAGCATTTAGCAGTCACTTCTGCTATTATCTCTCATACCTGCTTGCTATTGGATACTAAGGTTATTTAAACGCTCTTCAGAAATTCCAGGAATTCCTCCACTTGTTTTCTATGCAGTTGTTCTGCTGCCTGTTGGCTCGGGGCAGGCTCCTGGAATGCAGCTGGCCACATGCGCATCCCGGATGTTTCGTTTGGGGTGATTAGGATCAGAGGTATCTTCTGTTTTGTCCCGTGTCACAGAAATGGGTATGCTCCACTGGAAAAGAACTGAAGATTTTGGCAAGCACATAGTCAATGGGTAGCAATCTCCCTCCTCTTCCTCTGCATATCCAGGACAGGACTAAAGGTCTGCACCCTCAAACCCCAGATCCAACTCAGAGTTTACAGAGCACATGCAAAGAAAGGCAGCTCTGTGCTGGCTTAGGACTGGATGCATCTCCTCTGAAGAAGCACATGTGGACTTGAAGTTTTATATATGTTTGTTTCTCCCCTACCTGTAGCTTGTTCACCTCACCATAAAACCTGACTTTGCTGTGGCATGGCAGGTTGACAGTCCTTGGCCTTTATGTATTTGCATGAAGGACTCCTCAAAATCCCAGGTAACACAGGCACAAGCCAAGGAGCAGAGGAAATTAGCCCTGCTTTCAGTGCCAAGCTGATGGATGGGGAAGGAGAAGGAGAGGCACTGGTGTGATTTTATACCACCTCTGTTCAAGTAGCGCTGCTTTCTCTGTAAAGGGCAGAACAGTGACAGTCTCCACTCTCTCACTGAAACAAACCAGGAGCAATCACACCTCTCAGAGTGTAAAGTTCTCCAGACAGCTGCCAAAGCCTTCTCTTGCACATTCACATCAGTTTCAATGGAATCTGTTTTTAAACTGTAGTTAAAAACATGCAGCTCCAGTGTGTCAGTTAGCTCATGAAGGAGTGCTGAGCACTTCACATTGTTATTTACAACAGCACAAAGAGCACGTCATGTTGCCTAATCAGATGTCATTGACTTGCACCCACACTGAACTGATCTAAATAATTGCACGGTTTGCAGGACAGCAGCAGACAGGACAGAGCAGAGAGATCGCTCAGTCGCATGTAGTGAGTGAGTCAATGGAACAGTGATTTATCAATTGCACTGTGCAGGAAATCACTGCTGACTTTACTTCCTGCATTTAACAAGTTGCTCATTAACTGGGAATATAACAACTAGGTTTGGAAGATTTGTGACGTAATCATGTTTAGAATTCTGTATTCACTTCTCAAAATTCATGTGGATTTTTTCATCCAGCAGAAACATTGTTTCTTTGTATGAGTCTAGAAAGGAATTCTGTTTTACATAGTATGACCTGTCTGTCCAGCAGCTCCTCTGTAGACTCTGCAAAGTTCCTGTGCATTATGCAGATTATTTAATACACTATTGCTGATCTTTCTCTGTAGCCTCTGTTTGGAAGACACTGATGCCTTATTTGCATTTCTAGTTAATAGAAACCTGTCTTCAAACTCTGTTCCCTGGTTAATAGCCATGTTGGACAAACTAGCATGGACAGTCTTGCCTTTGTGGCACCTGACCTGGATTAGAGCTAAACAGTGTGGTCTTGACCGTGCTCTTCTTGGTAAAAGTGCTTAAGTTCTGTTTGTCTGTGCTGGCTCCCCCAGTAGCCTGTCAGGCCAGACTTGCTGTGTGGGCAGAGGACACCAAGAGCTCCAGCCTCTGTAAGAGCCGTGCCTGGTGCAGTGCTCTCACCTCTGCCAGGCAGCTGTGCCCAGCCCCAGCTCTAACGACAAACACTGGAGTGGCAAACAAGGCATTTCTCATGTAGACAAGGCTTGTGTAAGACCTGCAGCAGCCACTGAAGCTGATAAACCAAGCTCCCTATTCTGGGGAGAAAAGGAGAGAAATGGCAGTCATGGATGAGCCTAGAAATCTCTGTCCCATTGTATTATCTTGGGATTATTGGGATAATTGCTCATTAGCAGCTGATTGGAGAACAAAGTAAGAAACCCAAATGCTGGGTAATATCCTTCTAGTTTCATGCAATCTGCAATTATGAGAGTTTCCCTCTGAGTTTCCTACTGAGTAAAGTGGCTCTCTGAACACATTCTCCAGCTGGAGTCTATCCAACAGTTCTCTAAAGTTTCTTTCTAAGTTTGGAATATCTTCCAAGAGTGTCTCTTCCTCTTTCTCTAAGTTTATAATTAAATTCTGCAAGCAGCGTTTCGGGGTGTGGCAGACAGCATTGCCCAAACTATAGCTTAGTAAATGGATGTGGCTGTGATTCCCTGTCCCTGCTGGATGGAGTGTGGTAGCTGCAGATGGCAGGATCCTTACCTGCCCCTCTGGCCCAATTACTGTGGCTGAGGAAGTGTGACACACAAAAAAGGGATGTTTGTCCTCAGCCATGGCAGTTCACAACTTACTGACTGATGTAAATCTGCCAACAAGAGATGAACTAAAGCATAATGTGTGTTCCAGTTACTCTCCTAAACTCCATTTGAGCTTGTCAGAATTTTCTCTCCCTGTTCCATTGCCATTGTCACGTAACTAACACCTGAGTTTATTTCTCCCAGGCCCCAAAAATACTGATTCTTGAGGATATTTAAAATCAGGGCCCCAGATACACTGGAGTTTGGAGGACCATATACTGTAAGTCTGGCACAATGCTGTGTCCTATTACAGGAAGAAGCAGATTTTGCAGGATGGAGTTTCCTTAGGGTCACATCTCAGACTGAAACCATAGAACCACAGAATCATTTCAGTTGGAAAGGACCTTTAAGATCATCAAGTTCAGCTGTTACCCCAGCACTGCTAAGGCCACCACTAAACCATGTCCCCAAGTGCCACATCTATACCACTTTTAAATACCTTCAGGGTTGGTGACTCCACCACTTTCCTGGGCAGCCTGTTCCAGTGCTTGAAATACAGACCTTCAAAGGATGAGGCATCATCACCAAAGCTATCCTCTCACTTCCAAGAGCAACAGGAACTTCCCTGGTCAACCCTCTTCAACATAAACTCAGGCCTGTCTGTAAGATCAACTATTTTAATTTTACTAATGAAATTAATTCTTCATTCTACCCAAATGGCCTTATAAAGTCTTGCAGAACAAAGCTATCAAAGGCAGATCTGCCATGAGACTCAATATCACTGACACTCTTCTCCTCCTGAGGAAGTTGGCCCTTCAGGATAGAACTTGTTTGCCATTTGCATGAAGTAAATGATAATTCTGCGTTAAGCTTTTGCATCCCAATTGAAAATGGCTCTGTATGGCACAAAATGTCCTTGCAGGGACAGAAAGGAGACAAGCGAGTACCACAGGCATGAGACATGTAAGCCACAGGACTGTGAGAGGTGCTCTGCAGTAAGAGATTAGGGTGGTGTAGGAATCTAGGGAGCAGAGTCACCTGTGCCTAAATCCTTCCCTGTCCCACCAAGGCACCCACCTGCAAGGATACCCATCTGAGACTACAGAGAGTTTTGGGGAGAGGCTGTGGGCATGGTTTAGGTTTAGGTTTAGGTTTACTTAGAGCCTGAGCTCTAGCAGTCAACATGAATTCTCAGTATAAACAGTGCCCATTAAGTTTCCTTTAACCTACTTCTGGGTTTTATGTTGCTGGTCTTGTCTATCTGAAAGTTTCTGGGTTTTACCACTGTAACTTTTGCTGTTACTGAAAAAGTACTTTACCACCCTGTGTGGGAAAATCCACAGCATTGTCAGCCCTTATCAGATTTCTTGCTCAATGAGGTCAACTGGTACTTGGATATTGTTGTATTGTGTCTACAAAGGAACAGAAAAAGCATAGAGCATGTAATCTGAAAGTAGTTGCTGTCGTAAAAGTCAAGTTGGGCATAGAAAAAAGCGGTTCAATACTTTTTTCAGAAGTCAGAAACTATTACATATCTAGAGCTTTACCTGCTCTATTTTCAACTTTTAAGAAAAAGACAGTCAGGAAGAAATTACTGCCAGGACACAAAACCCCCGTGAATTTCCCACATGAGTAGGATGTGCAAAATCTGAAGTGCTTCATTTCAGAGGCCTTATCTTTTGAATATCAGCTGTGACTGATACACACACACATATATATATATATATCACTGATATATATATGTATATCACTGATGTATATTCATAAGGTGTGTTCTAATCATTACTAGCTAGAAACAAGTATGAGAGTAAATGTCAGTGTTAGTGTATTAATTACCTTTACTTTTATGCATATATGCATATATTTATATTTCTACATTTTAAAAAGCAATGAGCTTCCTTTGTTGGCTGGTAAACTTAGGTACCCATACTGGCTTCAGTTCAGCAGATCAAATCCATCCTTAAGCAAGGGTACTAAAGAATTATGTCATCCTCCTCTGTTCTCACTTTAAATCTTTTATGCAATATGGTTTGTTGCTGTACTAGATCTACCTGGCCCTAGGAAATCACCACATTTTCGACTGGGTAATATTTCTAAAGAAGAATACTGGAATCTGAGTAATTATGTTAATTCTGTGGCCTGATAATTAATACTCATTATCTCATGCAAACAAAGACATGACATAGAAGTCTGCACAGTGTGGGAGCAACCTGTTAACCTGCAGTGTCCCAGTTACATCAGCTATTTCACAAGCATGTATGTGTAGTAGTTTCTATGGATCTCAATTTACTACCAATCTACTACAATCTGCTAGGATAAGACCTAATACTAATAACTCTTAGCAGTTACACTGTTTTTGTATATAAATTATTCACGTGCTCCTAGCTAATTGATTACTCAATGCTGAGGTATCACAGAGCTAAATATATTTTTATCACCAAATGGAAACAGTTCAACTGCAAGATTAAAACCAAAATCATGAGGGGGGCCTGATGGGTAGTTGACAAATATGGGTAGTTGACAAAATATGTACACAGCTATGTGGTGTGTTATTTTGGACCAGTTTGTAGCATCCACACTGTCTAAAGGTAGCTCAAATTTGGGTTCAGAGATGCATCTTTTCAGTGTAGATGCACAGTTGAGATGAGAAACAACTCCTGTGTGACTTTTAGTCCTCTATTCATATTATTCCTTTCTGTAGGTGATTTAATTAATTTACCTCTCCATTAACAACTATGCTCTGGTTCCTATAATATAGGTCAACTAATTAAGATATATAAAAATATTTCCCCAAGGTCATTTGTTTTGGGAACAATGAATGTGGGACAATTCCTTTTATGTGAAGAGTTCAGATCATTTCAGAAGAAGCATAATATTATAAATGGTGACTTTGGTGGTGAAATATATTTCTAACAAAGACACAGTCCTTCTGCTCAGAAGAACTTCCATAACAGCTGGAGCAAATCCATTTGACATTGCAGCAGGCAATTACAATAACTTCAGTAAAGAGTACTAATTTTGAGATGGGGTGGAGTGTATTACCTAAGTCCCTTATGCTTCTCAAAGTTGCTTAGTTGGGTTTTGTTTGCAGCCATGAAATGCACTTTAAGAACAATTCTGTTCTTTCGAGGCATTGCTCTCATTGGGGAAAAAAAATAAAAAAAGGAGTACATGGCAGAGAAATCAGAACTGTTTTCTGTATCAACTAATATATACTGTATCAACTAACAATGAGTTCCATTGAAACAAGTGTTCTTACATCCAGAATGATCTTTTATTCCACTTTAGGGGGTAAACTCCAGCAACTGACTCATTACTCAAATTTCATTTGCACAATCTCAGCTGAGAATACTTTTCAACTGAAAAAGGCCTTTTCACCACTGTGAGAAACAAACAAAAAATTACTCTTAAATGCAATTATGTAGATGAAATGGAAGTTTTTTCTACTCAGCTACTGATATTCTGTCATTTCTTTTCATTCCACAGCACCGACATAATTTAGAGATTTTACAAGATTCTAAGACCAGTCTTAGAATTTCGTGTAGTGATTTCTAATTCAAAACTGGATGTGATATTTATGCTGATTTCGTTTCAACTGCAACAATGAGACTTTGATCATATACTACCTAAAAAGAAGATGCCATTGCAAAAAAATACAGTTTTGTTAAATTTTATTTACATTCAGAAACAGAAAATTCACAGTACTTAGAATTAGCCAGAGTGCTGGACCAGGGAGATTTTTACCACTGTGCTCATTTTTGCAAGCCAGTAAATTATTCACTCTGACTTCCCTTAAGTCCAAATCTATCCAATGTTGATATTTTTTCTGTGTTTGTGTTTCCATTATACTGCACACAGGTTCTTTCAGTTCTTACTATTGTGTTTGAAGCCTCAGGTATTAAAAGAGCCAGTACTTTCAATTTAAGTAGCTCTCTATCTATATTAAATATATTTATAGAAGTGATGGAGGTGGGTTTTTTATTAATTTATTAAATTAAATATTTTGGTCTTGCATAGCCATTTTCTGCTGTTCTGGATGTTGAAAATACTCCTGTTTCATCTACCAGAAGTTTTTCATCTACTAGAACCATGTGGTTTTGTAAGACAAGTATGGTGAGCTCATGCACAAATGCCATTTCTGCTGGTTCCACACCTGTCATGCAGTCAGGTTTTCTGCAGCACAATAATTTTGGAGCCCCAGATATGATTTATGCTGTGTGTCCTTTTCAGAAAAGCTCACTGCTTTAATTCTAATTGATGGCTTCAATTTCTCTTCTGAGATAAGACTCCTTGTCAGGACAAGCACGTGTGATAGCAAATCCTGGCACAGAAACAGGATCTGTGAGTGGAGGTGAGCCAATGAGTTTGTTAGAGAAACACAGCTATGGAAACAAAAATCCTGAATTAGTTTATATTTTCATCAGAGCAGGATGCACAAATAGTAACCGTATGAGGACAAAGCAATTGAGATTTAGCAAGAGGAGATATTAATAGATTGTGGTGATCTCTAGATAATATTCCTGCTTAATGTTTCATTATATTTGATGGGGTTTTTTAAGGCAGCACATATCACAGCAGAGAAACCATCCTACCAAAATTACTGTGACAGACTTGGAGAATGACCTGACACCCCTGGGGAGCTTGGCCAACCATTCAGTTATGTTTCTTTTTCCTTCTGTTATTAAAGAAGAGGGAAGGAGAAAGAATTACTGAGATGAGGTGGTCTGATATGTGTTTGCTTTATGGTCACTGGGGTGAGGACCTTCCAAGAAGTGTGCCCTCAATTACCCAAAGAAGCCAGCTCAGATAAATACCTACTGATGAAGTTTTGTTGCAGCAAAACAATACAGTGCAGGGTAAGTTTATACTTATAGCAACAACATTGCAAATTGCTATTTGCACAGTCCAAAGTGATATAAATAGCTGCCTTTGATCTAAATACCAGCACAGGCAGGGGCTGATAGAGAAACGCATCTCTAAAAGTCAAGGGTGATAATTAATACCAGAGTTTACCTCAGTTTCAAAGTTTCACTTACAACCTTGGCTAAAAACAAGTCTTTTCCCAATGCTTTGTTGTCCATTGCAGCTCCTACATTCTCACCCTTGCTGAGGAGCTTCCTCTGTGAAATAATTTTTTTTCTTCACTGTGGCATGGCAGGACTAACTTGCCAGAGACAGCACTATTGACAAAGCAGAAATAGTTTTCTTATTACTTTCTCCTTTCTTACCATCCATATTATGCTGGCAGTTCAGGGCTTCTCAAAGCTGGGAGTGGTGGAAAGTGGCTCAATGTGTGAGATGTTAGCAGTGCTGCAGGGGCACAGGATATCACAGCTGCTTGAAGTGAGAAAAACCTGCTCAAATGACACCTCTGTAAAATCCCCCTTGTGGGAAATGTGGTCTTGGTGTAGCCAAGTTTCCTGAGAAACCCAGGTCAATCATCCAACCAAATGTGACCTGGTTGATGCATGGTAATTAGGTTCCATACCAAGAAGTTTCCTTTGCTGGAGGAACATCTGACAACATCGTATCAGTGAGTCTGTGTGTGATCCCGGCCACAAACACACTCTAGTTCCGCCAAGCTGTGGTGGCAGCAGGGGCCCTGCCATACACAGGGCTTTGCCAGGTGGATGGTGGCTGAGCTCCCTCTGCTAGGGCATGTTTAACTCCCTTCACAGAGAGAAAGCTGGCCTTGACCTCCTGAGCAGTGTTTCACATCACTGTTTCCATGTCAGGAAGCTACTGAGTCAGGCATTTCTGGGACCAGAATATTCTACCTTTGGCTAGCTCTGCTGGTTTGGTGAATCTCTTTGTTTCATTGGGGAAGGGGCAAGCATACTTGAGTGGAATGAAGTTTTACGAGCAACAAGGATGCCTACAGATAGGACCTCAGGGATTTCTCAGATTCTGACCTTTAGGTCAGATGTCTAATCCTTTACCATCCCTGCTGAGGTGCCCTATTTGCTTGGGAATGATCCAGGTTGAGGAGTTATCCTTGTGAGAACTGCCCATAAACTTCAGCCAGCTCAGAGTTTTGTTGTGTTTGGACTGCTGCCATGCAAACCTCAAATTCTTGTAAAATTTCTCTGAAATGAATGAACAATACAGTGTGGAAGTTCTCCCCTACCCCTTTACCTCACACAGCCCAGTTACCCTAGAAATGACTTCTAACCTTGTCATGGATGTCAAAGGGGAAAAGGGGGTGGGAAGAGCTGCCTGTGACAATAATCCTGTCAATTGCTGCCTCATATTTTTGTTAAACGTGATACTGGCAGCAGGTGTCTGCTGAGTTCCCCTCATTGCCATGACAGTCATGAAACAGCTCTGGTCCTGGCACAATCAGCAGTGGAACATTTTGGGGGGTCTCCCAAATTGGGGACTCCTGAGGGGGAGCAGAGAGAGTCACCAGGAGCCCCCAGCCAGTGCAAGAGTGGCCAGTGGGACCTGAGTGTGGCCAGGGGAGCACTGGTACAGCCCTCACCCACTGCCCTGCCTTATGCTAGACACTGCAATTTAAGGCATTATGTCAAGACAGCTATGAAATCCCAGCTATTTTATAACAAAATTTGAAACATCAGTTGAGGGTGAGGTCTACTTTTTTCAGTATCTGTAATGTTTCTCAAGCAGTGGTCCTTAAAGAAATAGCCTTTGAGACCTGAATAAGTGGTGCCCAGCTAGCCTACAAAACCACATTTCCTTGAAAAAGGACTGGGAAAGTCCAAAGGAAACCAGTGAATCTGTTGTAGCAGCCTAGTAATATTTTAGTCAATGCTTTTGCATTTCAAGCTGCAAGCTGAAATGCGGCTATTTTATTTTCAAATGCTTGGCCGAACCATTCAAACACGGCTTTATCAGAAGTGGGATTTTTTTTTTTTAACCTCAAAAAGAACATCCTAAAAAATTGTAGAGAATGAGGAAATCCCCTTAGAGTGGATGCAACAGTACAGATGTGACTCATGATCTGAAGGGCTGACGGGGTCTGGCTGGTGATGTGTGACACACAAAGCCAGGTAACCAGGCCCAGGCAGTGTGTGCAAGGAGATGCTGGATGAATGCACATGCTGGTATTGATGACAAAAGTTGTCTACACTTTACTGGCCTCAGGTTGTGTGCTGCTCATGGCTGGCCACACTCAGTTCCTCTAGACATTATTCCCTAGTGTCCTTCTGGGGATGTGTTTTGGCTCGAGGTAGTCATGCTTAAAGACTCTCGAGAAGCACAGGCTGGGAAAAGAACACCAGGTACTTGTCCTTTCCTACTGCTCAAACCTCTGGAGGAGCTGCCCTGAAAACTTTGTTCATAACAGTAGTAAAGACAACACTTTCTTGATAATATGAGACATTTGATGCATAAAAATAAGAAAGATCTAATTTTATTTTAAAATCTAATTAGTTATTTGTCCAAAAGTGAACTGATTACATTCATATTTCTCTGAAATAAGTCAGGCATCTTCAAGATATATGTCTTCAAGTTACCTAGGAGCATTAAACTAATATGAGAAAAGTCCAAAATGTAGTAAAAATATTTTACTCTAATCTACTTTCATGTTTTCAGACTTCTGACCTCATCCTGTTGCCTGTTTTTGCATTGTATTAAAGGATGGAAGTCTAGTCACTGATTTTGTTTATTTTATAGAAGAAATTAAACAGAAACATTAGCATATCTCTGAATTATAGTTTCCTTTTATTGAGTATTAGTGATCGTTAGAGGAGAAACCTTTTTTTTCCTTCTTGGGAATTTTTTTTTCAGTTTGCAGGTATAAAAATGACAAAAGAATCCAAGATGAAGTTTAAAATGAGCTGAAAAAAAATTACAGTCCAAGATGTGTTTAGGTCTTTTAATCTTATCAACAAGGCACAATATTGAAGAACTGAGAAATGACCTTCAGAGGGTTTTTGTGTCTAGTCAAAGGCATAAGCAAGAATATGTAAGGAATAGCATTTTTTTTTCTTTCACATGTGCTTGGCTAACACTATGACTCTCTACCTTCTTGTCTTTCAGTCACATAATCAATGAGCTGATAGAAACAGAACGAGTTTATGTAGAAGAACTTCAAAGTATAATAGAGGTAAGAAACTCCTCTGAAATTACTTTTTGCTGCTTAACCTCTAAGTCATCACTGCAGGTGCACGTCCTTCATGGGCTGAGCACTCCCACCTCCTGTTTATAACACACAGGCTGTGTTGACAAGATAGTTCAGCCTTGGAGATGGAGAATGGGAGGGATGTTTTGAACATCCTTCCTCAGGGCTTAAAGGAAAAGGCCTGAGCCCACAGAATGACAATTTGCATGGTTCTGAAAATTATGGACAAAGAAAGAGTTAATAATGTCTTTTCAAAGTATTACCAATAGGCCTAAGAAGAAGCACCTTTGATGTCCATGGGGCCAGACACTAAGTTCTGTGAATGTACATTTGGAAAATGATTGAGAAAAAGGAAAGCACCCCTCCTGCTCTTCTTTGTTGTCCCATGTTGTGTTTGAACACAGAAAAAAGCAGCTCATGCTGCAAATACAACTCCTGAACTTTTGAAACTGATAGGATACCAGCATACTCGGTGTGTGTGGAGTGTGAGGTCCCCAACCTTTGGGAGGACAGAACTGAGTAGGGATCAATCATGCTTATATTTGGGTGGGACTTTAGGGACATGTGGTCGATTCTTTATTACATTTGTTCCATGAGAGCTGGCAGCTCTGGTAATTGATATATTACTCTTGACTTTAAAATCAGAATGTTCTTCTGTCAAAGTTATTATTGAAGAAACAATCCAGTTTTTACAAGAAACAACAACAAAAAAATAGTTAATCCAAATACCACAGTTCAACAAATAAATCCAAACTAACTCTTGTGCAGTGAAGCAGGGTAGCAGAAAGATATTTGTCTGTCAGTCTTAGCAGGGTCTGTCCCTACATGACCCAAATGGCTTTTGAATCCTAGACACAAAATTTCATCTATTTTTTATTAACCTTGTGACCTGTTCATTTGCGGTTAAAATGTGTTTGCACAGTAACAGGGTAAAATCTCTGGGGAAAATCTGAAGCATCAGAAATTCATGGGAGCAACAAAGCAGCAGGCATGGGAGAAGCTTTGTTTGCTCTGTAGAGAACAAAAGCACATGGACTTTGGGGCTTTCCAGTGCCTTGAACACAGTACTTCTTACATGATGAAAACAGGCTGGTTTTATTTTCCGCTTTTCTCTGCAGGGGTACGCTTCAGAAATGGACAATCCCAATTTAGTACATCTGATTCCATCTGCACTTCAGAACAAGAAGGAAATTCTTTTTGGGAACCTCCCAGAAATCTACTATTTCCACAACAGGTACATGGGAACTGGTGGTTGTCCTGTATCCTTGGGTGCCACCATCATATCCAGTCCTTTTCTGTCGGGTGTTTTGTCATGCTCACACGTACACTGGCAGGAAAAGTCATCCTCACTTGGTCCCTCTTTATGTCCTACAAAACCCATGTGTAGAGAACACCTCCGAGATCATCTGTTTCATCTTTTTTTGGTGAAGATTGTACCCTTCATGCATTTACTAGTGATTTCCCCTGGCAGGATCCATTTTGAATGTCCCCTGTGGTCAGTATTTTACCACCTCTCTTGGTACACTGGGAGATATCACAGGACTAAATCCTGATATTTTCTGTTGGGAGGTTTTCTTAGTGTTTAGCTTATTTGTCCTGTATTTCTGTTATCAGATCAGAAGACATTATATAAATATACCACTTTTCTTTTTATCCCTCATATAAGATCACAACCTTTCCAGAAGTCATGTCCATGCTGTGGACAAGGAAATTCATAGCCCATAACTACAGAATACAGATTATAAACAAGATTTATCCTTCTGCAATCGCCTTTCAAAACACAAAGCTTAGGACAACTTCTATAAATTTCCTGCTTTTCCTAGCCTTGCTTAAGCAAAACTGTCTGTAACCAAAGTGGGAATTTAGTAATTCTTTTGAATAATAATTGCCTGTAAGATGTAACAAACAGCTGAACAAAATAAATTTTAAAAAAATCTCTTTTGCAAGTCTTAGTATTATGCCAGAGTAGTTATTACATAGGAGAAAAAATATTTTTCAGTTTATATATTATTTTCAAAGATTGTATCTTCCATTTGGAGAAAGATGTTCCTCTCCCTTTGCAAGCCCAAATCTTTCTTTCCCTAAAGGTTTAGTGCATTGACTGTCACTGCAGAAGCCTTTGGACTACATCCCATATTTTCACTGCTTGCTGATTGAGCAACTGCGTCTGACAGAGCATTCCTGTCTTTTCTAGCTGTTCTGAAAAATCCTCATACCCAAAAGGAAAGCAGGTATTTGGGCTACAGATTGGAAACAAATTTCAACAGCCAGAGGAATCAGATGTAGCAGATGCTTGTGAGCAGAGAAAATATGATAATATTTGTGATTTAGGGAATCAGGTGACAGCCACACCCCATTTTTCTAAAATATATATTTCTTGGTGTGACAGAACTGTTATCTTCCCCATTGAATCCTCATATTACAAAAATGAAGCCTTTAAGCTGGATTTACACAGAAGCTAACACACAATGTGAGTGGGATTTTACATTACACTTTGCTCTTTTTTTCTCCCTCTCAGGATTTTCCTTAAGGAGATAGAACATTGCATTGAAAACCCTGAGCTTCTTGCCCGATGCTTTTTGAAAAGAGTAAGTATATCAGGTTTGAAGTATATTTTCAGGTTTGAATGAATCTCTATAGTCTTATCCTACAGCACTTACAGATGTACTCCCATCTTTTCACTGTTCGTTTTTGTGAATGAGGGAAACTCCTCTAAGCAGATATTCCCAAATTAAGCCACAATTACCAAGCATACATTCTGATATCTGACCCTTTACCTGGTTTACTGACAGGAAGAGATCTGTTACCAGTGTTTTACAAGTATTTTAAGTCCCATTCAAATGAAAAAACCCAACAAATAACAGTGATCCAAGTGTTTGACATGCTTTTCATATCAGACACATCTATAGCAGGAGTCTGATGTAACCCAGACAGCACCCTGCAGTAAGTAAGCAGAGAACGGTATCCGTGTCGCAGCAGGTTCCTCTGAATGCAGACAACACATCCTGTTCCTGCTTTATCTTATCTCTCTCTTCTCTGCACCATTCAGGACACTTGGTCCCCTAGAACTGTCCCAGCAGAATCTGCTGCTGTCCTTGCATGGACCCCATCAGCTCCATAAGACTCTGTGAGGTCGATTCCTTTACTTCTTCACATAACCAGTGGGATTCTCCCCTCTGCTGTGGGGTGACTCTCAGTGCCCAAGTGCTGCAGCTCTCTACAAGAGCTCCCAGTGATGTCCCTCCTCCACGTCCACTCAGCCTGACCATTAGTTCTTTCCTGCAACACAACCAAAGGTGCTTGTTTATATAGCACTCCTTCAGGGGCCCTACTAATGAAAAAAATACCTGTTTTGGTGGTTTGCTGCTGCTTTCAGAGTTTGACAAAACTGTGTGAATAAGGCTCTGTGTTTTGCACAGGAAATGGAAGTGGCATGAGAAATGGGAAAGTCTGTCCACTGTAGTCAAAGGTACCTCCTGCTTCTACTGTATACTGCAGGTAGCATTTGCTGCTTTTCCAGAGCACACATTAAATGCAGACACATTTGAATGAACCAGTCAGGGGTGCTGAGCACTGCCACATTACTAAGATTTAATGGGAATTGTGAGCATGTGATACTTGCAAGGGGTATGCTTCCAGTTTACAAACAGGTCAGGCTGGAGAGAGTCACACAAGTGCAAATGTGATTATGTGTCCATTGCATTATTTTCTGTTTAACAACGAAGCATTTAGAGCTTGAGTAAATGACACTACTAAGGCATATGCTGTTATCCTGGGATTCAGATGCTGGGCAGGAAAATACTGTGGTGAAATCATTATGCAAAAGAGGATAAGCAGTCTTTGAAGAATGCGGACCTTTGAAACCCAACAAATGTAAAATAGTCCATGTGTTGCATATATCCCTGAAGAACGCAGCTAAATAAAAATTCTTGGTATAGAATTTTTCCTATGATTCTGCAGAAGGTTCAAATTTCACATTTAAATATTGTAGCTTATGTCTCTCTGTAAAAACAGCTGTTAAGCCCATTTCCCCTCACTATTCTACCAATACGAGAACAGCACTAAAGCTGGGGTTCAGGTATGAAGTGAAAGAAAACCAGTCCCTCCATCGCCTTAGCTCATCAGTTTCTGTGGCCTGGTCAAACCACACTAAATCTATCAAATAAAAGGTTAAATCATGCATTTGCTTTTTCCCTATTTCAAATTTCACACTAAGAAAGCACAAGCTTCTCTCTCGAGATGTCTCTGCTCACACAGTAGCACCTTTGATTTGAGAACTTGCCCCTATGTTCTGTTTTTAGAAGAAGCCACATAAAGTCCAGAAATGTGTTGTTTCTGTTGGACTGCCTTTAGGAGGTACAAACAAAAGTCTGGTTGTGTGTTTGTGTTCCCCATGATTTGGCAGCTTTTTATGCCTTCCTGCTGAGCAGTGGCTTCTGGCTGCCCTGTGAGTTATGGCTGTGCTTGCTCTGACAGGGGGAAACAGAAGCAGCTGGTGTTCCAAGTGATGCCGAGTTCCAGGTGGAAACTCACATTGTTGCAGGTTCTCCTTCTTTGTATATGTATGACTATCCTGCCACAGCAACAGGCTGTGCCTATAATTAGAAACAGACAGTTTATTTTAGATTCATGCTTTGAAGAGTTTTACCCTGTCTGATCACACTGGGCCTTTTCAGCCCTGATTCCAGAGCTGCTTGAAAGTATCCTGAGGGCTGCAGTGAGACACTCTGGTGCCAGAGTCACTCCATCCTCTGCCAGTCATTCCTCTGCCATGTCCCCACACACTCTTTCACCTCCACCAATGCCACCTGGTCAGCTGCCACCATGAACGTGAACTTTTAAAAAAAGCTGATGGGAGAAACAGGCTGTGGAGTCTCTCTCTGGCTTTGTCTCCTGGAACATGGTAGCAGAATACGGTAAAAGATGAGCCAGAAATGCCTTTCTTGTTCTCCCTCCCACTTTGCCTGGCCTCGTTTAGGGCATGATCTTCATATGAGCTAAATTAGAAGTGAGCCAGCCCAACTTTACCCACCTGGCAGCTATTTTGCTATCACCAGGATGCTTGACCTTACTTGCAGCTCTGTGTGGTCAAGGTCTACACAGCTTTCAAAGGCAGGAGGGAAGTGCACTGAATACCTTGCAGAAAGGGTCTTCTGGTGCTTTATCAGCAACAGGAGGGACATGCTGGGCTAATCTGTGCTGTACAAAGGGCTGTGAAAAATGAAAGCTTACTAAACTGAGGCATGAATGCCCAGGATGGAACCAAAGGTGTGTCAGACTGCTTACCAAAATGTGCCAGGTGATGTGTCTGGCAGGAGTGATTCACTGTGGATTACCACTGTTCACTTCTTCATATTGCTAACCTCATAAAAGGGAATAGTTTTATAGGAGCCAGCAGTTGGGGCATTTGGTCATTCAGGGAGAAAGAAGCATTTAGAAAAGGAATCTACCTGTGAAAGGACAGTAGCAGCTGACCAGAAACCTGTGCGCTGGATTCAAAGGTCTAAATTCTAGACTAATGCAAAAATTATTCATAAATCACAGGCTGTGTGAATCAAGATAACTGGATAATAATTGGATAATAATTATCAAAAAGATAATTGGAACTGTGTGTATATGCCATGTCCATTGGAGCTTACAGAGCTCTCAGAGTTCAAATCAGTGTGGAAAGGAAAAGCTTTATAGGAGAGAGGAGCATAGTATAAAAGTACCAGCAAGAAGTCAGAACCTTTGCATGTGAAAATAGAGATGTGAGGAACATTTAAGACTGGGATTTGAATAATTAGACAATCAATTATTTCTTGGCATTTTAAAGTCTGAGCCTAAATCTATTCCTAATGCTATTACAAAACTTAACGCTGTAATTAAATATGTAAGTATCTGCCTGAGCATGTGTCACTGATTTAGGCAGCTGTAGAGTACACTGGCATAGGGTGGTTCCACTATGGCAAATAACTGGTAAATTTTTGGTTATTTTACCTTTTCTTTAAGTTTAAATTGGTTCTTTTCTCTTATTCCTAATAGTTGTCTTGTCTGTTGCTCTTTCTGTTCTTCTTACTCAGTCCAGTTAGGTTTCTGTGGGCCAGGATGAGATTGTAATGCTTGATTATTCTTTGTTGCTATTTTTAGTTCTGTGGGGTTTACCCCCTGCTAAACTCCCCCCACAGCAACATGCTCAAACAATTCCATTTTTGTGAAGAAAACGCTGCACCTATTTTGAAACAGCACTATTAATACTCTATTGAGTTGCAACAGAAGAGTTTTTTGCATTGCATAATCCTTGACACAGTGTGGTGTTACGTGGCACAGCTCTGATTTCATGGTTGATTCATCAGGGTGATGTCAGGATGGGTCTGTAGAGGAAGACAGCAGCAACACTGATTTCTTCCAGTAACTGTACAGAAGGAAATGATTTCCCTGCAGCAGGGGTGTATGGGAACTGCCTGGTGGGCTGAAAGCACAGAGGAAGGATCCAGGAATTACTGAGATTTATTACTGAGATTTATTTTTAGTGTTTTCTTTGGTTTACTGAGGTCACATCCAGCAGGGAAGGTGCAGATGAAGGTGGGAAGCTCCCGGCTGGTCAGGCACAGCCAGCTCTGCTCCGTGCCCCATGGCACTGTTCCGTGGTGCACAGTCAGCCAGCCTGGCACCTGGCAGAGGAACACCCATCTCTGCATCCACCCACACAGCCCAGGGAGCTCAAAACACACTCTCTGGGCTTTGGTAGAGATTGTCTCTGTGAAGTCAGAGAGATTTTTGCCATGGACCTCAGTGAGAGCACTTGGAGTGCAGTCAAAACTAAACAAAGTGAATCCACCCCCTTCTAATTTGGAGAGGACAGGGTTTAATGCATCCCCCTGCCTGGCCTGGGACATCAACAAGACAAACCTCCTCCATTTTAATTTGTCCTTGTACTATTAAGAGCCAACACTATTTTCAAAGTGTGCTGAACTGGTAAATATTAGTAATCTTTAACAATTACAGTGCCAGTATTGTTGTTAATAAAGTTGAAATTTCTAATGTTTCTTTTTTGTTTTTTTTTTTTTTTTCCAAACCATCAGTTCACCTCCCTGAAAAAGATACCAATTTTGCTGTTAGATTATGAGTCTTCCAGTCTGCAGTCTCCTTGTTTTGTGTGAAAAGTGAGGAAAAAAAATTCTCACTTTCAGGTTTATTTAGCTTAACAGAAGTAAAAAGCAGATTTGGTGGTTTCAGTATGTTTTTACATACAGAGTTATTCCTATGTAATAATTACTTCATGTCTTAGGATGGAAGGTAAGACAAAGTGTGATTCAAGAAAGACACTCTCTGGATTCTTTCCCCTTCCATTACATAAACTCTTCTTTTCTTGCAGAAGGAGGACCTCCAAATATATGAAAAGTACTGTCAGAACAAACCAAGGTCTGAAGCTCTCTGGAGACAGTGTGGAGACAGCATCTTTTTTCAGGTGGAATTTCATGGCAGACTAGCAGTGCAAGACCCTCAAATCTTGTTTTCCTTGTGTATCTCTATTCTTTAGAAAACCTAGAGTAATACACAGACTTTTCTGCATGCTTCTTATACTGATGGCAGTGCCCAGACTGGGTAGATAGAGCAGTGGGTACATTTTCTGCACAGGAGCCTGACTCTGCAGGCTGTACCCACACCAAACAAGTGCTGGCTTCTTTGCAAATCCCAGCTGATTGCAATCTCATCAGCAGGGAATGCCAGATTTCAACACCAAGCTGAACCTAAACATTAGCTCCTGTTTAGATCTATTTTCACTGTAGCATAAGTAATCTGGAAATTCCTATGCAGATGGAACAAATTTCTATCTCAATTAATTCGCAGACATATAATCTTCAGATTGTCAAATGATAATGATCTTGGTGACTTGCCTGTGTTTCAAGAAACAGTTTTATTTTTCTTCCATGTTGTTTCCCACAGGAATGTCAGCGTAAATTGGATCATAAGCTCTCACTTGATGCTTATCTCTTAAAGCCAGTTCAGAGAATCACCAAATACCAGTTGCTGCTAAAGGTAAGTTCTCCATGACAGTGCAAAGAATTCCAATGTACAGCTTGTTTTACTTCCAGAATTGCATATCAGTCAGGACTACCTGGAAATAAATCCTCACTCAGTTCTTCAGCAAATACTAAGCATTTTTTAGTTGTAAAACGGTAGAAAACAGTCTTGTACAGGGTCTTGTATTTTAGATTGGGAGCTGCTGTTACTTAGCAGTACTTATAGTAAGTAATAGCAGTATACTATTATATGTATAGCTCTTTCTACATAAAGTAAGATATTTTACTTACTTTTTAAAGTAGTAAGTATTTTATTGTCTTAATTATTGTTTTATTTATCTTTAAACAGAAATTGAACTTGGCTTTATTGTATCATTATATAGTCTTACAATTTGAAAACAGGAACTGATGCTTTAAATCCTGTCTTTAACATCTGTCCCTGTTTAACAAAACTCTCTCAGCTCTCTGAACTGATATTTTCCCATGGTTGTGACTCAAACCTTTCAGTGGGAGCCACTCCCTTTTGCTGCTTCTTTTAAAAAGACACAGCTAGGAACAAATTGTCTGTAATTTTTCCACACGGTGAATATGTGAACTTCCCTCTTTATTTGGCTAGAACCATGAGTGGTCCATGCTTGAAATTCTGGTCTGAACTGGGCAACAGAAAATATATACACTCAAAACAATTAATTTTTTTTTTCTTTTTAAGGTGGTGGCTTAAATTTCTGTCTCCCATCTACTCAGTTCTTAAAAATAATATTTACTGACTTTCCCTATGGGAAGGTCATGAAGGTGAATTACATACTGTTCTCAAGCCTCTGGGCTTAAAGTAGTGTTATGTTCTGTCATGAAATTTGGCATTGAAATTTGCAATGAAGATTTTTGGTTGCCATTTAACTTGCTAATAGCTACTATGGCACTGCTCAAAATGTGCCAGTATAAGCCTTGGGAGGACCTGGTTGGCCATTCTTGTACAGTATTTCTGTGAACTACTTATTGACTTCAGATAAAACTACAGAATCCACATATTGAACATGAATATTGACAAGGATGCAACTTCACTGATTCCAGTGAATTTACATCAACATAGTCCAGAAATAAATTTGAACTTTATTTCTTGAAAATATTCTGTGAGAAGGGAAAAAATGTCAAGGTCTCCAGGAAAGAAAGAGTAAACCAGATGTTACTTTTAATTTGAAATATGACTGTAAATAAACCCAAGATTAGATCGAGGAGTAAAATTCTCAAGCAAAACAGGTCTCAGCCATTGGGGTTTGAAGCTTGTCAGACCAGTTTCATACTTAGCAACAGCACATTGGCACTGGCATTACTTTGCCGGGTTTATGAGATCTGGGAAGATGGTGCACTCCTTCCCTGGCTGGAGGAGCATTTAAAAGTGTAATGTAAAAAAATGGAAGCCAGTGAAAAATTGGTAACAAACAAGTGCTTAAGAAGCTGTGTGCCTTGAATGGTGGGCAGACTGAATTTGAATTTTTGGTCACAATTATTGCAACTCTCTGGTTTCAATCAATTTAGCTAATATGGTCATGTTGATAAAAGCAGCATACTCACTGTACAGAGATCCATCTTCATCCTAGAAAATGTGCAGCAGGTACTGTAGGAATGCATCCTGCTTTTACCTTCTAATCCCTGGTTACCCAAGCACTTGAGGAGACACTGCTGCTGTTTGGGGTTTGCAGGAACTATCTTTTGGCATTCCTATTTTACAGGAATACAAGTGCCTCACCTCTTGGATTAAAATATTTCCAAACTGAAAACGTGGAATGTCTAACCTGCCAAATTCAGACTAGAAATTAATTCATATTTTTAACAGTGGTAGTATGTACCTTGTGGAACTAATTGCAAAAGAAAATGGGGAATTGTCTAACACCTGAAATAATTATATTGAGTTTCTTTTCTAGCACATGTGGAAAAAAACCCCAAACCCCTGGATGTAATTGACATGCAAGGAGTTCATTGTAAATATGTAAGAATGGTCCTGTCTCATCTTGAATGAACCCTTTAAACTTGAAAATGTTCAAAAGATGAAAATGTGTGTCCTCAATGACCACCCCAGTGAATGTCATATTTGGCATTTTTTTGGAGTTTTTTGTTCCTCTTTTGTTTTCCTCTAGTTCTGCTATTTTCTGCTATTTCCTGCTAAATTCCACGGAGGTTTGTCTTATGTGGTGTCTTCTGGTATCAGAAGTTCTCAAGTATTCCCCATATCTTTTTTTAATCAGGAAATGCTGAAGTGTAGCAAGAATTCAGAAGGTACTGCTGAATTGGAAGAAGCCCTGGCCACAGTGCTTGATATCATCAAATCAGTAAATGATTCCATGCACCAGATAGCAATCACAGGATATGAGGTAATTGCTGCTGCTGCTCCTACTCTGAGCCATCCCATGTTCCTGTCATCACTAATCATGCTGTGCCCGTGGCTGGTACTGTGCTTTATGAAGCCTGTGCCACATTCCTGAAGGATGTTAGTGGTGTGTTGTGATGAGCAAAAATACATCTCAGCACATCTGTCATGTGGAGCTGAGGTGTGAGTGTGGGAACATAATCAGACAAATGCAGGACTTATGAATAATTGCACCCACCCAAAACTCATTTGTAGGTGAGAGGTACAAGTGTGGCAGAACTAGCTTCAGAAGTGTGCTGAAACTTTGTGACTCCTGTGCAACTCAAGTGTTTTCAAATCTTTTGCGCTTAGGGAGAAAAAAATTGGCTTTCATTTAAAGTGGGTAATGGAATCCATGCCAATGATTGGCAAGCTTGTTATCTGAAATGTGAAATAACAAATCAAAGGGCACAAATACACATCTCTGCAGAAGCTCCATTGAAGTCATATGACTTTCAAGAACTAGCTGACTACATAAAATGCGCCCTTAAGTGAGAAGTGGAAGTGATTGACACATAAAGGAGAAACACCCCTGCAAAATGAAGCCTGAGAATCATGTGGTTGCCCATTTTGAAATAGCTGCAGGGTGAAAATGTCAAGAAAGAAACAATATACCAAGTATTGTTCAAAGAATTGTTACATCACAGTAACAGGCTTTAAACCAGAAAAATATTTTCTGCAAAATCTGACTTCCTAAGAAGGTACTGGGGTCTATATAGGCAGTGTCTGGGTGGGAGGAGTTATTCTGTTTTTCAGGATGGGATTGGCCTCAGGAGTTTGTTTTGTGCAAGTGCATCTGCATCTGGTAGCTGAGGAGCCCATGCCTGCTGCCAACATGATTTTATAAATAAATTCAACTCCTTGCTTGTTTAACTGCTTGTCAGAGATCCACTGCTGCACACAGCTGGAGATGTTCCTGTGGACTGTGCATTATGTTTGGGATGTGAACTCTTCTGCCTGTAATCGCTGTGCTGGGTTGAATGTGAAGCAGTGGCCACCTCATTGTACTGGCAAACACTGAATAGGTGTGGTGATTGTGGGTCAGTGCAACACCACAGGTCATAAATACGTTCTTAGATCTCTCAAACCTGACCAGCTTAAATAAAGCAGCACATACTTCATCCATTCTGGTCGTGGCTAAGACTGAGTGTGTCAGACATCCATTTTAGAAAAAACTCTTTAGAGCCTGTATATTATTATTGCAGACTTGAACCAGTCAACATGGGCATGGGAAGCTCATGGATACAGCACACCTTTTACCTCCCCAGTTTCCCCTGTTTCTTATTAATTCCCAAAGAGAGAGGTAGCTTTCCTTCTGTGTTTCTCAGTTTAAATGTATGTATTACAGAAGTTTAGCAAAAAATTTGTTTTGAAACAGTTCTGTAAAGGGAAGGGAAGAAGAGCTTCTCCAAGAAAGGTAATATATTATTCTGAGCAGAGGAGATTTATCCAGATTCCTGTCCATACAAATGGTGAGGTCATCCTTTTGTCTATTCCTTGCTTTAAAGTGTGAGTAGTTTTGTACTCAGGAATTCAACAGAACATTCCTGTTCCTTTTCAACTTTTACTTTTGAATTTTACAGCCTTTCATGAAATGCCAGGTAATAAGGGACTAGATTGGAGTATCTAATCCAAGGACTAGGTTTTTGCCTCTGCTTTCTTAGCTGAACTGCAAAACATGGCACAGTGGAACATGGCCACTGTTTAGCCCAATGCTGAGATGCATTGGGCATCCTAAGATGGTTTGTTACATGATTATTAAATGGGGTGAAAGTGTGAAAGAGGATGCACCCAATCATTTCTTCTCCCTGTTCCACCTGTCCCAGGTGCTCAGCTGTGGTGCCAAATAAACACTTCCCATAGACAATGAAACCACACCCCATCTTGTGGAGTCTTTCCCACACAGCCATGATAGAAATACTTGTCTGGAAAAACCTTTCAGAGGGCGTTATTATGCCAGTAGGAAAGCAGGTTTTGTGACAGCTGATGAGTGCTCCCAGTTGCATAGGAAATTCTGTTTCTTGGACTTGGCACATGCAGATTTGAGGAGCTGAACTCTTATGTATTTAAGTCTGGGGTAGGTTTGGTGTATGTCTTTTATTTTTAGGCAAAGCCACAAAAAAAAGTAGAATAAAGCTTGGAGAGCAGAAGTTTTAGATGTGTTTCCTACTATTGTCCTAATATTTGTACACAATCTGGCCTGGGTAGTTTATCCATGAATTATGATGAGAGATTCTTGTAAATTATCGTATGTATCACTCATCTTCCATAAACATAGGACACCATGTATTGCTCTAACCTAACAGAGAATAATGATATTTGAGATAGTGATCAAATCCTCCACTTTAAATGAACTTCCTTTAGGATAAAATATTACTGTCCACTAGCAGAAATTACCAGAAACAGTGTCCTCCTATTTGCTGCCTACACTGAAAAGAGTGCACTGCTTGTGGACTAATATTCAAAATCTCCTGTGGGATTGCTGCACACTACCATGCCTGTCTGTCTCTTTCTCTCTCTCTGCAGTGGCAGCCTCCCACTTCACTCATTATTATCCCAATCCCAGAGTCAAGGTTGGAGAGACAGGCCTGTCACAAGGGTTGAACTGAGCTTCTGGATCTCAGTGCTGTATTTTCTACATTGTCAGAGCCATGTAGAAAATATGCTTGGTTTTTTTTGTTTTTTTTAAATTTAGCTTTGCATATCAGTGTGCTTTTCACAGGCTTGCAGTTTATAGCTACATGCACATATAAATACAAGCACCCACAGTCCTGTATGCACGAAGATCCAACTCTAGATATTAGAGATGACAGATTTATCTAAATTGCTGAGGTTTTCTGAATGGTTTGGAGAGTCTAATTATACCCTGATATAGAGTGTAAAAGTACCTAATAAAGCTCTGTTTTTGCAGTTGAATGTTGGGTAGAGGAGGAGGAGTGAAAGGGAGAACAGGTTGCAATTCTTAGTATAAGAAATTAGACATTCCCACTTGAAGCCAACCCAATGTCTTCACCTTATAATTAACAGAACATGCAAATTTTGAAAAGAAGTACTTTAATAATGCATTGAGCTTATTCCCTCAACTTATTATACAAAGCACTCCTAGGAAAACTTGCTGTTAAGATTATTATGATTATCATTATTTGTTGAATCCCATTACCATATAGATGTTGCCATGTCTTATATCCACATGTTACACCACTTTTAACATGGAACTGTTCTGGTGGCATCTGAGCTAAATATTTATATTGGTTGAAGTATTTACCTATCAGTGGTCTTCAGACAAAACCTTTAATTTGGCAAGATCTAGTTCCGGCCTAGTTTCACTCTCCCTCAGGTACTTTTATGGCTCCTTGGTGCATTGACTCCCTCTTTGCCCAGGGCTGTGCAGCATTGCATAGTTTGCAGATGTTGAGCCAAGAAACTATTGACAAAGCTTGTAAAGACTATTTTGAAACATGAGGGAATTACATACCTACACAGCTTTAGGCACTGATCCGTGACTTCAGGCATCTAAGCTCTTTCAATGTTCTGCCCAGGGATGGAGGAAGCTTGTACAAGAGTGGAAACTGAAACTAGATCTTCCAGAGTCAAAGCCTTTGTTTGGGTACTGGACTGCACTGGGCCTTCCTACTGCCTTGAAGTCAGCAGCCTTGAAACCCAGTTTTTGTCAGGAGAAGCTTCCTCTAAGGTCACCAGAGGGGACAGCCTGTGTATCACATCCAAAGAGATCCTGAGATGGATATTAAATGCTAATTATGAGTGGGGAGACAAACTGGGAATTATGGACATGGAAACCAGTGACTTTATGGTTATAGGAAGAAATCACACAGGCTTAGCAAGGGGACATGTGCACTCACCAACACAAGGGATGCCTCTGCCTGGAATCTCAACCACCACCAGAGGAAAGAATTGTGCCTGGGACTACCCTGGTTTGAATGTGATTCTCTTTTCCTTGCTTGCTAGGGGGATGTCAGTGAGCTTGGCAAGCTGTTGATGCAGGGTTCCTTCAATGTATGGACTGACCACAAGAAGGGGCACAACAAGGTGAAGGACTTGGCTAGATTCAAACCAATGCAGAGACACCTTTTCCTCTACACAAAGATGCTGCTTTTCTGCAAGAAACGGGAGGAGAACACCGATGGCCATGAGAAGACAGCTTCATACAGCTTTAAAAATTCATTAAAGGTAATAAATGCACTAATAGTAGGGGAGGGAAATAAGTTCACAAGACGAGAATGTTTCCATGAGGGTATTTGAAGAAGGTGCACATACCTGGAGCTGTCCTGCACCCCTGAGTAAATGACAGCTCCCATTTAGTTTTGGGCTGGAGACAGACCAAGCCATATGTCCTGCAACTGCAGATGTGAACCTTGTTCTTTGCACCTTGATACAAAGGGGCACCTGGTGTGTTCTTGCCCAGCATCCCATAAAGAGAAGCCAGACCAAATGGACCTGCATCTGTCACTGTTCTGCCTATGGGCATCCTCCAAGTGCAGCTCTATTGCAAGTTTTACTACTGACACAGTTGAGCAGATATATTCTGTGACATTAACAGCTAGAGATGAATCAGTGCAGTAGAAATGCCCATTTATTTGCAAGTGTGAAGTTTCCAGATATGAGTCAGGACATTTTGAGGTGGGAATCACAAGCAGGTCACATTTTTCCTCTAAGCACATTGGTGTGACACTTGTGACTTTACCAGCTAACACAGATCATCATGTGTAATGTTCCAGACTTATTACAGGGTACCCAGACAGGAATTGTAACAGAACCTAGTTCAAGGCTTGAACCAATTCATATAAACATTTCAAGTTTCTTCCTGTAGAGACAGAAGCAATGGTGGCATAACACTATCTAAATCTTTAATGCTGATGTGAATGTGAACAAGAGGCATGAACAAATACAGGAAGAAGATGAGAAGCTGGTTAGGAGCAGCTGAACTTCAAAATTGTGATTAAGAATTTTTCATTTAGGAAATCTAGAATTATTTTCTTCAGGTTTGTTGGGTCACCTGGATTTGCAGACTGGTCATTAAATCTCACAAAGCCCTATTCCATTCCTCTTCCTCTCCCACCTCAAGAGGTCAATTATGGCAAGTGAAAAAAACGGTCTTCCTAAAACTGAAAATTTGTGAAGGTGAACAAGAGCCAGGATGGGGTTGAAAACCGATTCACAGATCAAGCAATAGAAGAAAAGAAGATAAATTCATGATCAGACATTAGCTTGGGTTAATTTTGAACATTCTTTTCCCCTTTAGCAATCAAAAAGACAAATGGCAAATTAGATATTGAGAAATAACATGCTCTGAATTTTACTTTTAATGACTGCCTAAGGTGTCAGAAGTGAATGCAGCCTTTTAAAAATGCTTCTCAAAGGATCAAGTTTAAAGACTATTGATATTTTCCAGATTCTATCTTTTTTTTTTTTTCTATTTTGAAATAGATGAGCACTGTGGGTATTACAGAAAATGTAAAAGGGGATAACAAGAAGTTTGAGATCTGGTATAATGGCAGAGAAGAAGTCTATATCATTCAGGTAATGACAATCCTTTTTGTTTCCAAGGGCTATACTTCCTTTCAATTGAATTGTTTTTAAGAATGTTCACTGTCCAGTACACTCCAGAAACAACAGCCATTGAAAGCTTCATTGTTGTATAGACACTGAAATGGCCAATTTATTGTGAAATCATGCCAAGTCATGATTTTGGCTAAAAAATGAAATAAAGTATGGGGAATTTCTTAGAATGCTGGACAGAAAAGCAAGGACAGGACCTTAGATTTGTGGTAACTTTTCCATCTTGAGGAGCATCTGCTTTGCTCAAAGCTGGCCACAGCGTTCCAGTCTTTGGCAAAACTGAGAACCAGTGTAGGTCAGGGCAGCCCCGTGATTGGCAGCTTGTTTTAACTGGATCTGCTTTGCCTTGTCCTCTTTTGTTCTCAGGCATCTTCTGTTGAGCTGAAGAACACCTGGATTTCAGAGATCCGCAAAGTCCTGACAGGACAGCTGGAAGCATGCAGAGGTAAGGCTCACAGAGCAGCAGCTGGGAATGTGTCCTTCCCTCTGTGGCTGTGTGTGACAGTATGGGGCTGGGACAGGTTACAGTGCCAGCCAGTACCACCAATGAGCCATCAAGGACCAGCTGGGAAGTTGCAGCATTGCTGGGATTTAAAACCATGTCCTGATCAAAGAAAATTTCTTGGACTTTTATAAATGACAAGGATGACTATTCCATTCACAGTTAGTCCAGGGAACATGGTTTTCCTCTGTTGTCCCTCTCAAGCCACAACTCCAGGAGCATCCTTTTACCTCAGCACGTGAGGAGATGAGGTCTGCACTCTGTGTCTGCTCACAACACCTGGATCAAAAGGTCTCCTTCCACATCCATGACTGGACACAGCAACTGCTCCTCTCTCCTGGTGTTTGCTTTGTTTTGTTTGGGCTTTGAGGGTTTTTGTTTTAAATCTAGTCACCCACCTTACGTTCTAGATGTCAGTTGTCCCATCTTTCCATCCTAGTGACCTCCCTGTAAAACATGGTTGATGACATTTCCCTCTCTCACAAGAGATATCTCTATGAAGGTGGTTTGTGACGTGTTCAAACTGTGAATGATTTAAGCCACCTAAGTACCTAAGATAATGGCACCCTTTTCTATATAAGATATTGAATCCCAGACAGACAAAATTCCATCAGGTTATTTCAGATAGTAAAAGAACATAGCAATGTTAGCTGTCATAGATGCTATTCTATTTATTCTCTTAGGACAGAAAAACCCCAGAGACTTTTCCTGGATCTTGGCATTGCTTCTCACCTTGGTCTGTAATTTTCTGCTTCTCTCATACACTCATCTCTCTTTCAAGTAAGGTCAGCAAAGCCTCTCCACCTACATCCTTCAAATTCCGATCAGGCTTTGTCCAAGCTGGAAACTTGTGCTTTAACTTTAGAGGTCACCTCTGTTTTAATTGTCTGTTTCATAAAGACAATGAGTTCTTACAACCTGCTTAGGTAGGAGGAAACAATTATGAACATTAGCCTCAGTACTTGAATCCAACCCATAACAGTACACTTATTTACAATGTTTACTACCGTGGTCTTTTGTTTCTGATCTTGTCTTCATCCTTTCTTCTTTTTATTTTGAATTTGACTGTGATTACTTCATCAGGAACTCCTGAGGAAAGACCTCATGATTCTTGTTAGTGCAGTTTCAGGGGTGGATCTAGAGGCTTTCTGATATGGTTTGTAATATTTGTTTCTGAAGTGTAAAAGCTCGTGTTACTTAGGCTACCACAGAAGAGCTGCTAATGGAGAAAATGTACATATTTAATAGTATAGAGTGCTGGTCCTCCATTTGTGTTTCTTGGCAAAGCAAATTAAGCTTGTACGTTACCCAGATGAGCATTTGTGGTATCTCTGTAGCATACAAGACCTATTAGCTAGAGTTACTTTGCATTTTCCAGAGAAAAATATACAGGAATCAAGACTGATTGAAGCATTTATATTTTGATGTTCTTTGTTGTTTTGCCCTAAGATAATATGATTCTTGGTTTTTTTTGTTTTTTTTAGACCTCAGGACATCACAGTCCAAGGTCCTGCTCAGATCAGTCAGTTATTGGTCAAACAAGGTTACTCAAGATTTATTCAGTCTGGTCTCGAGACCACCCAAGGGTGACTTGCATCCTACTCTATGAGTAAAGTCAAGCTTTCCTTCATTGTGAATCCAGAAGAACAGCAGTCAGAGGGTATAAATTGCATCTCATATGCTATTGCAACTCTTCCCGTTGCCTTTTCCCAAATGATCACATGAATCAAACCCCTCACTGCAATAACTGGTGTCAGGAAGCACATGCTTTGTCCTGTGGTTTTAAAGTTTCTATTTCTAATGACTCACAAAAGAAGAGGCCTTAATCCAAGACTGGATATTTTTACAACTAAGCATTGCAATGGGAGAAGGAAGAAGGATATACTTGTTTGTTTGGCTGTTTTTAATGACTGCTGTTAGGATTTGCACAGGGGGTTGGAATGTTGGAAGGAACCAGCTGAGGTGAATGAGCGAGGGGCAGAGAAAGTGGCCACAGGATGTGATAAATAGTTTAAAATATGGGTCACTCATGTCCAAATGCTCCGTGTATACCCAGCCCTGGCAGATATTGCAGTGAGCATGGAAGGCTTTGGGCAACACCTTGAGCCATCAACCCCAAAGAAGGGAGCTGTCTCTTGCAGTTAGAGGAATTACTAATACAGCTTAAGGAATTTATGTAAGGCCATGAAGCAGTTACCAAACCCAGGAATGGAGCTGCTTCCAGCTCCCCACCCAGCATGGGCATTTCTACCCCATCAACAAAGCACTTGAGTTTAATTTTTCAGTGCTGCTCCGTCCACTTGTCACTTCTCTTTCACTGATAGGAGGTTCACCTTTTCAGAGTGAAATAGGCCAGGGATCTCAGCAGTGTGAGAGTTTGAAAGCATCTCCTTCAATGCTTCCTCACTTCTCAGTGTCTGACTTTCCTGCCCCTGAAATCCAGGCTCTGAGCAACTGTCTTATAATTTTTCTTCACTCAGTATTTACTGGACAAAGTACAAGTCTGTTGCTACCTTGCAGCCCTGCAAAAAGAGTGGCATATGAACAACATTTTCTGATTACTGTTTGTCCAGGATGCTGAACAAAAGCATTCTGCAGAGAGATGGGGATATATTCTGCTATGCAGCTGAGTATGCAAAAGGACTGATGGACATGTTTTGCTAAATCCAGAAAAAGCTGTGAGCCACAAAACTTGTATTCTGGGAAAAAGGGCATTATGTCCATTCTCTAGATCCGTATCATGCAGTTAGCTAGGAAGAGGTACCAAGGAAAGAGAAGCTAGTAGGGGAAGAAATCTCTTTTGCAGTGAAAAAATGTGAGTAGAAGAGTTGTTTGGTGAGCTAAAAGGTTTCATTAAGACCTTAATATGCTTTTCTCTTCACATACAAACATTCCATTTTGATTGCAGTGGCAGTCAAAATCTCTCCTCTCCTGTTTCTCTCTCCCACCTTCTACATAAACACAGAAACAACATACACATTTTGGAGCAACTTCTTTTTACTTTCTCTTTAACAGAAGCAAGTCAACTGCACCAAAGAATCACTGAGAGTGTGTATCATGCACCAATGGATTCCTCCAATGCAAGCAGGTAACCATAGCTGCCTTGACATATCAGGGCCATGTTTTATCTTGCATTTGTGCTTTTGCAGTACATAAATTCTTAGGTTTTTGTGTTTAGCTTCCTGGCAATTGCCTTCAAAGTCTATAAAGATATATAAATACAGATAAAGTTTTGCTCAAGAGAGAAGTAATATCACAATGCAGAATTAATTTCAAAGATTAACTCAAGTTAAACGAAAAGTATTGGAACACTTCCAGGATCTCTAATCGAGCTATCAGCAAAGTTTTGTAATGACTCAGTTGCTGGGCAAGTTTAATGTAAGTTGGCATGGGATATCACTGTAAAATTTTAGCAGGATCAAGCAAACCAGGAGATCCCAGGTAACATCCAGCCTTTGAGAGTTGTACAACTCAATGCAAAAAACATTAAACAGATGTAGTGCTATTAATCCTGCACCATATTTTCTCTAGGCTTGGTTAAATTGCTTTGTTTAGGGTTCAAGAGTGGAAATCTTTCAGCAGAACCACCTTGGGGATAGGAGAAAAATATTCCAATAAGATATGAAGTGCAATCACAAAAATGTTTCAGAAGAATCCAGATGTGTGTCCTTCTTATAAAGCTCTTAAAGTGAGATTTTCCAGATCAGAAATTACAGACAAAATATGTCAACAGAAAATTAATTAACTCCAGAAGAAAAGCCTCGTGAACAGCTATTTGTCCTAGAGTAGACTTACCAAAAGAAAAATGAAGTGTTTGTTGTCCTCGCTCTGCCTACTGTGCCAGAAGAGGAGAGGTCAGATGCTCCTGCTCCAAATGCTGAGTTATTATAGGAAGAGGAAGAATACAGTGAGTCTTCATGAAAGAACAGTGCTCTGGGCTGTGATGAATGGCACAAAGTTCAGTGTGTCCCATTATCTGTAATATGTGTCCCCAAAAGGAGCAAGGGCAGCGGAATTGCAGCACCAAGCTGGCCTTGCAGTAGTTGATGTGAAACCACTGATGTGGATCCAGAGTTCCTCAGGCTTGGGAGCCCTTTCTGCAGCCTGTTCTGGGATGGAGACAAGGAGGGGAAGAAGAGGCTGGACTGCCTCAGCCCCCATGTGCCACAGTCTGTGCTCATGGCTGACATGACTAAGCAGCCCCAGTTGTGAGAGGTGCTGAAGGCCACTGGAGACAGCATTTGCTGAAGAGCAGCCTGCATCATCAGTGCTCTGCCAGCAGACTGAGGCTAATTAATCACTGACATGTTATCTACCCAAGAGACACCTACTCCTGGGTTGCCCATGTGTGACAGTGACTCCACTGTTTGTTGGGAATGTCAAACCTCTGCTGTGACTGTGGGGAAATCTGCAGGATGCTTTCCCCTCCCCAGGCTGTATCTGTTCTATGACAAAGACTATCCCCTTTGCTGTTTACATGCCACCAACATCACTTGGGACTGCAATTCCATGAGATAAGGCAGGCCTGACTTGGGATTGGAGCTGAGGTGTTGGGAAAAGGGACACTTAGAGCCAGTGTCCTTAACACAGGCAGTTACTGAGTGTCTCTAAGTTGTGTTCAATCTGTTTCAATTCTCTCTCTCCAAAATCTTCCACAAAGTTCACTGTTTAATCCTAAAATGAGATGCCCTGTGGTATCTATTGCTGCTGTATCTCTCTCAAGGGATGGCTGCTGCATTTCATTGATAACGAAATGACCCCTTTGTATAGTTTTCTAATCTATTTAAATATATGAAACTTAAATAGTCTATTGTTCTAACTGCTTAACTATCTGCTTTGTTGGAAATGACTGATGCAGTCATACATCCATGTAAAAATATCCTGTGAACATGGATAAACACAAACTTTTGGAATTTGGCTGCAGATGCTGTTTCAGAAAAGCTCGTGTATTTTCTTGGTGTCTTTCTCACAGCTGTAAATCTTTAACTCTGTCAGCTGCATGTTTCACAGTTATCCCAGCCTAGCTAGGAAGAAAGAGAGGAAAAAGAATAAGGAAATGTGAGTGTGCTTTAGATTTGTTCCCATGTTTATTTTGAGCCCCATTTTGTACCTGACATTAGGCTGCAAAATCACATTTTGATCTAGTACAAGAGGTAACAGAGACCTTGCTAATTTTCCATCAGAAACAGGTCAGAAGTTCAAATGCAAAACAATGAGTCCTGGACTGCCTTATATTTGGAAAAGGTATACACAGATCTCTAGTATTTAAAATGTTTTTAAGTTTTTTATGATATCTTGGACCTTCCCTTACAGCAGAACAAGGCCTCTGAATGTTAAGTGTAGCAGTTCACATGTTAATTGTAAGCAGCAGTTTAAGTGCTGATATATGTCAGTAACAAGCACTTTGGCAAAGTGTATTTCAAATGTGTAGATACAATGATTTGTGTGGAGCAGTCTGCCAAAGATAACAGTCAAATACCCAAATTAAACCAGTGGACATTTGCAAAACAATGAGGATAAGAACCACAATAAAACCTTGCAGCTTGAATGTTCTACAAACCTGGGACAGGGACGTCCATCCCATTACAGACCCAAGGCCAGCACCTGGGCAGGTTTGTCAAGTGGATCCTCCCCTTTGTGATTCAGCTGCAGACTGATATCCCACTGGGATTCATGTTCCAAAAAGCAGAAGAAACAGAAGTTGGGGAAGCCAACAAATTGATATGTTGCTCTATGCATGGTATGACCATCCAGTATCCATTTCTCTCCTGGAGACAAATGTATTTATGCTTGAAAAGGATGGAAAATCTGGATTATTTTTTCTTACCTGGCTTCCCACTCCAACCTTTCAAATCTGTTGCACTTGTAACTCTGTAATTACTTGTGCAGACAACCAGCTTGTTTCTACATTTTTCCCTTCTCAGCTCTGATGAAGCACATCTCTCACTGTGTGATGTGGAGAGGAAGCAGGATGGGTTTTTTCCACCATACATGCCTGCACAGATGCAGGCTTTTATAGCACACAGCATTTTAAAATCAGCCCTTTGTTCCTTAGGCTTCCATGTCTGAGGGTAAAAAAAAAATGCTTAGTGCTCAGTGCTTTATTAGATGTTAATCAGAGATGTTACTATTTTTTGTATTTCTTTTGTCCCAAGGTATAGCAGGAAGTCATCAAGTATATATGAAAACAAATCTGAGACATCAAATGTGGATGCATCTAACAATAAAAACAGGAATTCCAGTCCCAGCGCCAGACAAAAGAGAGGTAGGGGTTCTGACAGAGCCTTTGCTTCCTAAGGGTAATACTTTCATATTTGCACATATTTCTGGAGTTTGAGGAGGATACTTTAATTCAACATTGTTTTAACCCAACATCAAAAAACCAATGCTACAAAGCTGAATGACTGTACCATGAAAATTTGTGACCCCCAAAAGGCATTACTCATTTAGGGTTTTTAAGTCTGAGTTTTGATGCTTTATAGTGCTCTTTATACAACTTGTGTTGGTTAAAAATAGAACTTGGGGACAATAGCATATGTGTTTTAACATTCTGCATCCTGGTGAAGTTGATTTCTAGACATATTTAATTTAATTTTATTCCTACAGAGTTTACTAACTGATTTCTTTGCTTTAAGTAAAGGAGGGTTTTTTGTCTCTTCTGTGTATATCAGTTCTCCTCAGGTGTACAGTAAATAAACCTACAGGCAGTCACAGAAAGTCCCTCCATTATTTAAGGCCATAAGTACAATAAATCTTCTATACAAAAGAGGTTAAAATAAACACTATAAAGAAACTGAATCTCATCTGACAGTAGCAGGAACAAAAAATCTTTTGACAGCAGTTTCTTTTTTAGGCAGTATTTCTTAATGTTGAACAAAAATTTTTCAAGTAATATGAAAAAAGAAAATTTTGAAGTCTTAAGAGATTAATGCCCAAATGAGGCATAAAATAACAGCCTCTTTATAAATAAAGATTGTAAAAAAGAAAATGGAATATCTCTCTTGGAAAAATAGGCTATTCTCCAAAAGATTTTTCATTGCATTAGGTTTTCATGCTAGGAAAAATAGTTATGGATTCTTCATTAAAAACCCAATCTTAAAAATTTGTTTCAGTAAAATTTTATTTTCAGAATATTTAGACTTCTTTTTAAATTTAAAAAAGTTGAAAATTGGCTTTTCCTTTTAAATTTATAAACCCCTCTTTAAAAAAATCCAGCAAGATGACTGATGTTTTCTAACTGTCCAGCTCACTCAAGAGTGTGGGAACTGGGGTCACATTCCGTGCTGATTGTCATTCTTCTGTCTTCTGCTTTCCCATGAGCAGCTCCTCAGGGCTCTGGCTGCGATCCCACAGCTCAGCCCAGAGCATCCTCATCCTCCTCCTCTGGTGGGTGGCTCTTCCTGCAGGGCTGGGCAGTGAGTCCATTCTTGTTTGGTGAATCGGGTGCCCTGTGCATCCTGAGTTGCAAACCTCGCTCTGCAGAGCCAGCAAAATGCTCTCCAGCTCCAGATGTCCCACCAAAACTCGAGTTTGGGTCCCTGTGAGGCACCTAAGGCTGAGGCTCTGCGGAGGGCTGAACTCAAAAACTCCCAACACCCAGCACAGAGCCTGGGCCTCTGCCAAAACTGTCTCTTTTGTGCCACCTACTGCCTGTAAATGCTTCAAATATCGGTGTAGTTAATGTGAACGCAGATTATTTTCAAATATTGGGGAGTTTCTGCAGTAGAGAAGGGGAGGGTACTGTTGACAAGCTATTTCAGTTTCATTATTCTTATTGATAAGTTTTCTATTTGTAAACCAGTGCTTTGTGTGGACCTGACTGGTGGAGTCACTGCCTTGAAATGAAATGGGAGCAAATCCTGCAGGGACCTGTGGGGACCCCCTTGTTTGGCTGCCCTGCTCAAAGCAGGGTCAGCTGCAGCAAGTTGCTCACAGCCATGTCCATTTGGGTTCTGAACAGCTCCAAGGATGGTGACTCCATAATTTCCATGGGGACGCTGTCCTAGGTTTAACGCTTTTCACAGTAAAAAGGGTTTTTCATGTTTTCAAGTGGAATTTCTCATATTTCAGTTTGTGCCCATTGCCTCTCTCATCCTTTCACTGGGCTCCACTGAGATGTATCTGGCTTCATCTTCTTTATTTTATAAGATCCTCCTGAGCCTTTTCTTCTCCTGGCTGTGCAATCACAGCTCTTTCTCCTCATGTCAGCTACCACAATCCCTTAATGATCTTCATGGCCTTTCAGTGGATTTACTCGAGTATGCCCATGTTCTGAGGAGCCTGGGACAGGACAGCACTGCAGGAGTGTCTCTTGTGCTGAGACGAGGGGAATCATCACCTTCCTGGACCTGCTGGCACAGCTCTGCCTGATGCACAGCAGCCCAGGATTCTGTTGGCTTTCTTTGCCACAAGTATGCGTTGCAGGCTCTTGTTCAGCCTGTTACCCATCAGGACCTGGTTCTCATTATGTTTGGAAATCGTTTCCAGGGTTATTTGGTCTACCTGCAGAATGAAGGAAAAAGTTTGAAATAACTCAGGTGGAGACAGCATGACTCTAGAGACCAGTGTCTAATGCTTTGCTGGTGCTGAGAGGCTGTGGGCATTTGTGAAATGCAAAGGGGTCCCTCAGTGAAGTGATTGAATTGCAGAGCACAAGAACCCACCCCTCTACACGTGCACTGCTGTACTCCCTGTGGGACTCTGATAATTAAATGCTATGGGTTTTCTTGCCCTAAGAAAACAGAAAGTAAATATATTTTATATACCAGTTTTTGAATTCTTCATAAGCTACAGTATCTGTACAAAGATTGCAGTGGGAGCAGCCATGGCAGGGAGTGGCCAACACAGACTGACTGAAAGCCAAAGGCAGCCCCACAGCTGAAGCCACTGCTTGGGAGCAGCTCCTCACCAGATGCATCTGCCTGGCCCAGAGCTGGCACTGAGCACTGGGTAGAAAGAGCTGAACCACAGTGACATAATTCTTCTGTGTTGTTAAAGTCTGTTCATCTCACACCCACCTATGCATGCAGGCACCTCAGATCCTGGATTATCTTGGCTGCAAATCAAGAAGTGATGAGATGCACTTTCCTTTGGAAGCACAGCTTGTCTGTCTGTTGCTTGTCTGTCAGTGTGGATTCACTGTCTCTTTGTGTTCCCTTTGTACTTTTGGTCTTCATTTGTCCCTCTAAAGATTGTGATGTGACAGCGTATGAAATATAGAGGAGGAAAATTTACTGGTTAAATCCCAAGACTCAGAACCAGGTACCCAACCCATGGGTTTTTTCCTGCTCCTTTGCCATAAACCTTCTGGGTGTTATCCGCCCACACCGTGAAAGGAGCAGATGGAGGATTTGGCAGGAATGCCTGGATCTGGGGGTTTGAACTAGATCCACCTGTTTCCTGCAATGTGAGTAACTGAGTATCTTTCAAGCCCAGAGCCTCAGGACCTCGATCCATCTGTGAGTGATCTCTGCAGAGGCAGCTGTCAGACAGCATGGCTCATTATCCATGCAGGAGCCTGGCATGTGAGCTTTGCTGGCATGGCATCCTTACATCCCAGTAAATCAGGAGATCAATTGCATGACTCTCTGCTGGTTTCAGAGGCTTTAGAAAGGCTTCAGCAGGTAAGGCTGAAGGTGTACCAGCCACAGGGCTGGTAAGGGCAGACCCTTCAGTGCCAGTGCTGGATTGCAGATGTGGGACTGCTCTCAACACTTGCATGCCCTGCACTGCAAGGCTTCTTCTCTTATTTCTCCCTACAACTCGCTGTTCCAACCAATGATGTGTTTCCATAATAGAAGGCACTACCTTGCTGCTAAAATGTATCTTCCTTTGATAAGAGCTACCTCCCTTCACCTGTTATTCTTTAGTTTTGTTTTGTTGTCGTTCTCCATTAAAACCCAGTGAGCCAAACTCAACCCACAGGCTCTGTTTGGTTCAGCTGGTTTACTCACCCTGACCTCATGTCACCTTTCTACTTGATTAGCTCTTGCTCAGGCTTGAACTGAATCAAAATTTATTTATTTCTTTTTAGTTGTCATCCAGTGCTAACCTTTCCTTTCCCATAAGCTGAACAGCTGATCCTCCCTTCCTTATTTCTCTTCCCTCTCCCTCTCTCTCCTAGTTGATGCTTCCAGCAGCCTTAACCTTGAGCGCACAGCGCTTGCTAGAAAGCGATTCACATTGCAAGGTCTTTCCAACCGCAGAGCTCCACCCAAAGGTAAAATCACCCATGCAGCATTTGGTCTCCATTGGTCTCAGGCCATCTGTCTCCTGCACTCCCACAGTGTTCTCTCCATCTCATGGTGCCGTCCATCACCATTTCCTAAAGTGCTGCCTCACCCAAATGCTCCTTTGTGGTGCACACAAGTGGCTCCTCTGCTCAAAGACACCGTCACCAAAAATTGCTCCCACAGCAGCACTGCCAAGGCAACCTCTGGGTTGGCTGGTTGGGTCTTTTACTGGTGCACAGTGCAAATAACATTTGTTTCCAGGTTCTTTCAAGGGTCAAATTGTGAACTGGTTTTAAATGATCAACTGAACTTCTTTCTGCAGCTCACAGGCTTGAAGAAAAAGAGTATCATATCAGCTGTGCTACATGAGATTTTCATGTGCAAAATTATTCATTGGTTGGATGTCTTTTTTTTTTCAAATATTGTTCAGCTGTGGCCTAGTTGGGAACCAGAATTCTGGAGATCTGGGAGTTTATTCCACTTAATTATATTATATGACACCATAAAATGCTGTGTTTTGAGTACTTGTGCATAAATGCGTAGTAGATACCCATGAACAGAGTGCCTTGCGAGTTCCTGTGATGGCTGTACAAGGAAGAGACTTTAGAGGAAAGAAAGAAATGTGAATAGAAATTGAATGACTACTTACAATCACTTTCTGAAAAGATACTGTAATTACTCTCTTAATTGTTTTTGTGTGGCTTTTCTCCTGTTCTGATAAATAATATTTCCTCCGTGAGACAAAGTATGCAGTGATGGAGAGGGTGAGCATCAAAGGAAGAAGAACTAAGATGAAAGCAGAAATACAGAAGCATTAAATTATAATGCAATGAAGTAGACAAGAATGCACCAAGAGTCAGCACTGCTGTAAGATTCTGGCTACAAGATTAAGGCTGCATGTAGTAGTGAGATCCAAGATGAACAAACAAAGTTCAATGTCTGAATATAAAAATAAATGGGTTTTAGATCTTGTGACTCAGGAAAATCAATGACAAAACACAGATTTCAGAAATAATGCTGTAATTTTTGCAAGTTTAGATCTACAATTTTGTTTGGGGCCTCTTCTTTATCTGAGTTTTTCTTGTCATATGAAATGCCTTGCCTTGTATACTTGAATGTATTCAGTGTTCCAGGCAGCAAAGCACAGCTCGGAAGAGCTCATACCCCCTCAGCTGTAGGTGCTCTGACTTCAAAGCCTTGCTGGGTCTGGTTGCTTGAGATTCCTGTGGAATAACTCTTACATTTCACTTTGTGGTGCTGATCTGCTGCTGACCTGCTTCTGGCCACAGGGAACTGCTGGCAGACAGGCTGAGTGGCCAGCAGAGCGTGGTCATTCCCCAGGCAAAGCCTGTCAGCACTGCATGGGCTGGCTGCTGAGGCAGACTGGAAGCTGGGAGAAGCAAACAGGGAAGTGTCTGCAATCAGCTTGTCCTGCTCCTGAACACTTTGTCTAAAGGTTTTTGTTACTGGCCATAGGGAAGGATGGTGTGTTGAGCTGAGCGTACTTTGGTTCAGACCTGCTGTATCTGTTCCCTTCTAGAGTACATAAAAAGGAAGGTCCAAACAATATAATACCTCAACTAAATAGGGTGAAACAAGATTGGGTCTCAACTGGCAGTGGAGCATGAATGTTCAGAGAAATGCTGAACTGTCTGCCTAGGCTGGATACAACAGGCTGGAAAATGTTGTGTATAATCACTTTGGTGTTTTAGCCAAAGAAATGCTCTGATGTCTGGAGAAGAAACTTTAGCATCCTGCACTCCATCAGTGCAGACATCCCTGGGGCAGCCTCCCAGAGCTGGCACCAAAGTGTATCCAAGTCCACATTCAAAGCACCTTTCATCTCCCCACTCTTGGGTCAACATTAGCCATCCTGGTTTACAGAGCCAAGTTCATATTCCTTGGGGTGGGCACAACTTCAGCACATCTCACAGTGAAATGTGGGGAAGCTGTGTCTTTACTCCTGAGCAGACTTAGAGAAAAGGCTGGATGCTAAATAAGGAAACCACAGCATAGCCTTTACTTTCTCCAAGCTGGTTTGCACTGGTAAAGATGGAAGCTCAGAGAATGTTTTCAGGCATTCACACAATTAAATTTTAGAAATGACAAACGTGAACTCCAAACCATTCATGCTTGTTTTTCAGTGTATTTCAGGTCAGTCATCACAGAACAAGAAGTTCAGTGTCTAAAATGATCCAAACCTCATCTGTAGACACATACCCCATTCCAGCCATCATGCTCATTTCTGTGTTTTGTAGCTGTACTTGGACACTTGTTGGTTGCTAAAATAATAATTCACATGAGTCTCTTTTCTGAAGTATTAAAATTTATGCAATTGGAATTGCTTTGAAAATACATTCACAATAACACTTTCTGTGCCTTTCACCTTGTTGCGGGTATTTTTCCTGTCTGTTTTAGAGGAGCAATCTTTACCCTTTGCCAGCTGCTGCTTTGCTTTGAACATCTTTTACCCTCAGTGCTTATTAACCTCTAACCCTGCCCTGCATTGCATCTATCTGTTCTCCCAGATCCAGAGTCTAAGGACAGAGAAGTTACCCGTCGCTTTTCCCTAGCCTCCTCCATCAGCACCACAGTTAATGCTTCTGCTGTGACCAAAGGTACTGTCATGCTGCTTGCTTAGCTCCCCCTGTCCCTGCCCGCTGCCTGACACATTCACTGCCAAATGCTGCTCACAGGGTGAGTACCTCAGGCTCAGTTTTCACAAAGGCAGGAGGTTCCAGTAGAAGAAGAGTCAGCACTAGTGTAACATCTGCAGGAAGGCAGCCCAGGACAATTTTGAATGTCTACTGAGACGTGCTGCCAGCACACAGAGTGACTCTTCCCAGTTTCTCCATTGTGGGCTTCAAAAAGTGCTGCTGGTGTCCATGGAAATTGTATTAATTTTTGGCTGATGTGGGGTTAGGTTTCCAACTTCTCCCTGGTTTCGATTAACTGATGTTCAGTTGAAATTATTTCTCTGTTTCCTTAAAGCTCTTTAGGATTTTTGCTTTCAAGAAGGAGAGAATCTCCTCATTGCATAGCAGATACCAGATATCAAGAAAGCCTGAAATCAACCCAAAACCAGAGGAGCAATAGATGCCAGTTTTAATCACGTTTAGCAATAACACTGTTATGATTAGAAACTATGTTTGCAGGGGGATTTTCCTATGTGTAAGGGAGCTGGGTGCCAAATGCACTGAACTCCATCCAGTTTGTGTGGGAGCTTATGGAAGTTTTATTTATGTGCTTTATTTAGCTTTAGAAAAGGCACTTTTACAAAATATAAGTTACTGTATTAGTGCCTAGATTTAAACTCAAAAGCAACCCATGCATTTAGGCAAGTTGATTGTGTTGAAAATCAGTAGCATTGTGGGCACATATGCCTACATGTCAGGGACAATTTTGACAGAACATATGGTCTTACATGGAATTCTGAATGTACTGCCTTTTGGCAGTTCTTGGAATGGAGGAACTGATGTGCAAGGTTAAGATTTTCAGGGCAATTCACAAATCAAAATAGAAGGGAAAATGGCAGAATTGACCTGTATAAAAATCTTTGCTCTATACTTGTCAGGAAGAAAGTTGCCCAGTATCTGTTGCCTTCTCCACAGCTGTGAAGGGTATGAGCCACATCCTTGGCTGCAATGAGGCTGTCATGGATTGAGGGCACAGTGGGTTTGATGGGCAGAGGAAGGATGTGATAGTCTCACTACCTACAAATGTTTCTTTGACATCACCTTTAGACCATAGCATTGGAACATCCTCACATGGAAGTCATGAGCATGGCACAGGAGAAAAGGTTATTACAGCTTTTCGCCCTCAGCAACAACTCAGAAATACATGATCACTTGCTAAATTATGGGAAGACTGACTTATTTCCTAATAATTATTTTCAAAGCTGGGGAACAGAATGAAGCACATATGTACAAAGGAAATGGGCAACCAAGGGTTGTTCTTTAGTGTGGTTTATCTAAGAGAGCATGTGTGAATTGCAATGAAAGTTAAAATTTGTTACAGTTTCATGCCAGAAAGTCCTATCCTAGAATCCTGTCTGCCAAAAGACTGTTGGCAATCTCTTGGGATACTGAGAAGGCTACTTCTGCAATGATTTTCAAAACTAGAAAACAGAATCAGTGCTCTTCAATTAAATGTTTTATTTACAGCATCTGCTTTAAGAAAATATTTGAGATGACAAAAGCACCGAAGCCTGAGTCTTGTCCCAGCATCAACCCAGATGCAGATCTGGCCAGGGTGTTGTGGTCATCACTTCTGAGGCTGCAGCTGCTGCTGTGTCTGATCCTCACTCCTGACAGTTCAGCTCCCCCCACATGTGCAGTCGGGGCACAGGACAGGGGCTGCACATGGACCTGTGGCTGGTGTCCCCCACTTCTGTGGGTCAGAAGTGTTGGTTTTTGGGCTGTGCCCGGCCAGCCTCACGGGTGAAGGCTGAGACTGCGGACCTGGCTGCCTTAGTGCCATCTCCCTGGCAAGAGTGAGAGGAACATCTGTGAGACCTGAAGGGAAGCAGATTCTTTTGCTGTGATGTCTCAATATCTTTTGACAAAAGGGGTCTGTTTCGCAGAAGTGTGTATCTTCACCACCCAGAGCCTAGAGGTTGGTCATTCTTCTGGGTGAAATTAAGTGTTGGGTAGGTAGTATCTTCAGGTGGTAGGAAGGCAGGTTTCTCCTTTAACAATATTTACAGCCTTGTGACTCTGTAAACTTCACACAGGTCCCCTTGTTCCTGCAGTTAAAGTCAAGAGACATGAAATAAAGAGTGACCCAACTCCCCTGGGGTTTGAAGGTAGGAGTATTTCCATCCTGCATGAAAACCTTGTTTGATATTATTCACTAAATTCACATCTCATCACAGCTGGTGGATGACACTGGAGTCCATTAGGGGGTTGGGGTCAGTTTATCTGCATAAGTGGCATAAAGACAACTTGTTCTGTCCCCTGCACTCACATTCACTTAGGCATGGGCCTAAATTAAACCCCCAGTTCTCTGCCTGTTTTGGGAAGTAAAGCTCTAGACTGTCACCTGGATCTGGATTTTCTGCCTGGCTCTGCCTCCCCCCATAGGCAGCAGCAGCAGGGAGCCAAGGGGTTGCTTTTCACCTTCACCTGCACTCTGGCCACTTGCATCCCTCTTCCCTTGTTAGTTTCTACTCCTAATGAGAGAAGCAGGAGCCATGTGCATGAAGACAACAGGGGAGGCTAGACTGTGCATTAATAGCCATTTCAGGTGCAGTGTTTCATTTCAGACAAGCAGAATTTCCACCAGTTTGTTGCAGCAGATTCATAAATTACTGTTTAATAAACAATGCCAAAGAGTTAAATTGGGGTGCTGTTCCTCAGCCACTGGAAGATCACCAGCTTCCATTTTCAGCTTTCTCCTTTACCTGACCATTTGCCTCAGGGGGACACAAGGAGCCAGGTACCTCTGCTGCAGGACACACAGGAGAGAGGTGTGGGCTGAGGAATCCTTTCATAGCATTGTGTTGCTCTGCACCAAATGTTGCTGGGAAGAGCTGATGAACAGATCAGTGATGGAATTGGTGAAATATCAGAGCTATCTCCCATGGCACTCCCAACAGAAGAGACTGGAACAGAGAGGTGGGAAGAAACAATTTAGACGCAGCAGAAGTAGTTTTGCTGTTTGCAGAATATTTTCTTTTGCCAGTGACCCCTGGCACTATATTTAGAACCATCCTGGCACCCTGTTGCTGTGCATAATTCAGGAAACCAGTATAGCACCCAGCACCAGAGTTTCCCAAAGTGTGGGGTTTCTGCCTTGCTTTCCTCACTGACAGATGCCCTGATGTCAGCATCCCCTGTGGCTGCAGAGGCAGGGGAGATTTCAAGGTGCAAGAACTAGCTGCAGCACAGAACTGACTTGCTGCTCACAGGTTAAAAGCAAGGTACTGCTGCACAGCATGCCTCACCAGACTGAGTATCTTTAAGTAGGAAACAATGAACATTATCACCCCTTTACCAGAAGATATTGCAGCTATTGCCAGTGCTCTAATTGAGATAATAATACAAGTAATTCCCCCCAAAATTCTGTTGCATTCATCAAGAGTGAAATCATTAATTTCTGGTCTCCATGGTCCCCATTTAGCTGCTGTATGGATTAGGATCAAAACCATAAATTATCACCTACAAAATTATTTGAAATGCTGCAAGGAAAATACGTTAAAAATGGGTAAGGATGCTGTAATGAAATAGAACACTGCACTGTTCACTTAGCAACTGTCTTCCCTAATTAACATCAATGCTTCTGTTTGATTCATTTCTCTGTCCTTCTCAGACTTACAGTTTTTCTGTGGAATGCTGCTGTCCTTTCACTCATTTGTGCTGGTCATATGTCTCCTCTTTTATAACTGTTGGACCCCAGTCCACCTGTTTGTTAAAGAGACTGTCAGTTGCACAGGTGATGCAGGAATTCACTTTGTACTGGTTGTCTGGTCACTATTTCACCTTGAAGACACAAATTGTACTTCCTGTCACAGATGCTTTTGAGAACACCATTTTGGCCCAGACTAAATGTAATGCTGGTTCCACCACGAGATCCGTACCTAGATCTGCTTCACAGACAGGTAAACAAAGTTATCTGTAAACTCAATTTGAGAGTGCAAACTAAATTTATGGTAATATTTACTCTCTTTATTATAAGGAGAGTTTTCTCCTTTGGTGAATATTATTTCCCATCAAAACAATGAAAGAACAAGCTTGGATCACTAGCTTAGAAACAATGCCCCAGATTCTGGTTTTCTGAGGTCAGGATAAAATAATTCTTTTAATTGAAAGCAGAGAGCTCAGAATTTGATCTGTCTTATTTTATAAGAATTAAGCATAAGAAACAAGCTGTTTCTTAGTCTCTGAAATTGGAATAGTGATTTGTATGGAAGAGGGAGGCTCATGCATGTATTTGTAAGGAATTCTTGCTGGTGAGATTTCTAAATGACAGTGGCAAAAGACTGTGGAAGCTCTGTCTAATGGGGTAGAGGGGTATCTTTTTCTCTTGGTGTTTGTAGTCCAGACTGTGAATTTGAACTAAAATTTCAGTAGCAATTTGAAGTTAATTACAATCAGCATATTCTTGTATGTTTAGACCTTTGCTAGTATTGCTAGTGTGAATAAACTGGTACAGGACAATATCACTTCAGAAGCTGCTTTACACCTTTAAAAGTACAGATGACCAGACCATACCTGTGGGGTGACAGCTCTGGGGGTGCAGCTCTCCTGCAACCAAGTCCCTTTCTCCCTATAACTGAGTTGTAGTTGCTGAGGCAGACAGTTCCTGGGTGGCAGAAGGGGCTGCAGAGCTGCATGACCATGTGTTGTACCAACCAGTGCTTATAGCAGGGAGGATGTGCATGGGGCAGGATTAAATAAACCAATTAATAAACCTGTTTTTCCCAGATCAGGTCACTTTTCTGTTTACTGCCTGAACTGCCTGGCTTGGGTTTTGTATTGTCTCAGGCCAGGTTTTGGTGTGGGTTGAGAGTGCTGGGATGTGCATAATCCCACTGTGTGAGCATCTGTCTCCATGCCTTGTGGGCAGAACTTTGCCTTGTTGGGAGCAATGGCCCACAGAATGTAAAGAACTTGGTTCAGCATCTGCTCAGCCCAAGTCCCTGTGAATCAGCTGATGCCCAGCAGGTACATTAATTAGGAAGGCACATGGTAAATTGACTCCATTCAGCTTGGATCTGTCAGGGCTGCAGAATCATTTGGTAGATGCAAGGTCTGTTTCCTCTGAGTTGGACTGTAGTCATCCCCATCCCCACCAGAAAAGGGACAGGCATCAAGTGCAGGAAAGTGCAGATGATGATTGCTATCTTCACAGAAGAGCCTGAGCTACCTTTGCACTGTGGGAGCCTCAGGTAGACAGGTCTCATAAGGCTCAGCCTCAGTTTCCCTCAGGACACACCCTATGGACATGCCTTTTTAGGTAAAGAGAGACTGGCTGTTGAGCTTGGGCTGGAAATCTCTCACTGAGTCCATTCCAGTGGGTTGGGGTGGTTCTGGTGAAAATCATGCACAAAGACAGGTAACAGCACAGATATGACTGAGATCTCTCCTCACCCCCCTGGTTGTCTGTGCCTTGCTGTTTACTCTGTCCCTTCCCTGCACTTGCAGCCTGCTCCATGGTATAGTCTTGTAAATTGCTCAGGTGGTAATATCACCTTAGGGTGAGATGGAGATAAGGAGTCAACCAGAATTCCATGGCTTTGTACTTACTTACACATGTGGAGGTAAGCTGGAAACTGAATGATCATGGCCTTCTGAAAGTCATGTCAGCACAAGTTATCATTTGCTCTGCAGGAAGATTCCTGGTCCTTGTTTTTTGTACCTCCTGAGCTGAAGGGATTCAGCAATGCTGAGCACTGGAAGTATCCATGGGTATGAACACTGCAGCCACACACGCTGCTCTCACACCAGGGACAGCGAGTGGTATAGGCTTTTAGAGACAGAATAATGGCTGTGACATAATTTTTATGGCAAAACCATGGAATAAGCTATAAAAAAGTACCAGCAGTTCGGTAAGTGGAAGAGTGGGAAGTGAACCTGTGACATTTATTTTATACAGAGACTGATTCTCAAAGAGGCTAATGTCTGAGAGCTAACTCTTTCTGGTTTATCTCTTTTGAAAAGGTTGGCCCAGCAGACAAATGCCTTCTCTAGACACATTTGAAGATTTTGAAGCCATCCCTTCCAGCATGGATGAACTCTCCAACTCTTCTGATTTGGAGGAAGAGACCAACCCAAACAATGTAATTGCTTTTTAAAATTACACTGCCCTTTCCCAGCACAACTTCCTCCTCTCTAAGAATCACAATGTAACCTGCAAAGTTTGGGTGCATACCAGCCTTAAATCCATGGATGTGTGGAAATACAGAAGATGGAAATTTGATCTGAGGTGTTGGGATATTATTACAAGACTTTTGTTGATCAGGATGAGGATCATAAAAAGTCACCCATACTTGTAAGCTGTCACTTTGCCTGCTACAAAAGTGAGGGAAAACTCTGAGTCTTTAAAAAAGTAATTTCAGACTTTTCCAGATAACTTCACCTTGTGTCACAAACCCAATTTTTTTATCAGAATAATGGCTGGCGTGTTAAGCCTAAAGTCTAAATTCAGAGAACAGGTCTATCCAAATTTTGATTAATATTTAACCTGTGCATGATAAAACACAATTGCCTACAGAAGAAATCTCTGCCAGCTTGAAATGCCTAATTCAGTATTTAACTAAAATCTCTTGCACAGTGTTCTTTCATCCATAGTGACTTTATTTCTGGTGCCTTGTTTCATTCATTTTAGGGGAGCAATCTCTTCCGGGTCGAAGGCAGTTTTGACAGCTGTTTCCCAGATTCTCTTACCCTCGAGGATGGAGATTTAGTGCAGTTTGTGCAGGAAGGAGAGAATGGTCAATGGTGAGTATGGCAGAGAGACAGAACTGCACAGGTAGAACAGCCATAACCTCCTGGAAAAGATGGAAAATATTCAGAATAATGTCAAAGTCTCTTCAAAAGCAGCCCTTAAAAACAAAGGAATCCAGGAAAGGTGGGAGTGCTTCCAAACAGAGATCTTGAGGGCACAGGAACAGACTGTCCCTGTGTGCCAAGGGAAAACTCTGAGTCTTTAAAAAAGTAATTTCAGACTTTTCCAGATAACTTCACCTGGTCTCACAAACCCAATTTTTAAAATCAGAATAATGGCTTGTGGATTAAGCCTAAAGTCTAAATCCAGAGAACAGGTCTATCCAAATTCTGATTAATATTTAACCTGTGCATGATAAAACACAATTGCCTACAGAAGAAATCTCTGCCAGCTTGAAATGCCTAATTCAGTATTTAACTAAAATCTCTTGCACAGTGTTCTTTCATCCATAGGGATCGTAGATTGATGATCTTGAAGGTCTCTTCCCACCTAGTGATTCTGTGATTCTGTATGGATACCTGTAGGACTGCCCTGGGTCCTCTGCCTTCTTCCTTAATTTAGGAAATAATAGCCCAACATGCACCTCTAAGAAACACAACCCAGGGAAAGGCAGTGTAGGAAAATTCACTGACTGTTTTCTGAGTTTCAGGTTAGTGAAGAAACTGGTCTCTGAGAAAAGCGACTGGGTTCCCTCCAGTATATTGCAGCCAGCAGAGGGGGACAGTAACAACATAATTAAGAGCAGCAATGCAGGTAATAGAGAAAACGTGTTACTGGTTTGGTAGTTTTTTCTCTATACTGAAAAAGGATGTGATAGTAAAAAAAAATGTGATAAAAAGTGCACTTTCTGTATTAAAGTACTTACCTGAGTGCATGTCTGTGCTGCAGTCTCTGGTGACATGGCAGAACTAACCTGAAATTTGGTGCCTGGGTGTCAAATCTATTCAGGCACAGCAGCTTTCCTTGGCCTGGCTTAATTGTTTTCCCCTTTCTGAGCAGAACTTGAATCTCCCATCCAACTTCTATGGCTCTCAGTACTGGCTGCTTTACAGTGAGCCCCAGTGTCTCATACACAGGGTATGCCTGCAGGACAGCTTTGATCCTGGCATGGATAGACTTTGGATGTAGACCAGCATCAAGGCTGTGCTTCTGGCCTAGGTTTGAACACATTAAAATTTCATGAACCATTACTGCCTTCATCATATTTCACAGCTGGCTCCAAAAGCTGCAGGAAGGGCTGCTCTGGCAAGATTTCAGCCAAATCAGCACTAAAAGTCATTCGTTCTCAGCTTTGGTTCTGACCTAACACCCAAACAGGTTGCACTGGAAAAGCTGAATCTGAGCAACTCTGCAGATCAAAGGTTTACAATTCTAGACTAATATTTGTCCATCCTTAAATATAATTTACCAAAATGTGTCCTGCTTTAATTCTGGTAGCAGAAGAAAGCAAAATCTGGCACAGCCATTCCCTGGGAATCTGTGATGGACAGCTACCAGCACTTTATTCTGAGTTACTGATCTCTTTTGATTGTTTTGGTCTGTTTGTTAAAGTGGAAGAAATCCTTTTTGAACCTCAGGATTCTTTGCTGTGGTGTAAAGGGAGTTTGGTAATTGCTGCTCCTTCACCTCCACAGCAGGTCAATCCTCTCCTCACCAGTCCAATGGTGGCTCTCATTTCACTGGAACGTCCAGTGCTTCAAAAGAAGAACAAAGCCAGGCACACATTACAGTTACACACCAAAAGAGCCTCCCTTGCCTTTTTTGAGGGAATTAGGAGAGCAGTAGAATTGTGATTTTATGTGTTATTTTATTCCAGGCTTTTAACCTTTTTAAAGAACCTCAAGACTGTAGATGTAAAATCCTGTAGACATATTGTAGTGACAATGCCCATGTCCTCCTTTTCAGACACGTACAACGATTCCTGCAGCACAGCCTCAGTAGAGTCAGACACGAAGGAAAGTGAGGTGGCCAAAAGCTTCCCAGCAGAACAGAGGGCTGGCAGCTGAACAGCAGGACCAGCCTTCCTCAGGACCCGTCCACCTGTCTTTATCTTGGGTGGACACTGGATCAAAGCTGCCTTTCTCACAAGCTCTGAGGTTCATAATTCACTAAAATTTTATCAATGTGAACAGATGAGAACTGTGCTGTCTACCTGGCAAGCTGGGAAAAACAAACTTGAAAGGAGCATTACACATCCAGAAAACATCAAACCTACCTTCAGTATTAGAGGAGAAAAATGCTTCTCGCATTGATTATCAAACTGTTTCAGAAGATGTGGCCTAAATTAGGTCGAGAGCAGAGCTGAAGAGTTTCTATGCACGCACCTTTTGCTTGAGCACCACATCACTGCAGAGGGGCACATGGTGGCTACGAGTCCTTGCTCCACCCTGGGGTCACCAGGAGGTTTTCCCATTTGCTTGCCTCCGGCTGTGCCTTCCTTGTCCTCCTTAATTGCAGCTGATACATCATCACAAACGTGCCCTTTTTGCTGTCGGTCAACACCAAAAACCCCCCTTGAGGGTGGCTGTGGAAAGGCGACTCCTGGCTGGGAGCATCAGGGCGGCTCCGCGCAGCAGTGACGTGACTCCCGTGCGGTGGCTGGGGAAGGTCCTGCTGCACACAGCATTCCACACCTGGAATGGCAGCACTGGCAGCTCCTGGCTGGGAGGAGCAGGGCTCAGCAGGGAAGTAAAGACGTGTAACAGCTACTGTGACAAACACTTTGAACTCTTTTTACAGTCCAAGTCATTCCTCTGCCCCCTCTACAGCCTCTGGTTGCTGGATCACAACCCTTTGCATTTGGTGCCGAGGATTCAGTTGAATGCCATTTACTGTCACACGTTTCAGTAGACTGCATGCTTTCCTTGTGTGCTGGGCTATGAGTAGATTACATTTCATCCTCCATTTGGAATATATTTAAGCATTGCAAATAGGCAGTGAGCATTAGATGCTCCAATGAGTGGATAAAGTGTTGTTGTTAAATACTTCTTTCCAGGATGTTTGATGAAAGGACTGTACCAAATCTCTGCCACATAAGGGTGTAATGTATAATATAAAGTGATTACAGATGGTATGATTCCTGCACAAGCCATTAGCTCATTTAGAGCAGCTGTTAAGGCATGAAGGCATTTTGATGGTAATTGGGTCTTAGGTCCCACAAAAGCTGCTAGTACTTTAGTAAAGATAAATATTGACTGAGGGTTGCAAACAGGCAAAGATCTGTCTGGTAAAACTGAGCCCAGAAGAAGCTCAAGAGTGAGTGAGTGAGTAGCTTTCACTCTTAGGGATGTTTTGTTTAACCCTCGGACTAGTGGTGCTTTATGTGAATAACAAAGGGCACAAAAAGCACTAGAAATGGAGATGAAGCAAAACCAAAACCCACTCTTTACTAATTGAGCCTCTGAGCAAAGCAGTAGGTGTGTGCATCATTTCTGCTCTCACCTTTGCAGGGACTCGAATGTTTTCCTTTGTGTCTCAGTGGAGGCTGGCGTTGCAAGTACCTTAGTGTGTGAGTCAGGATAGCTGTGGAGCAGGTAGATAGTCTTGTTTGAGAAAAAGCCTTGGAGCAGGTAAAGGCTTAGCCAGATTTTTTTTTTTTTTTTGCCTGTAAAGACATTTTGCTTGATTATAAGTTGCACTGTGGTGATTGATTTCCATGGCTCCTCTAACCCTCCATATCTAAACTCTGTGATTTTTGACATTTTCTGTTCATGACTAAAGGATCTGAGAGTTCTGTACCTTTCTGGAAGCTATTTTTGTCCTACAGAGGTAGGAGCTTGCCTGTTTTTGTTGGTCATTTACCTCAAAATGACATGTAGGCTCTCAGGAACATGAATCCTCTTGGTCTACTGTGGTTGTCAGCATCTTGCAGGAAGAATTGATTCCTTTCAGTCCCCTGAGGAAATATGCAGCAACATTTTCTTACAGTGCAATTACTTTAGCCTCTCTCTAAAATGAGTTCATTCTGGTTTCTCTATTACTTTCAGTATTTTTTGCACAGGAACAGTGCTGCTGTCTATCCCTGCCCTAAGCATAGGAGAGGGAAGGGTTAGGGAGCTTTGATTGCACATTAGTGAGTATAGTAAGCTTTTGTGTGTGAGAGAGAGAGAGATGGGGAAGGGTTACCCTGGGTCTATGAAACTGCCAAAATGAAGATTTGTGACATTGCTGATTGATGGAAAGACAAAACCCTGCACTTTGGAGTTTTATTTTTGAGGAATCTCATTCTGATTGTGAAATGGCAGTGGGAAGTCTCTGAACTGAAGATGAGAGGTCAGGTACTGTCAGTCCATTTCCTACCTCTGCATGAGCAGGGTAACAGTATGCTGGTCCTACATCCTCTGGTGCCCCAAAACCTTCCTGTAAAATGGGAGCTATTGAATTTCCCACTAAATGCTAAATTTTACCATTTATACAAAAATTAGTCACCCTCCAGGGAAAAGCAAAGCATTCAACCCCATATGCCCCAATGTGCCCTCCAAGACTGCCACTGGTGGCATCCTGTGGAGCAGTCTAGAGCTGGAGCAGGGAATGGGGTTACTGAGGAAAAGGGTTCTCTCCCAGCTCCAGGCCATCTGTCATGGCAACTGCAAAGGTAGGGGCTGGATTATTGCATTCTCCTCCCTACTTCGCTTTTGAAAACTCTTTCTTATTTTTCCCTCCAGAAATCTCATGTTTTATCCTGCTGGACCAAAGTTTGAGTGTGTCCTGTTCCACGGATGCCCTGGGGCTGGCAGGTCCCTCTGTCCCATGGCTGTGCAGCAGTGGCACAGCACTCTGGTCTTTGGGAGCTGACTGTGCCACAGCTCCTCGGGCACGCTGAGCCTGAGCAGGGAGCTCACAACCATTAACTGTGTCTTTAACCTTCCTGCAGTGCCAGGTGCCTGTTTCTGCCTCCACATTCCCAACCCAGGGCACAGGGCAGCCCTGGCAGAGTCTCCTGGGCAGTGACAGGGCCCTTTGGCTCCAGAGTCAGCCAGACAGGGCCACTGCAGGGCTGGCTTTGGGAAAGAATGAGTTCAGTGACACACCAGGCTGCTGACAAGCCCTAGAGCAGCCCACAAAGGAGTAATCTTCTGGCTTTGCTGATGAGACAAAATGGGGTTTGATGACTTTTTGAGTTTTTTAAATAGTATGCAGGATAGTCTTTTAATTAGTGTATTTCTGTCAAGCAAGGTGATAATTAAGGAAATGACTCTCCATGTACAGTCTAGAAGATGATTTGGTAAAGTCCAGCAAGACTAATATGTGTGTTAGGGTATGCTTATTCTGTCTGTACGTCTTTGACACCATCCTTTTCAGGTAGATGGACCTAAAAATCATAGTTTTCAAATAAGGATTTAATTTCATTGTTGTTTGGAGATGATATAGTGACCATTTAGAAGTCATTTAAAAGTAATGGTTGTGACTAAGTTTTAGCTGTAGAAGACACCAGATCCCAGGTAAATCCGTGCTGCAGCAGCCCTTGCTGCTGGCCCCGTGCCTGACTGTGCTCCCTGGGCCTGGGCTGGTCACACCTGCCCTCCAGGCTGAGGGTTTGCTCTCCTCCCTCTGCTCTGCTGCTCTTCTGCAAAACTTCAGAATCTTCACATCCTCAAACCTGCCCTCGAAACTGCTCACTCAGGTGTGGGTGAGCTGCAGAGTCATTCCTTACTGGCACCAATGGCAAACAGAGACGGGCAGTTGCACGACACACAAGTCTTGCTTTTAGTAAACCAGGCTAAAATAGAATCAAGCCTGGTCCTCTCCTCTCACCTCAAACCCCCCCAGGTGGAGAACCAGACCAGTGGTCGTTGTCTTGAACACAAACAGCTGCAGCCAAACCACATCTGAGCTCTGGCTTTTCTCGCCAGTGACAGCAAAGCTCTGTGTGTGTCTTATGCTCTGGTCGTGTGTGTGATGAGAAGCCATTTTATTATCTATGATTTTCTTAGAGTCTTGATATTTCAAACAGGATTGGGTATGAGAAAGGCCATGTGCCTCCTTTCCAAAAATACTCAAAGACTTCAAATATATATATATATATGATTAGAAATATATAAGAATAATAAGAAAAAAGATCCAAAATGTGTATTTCTTCTTGCAGCTGGACTGAAATAGCTGCTAAGATTTCCTCTCCCCAGCTGAGAATTGGTACAGTTTGTTTTTCTTACATGATTTCCATGGTGTTGATAACTATGTATTTGTATATTGTGACTGATGAGAGATAATCAGACAGGGAAAGAGCACAGAATTACCTGTCCTTTTTTCCAGTCAAGACAGAATGTATGAATTTATTACAAGAAAAAAAAGTGTGCAAATGAACTTCCTGTAATTAGGCCATTCTGACCTGTGTAGAACCATACTTTGTTTGAAATTTATAAAAATTATAACTAGTACAAAACCCTGTGGTTGATGTCTCTATATGAAGCAACAAGTAAAATGAGATTTTTTTTTTCTATTTGGAATAAATGAATTATCAGTAAAGGCACATTACCAGAGGTGAAAAAATCCACACTTTTGTCCAATATAAGTTTAATTTGTCCAACATACAAAAAGGCAAAAGTGGGGTGTCAAAAGGCAAAGTAGGGGTTTTTTTCCTTTACCTCTCTTAGTCATGTTCTGAATTGCTGGGACTCTTAGGAGAGTGCAAAGGTTCACACAGCTCAGAGGAAGTTGTAGATGACTTTATAATAGTTACTCCTGAGATATCTGCATGCTTTTGGCTGCCAGTGTTCATTAGGGAGTGCTAATTGACCTAAATACAAGCTGTGGATCACGTAGAAAGGTAAGCAGGTAACAATGAGAATGCAGAAACACAGTGCAAATCGAGCAAGATAAACTGGAACCGATTTCATGCAGTATCCAGATTTCTGGGGGCAAACTTCACCTGACTTTCCAAGTCCTTGGTGTCACGGTATCTTGCAGTGAGTATTGGTATGAGGAAAAGAAGAATTAGGAGCACGCCGGATGCCAGCGTGGGGGTTGCTTTGTTCCCTGCCCCAAGCAAGCCCTGGCAAATGCCCGGGGCAGGGAATGCCCAAGGCAGGAGTAAGCGATGCTCTCCGTGAGCGATGCTCTCTTGCTGCACATCCCGGCCCCGCACCCGGCCCTGCCCGCGCAGCTCCTGCCGCGGCCACGGAGCTGTGAGGAGCCGTGCAGGAACCGTGCAGGAGCCGAGCAGGAACCGTGCAGGAACCGTGCAGGAGCTGTGCAGGAGCCCTTTGTGTGACAGCGGCGTTTGGATGCAGCACTAACAGTGACACCCCCATTCAGCCCTGGAGGGGAGCAGAGGACGGTCCCCACCTGGGGCAAGAGCTCTTCTGGGGCTCTGCTCAGCCCTGTCTTTTAGCAGGTGCTCTGTGGAGATGGTCACACCTCTCCCCTTCTGTGCCTTAACATAATAGATGGAGTTTGACCTTAAGTATTTTCTAAAGAACACAGGGAAGGTACTTTTTTACAGGCTGGAACCCTCTGCTGGGGCACTTTGCACCAGGTTCTCAGAGAGGGAGGGACATGCACGAAGCCTTCCCTGGCTTTACAGAGCCCCAGGTCCCAGTTCCCCATCAGCCCAGCAGTCATTTCTTTTTTCACTTTCTTTCCTAACCATCATTTATTTCCTTCTGCGTGAGTTTGCAGACAAGATGCATCGGTCTCCCTCTCTCTCTCCACCTCCTACCCAGCCATGTGACTAAGCGCTCCGTGCATCAAGTGAAACTTTTCAGTCTGCAGGGAAGCTCGGTTTCCTCTGCACCGCTCCCCGGGGAGAAGCAGCGCCTCTCACAGCCGCAGCCGTGCTGGCCATGGGGAGGAGTGCACGGCAGCTCATCTCGCTGACCCTCGCCTGTGGTGAGTAACAGCATCATTTCTACCTGGAAAACGGGACACTGTGCCAGTTTTGTTGCCTTGCAGCCAGAACAGCACCCAGCAGACACAAAACTTTGAACAGTTTTGTTGCTAACGCTAAGGGTGCTTTCAGTAAAGTCCCACTGCTAAGAAATAACCATTAACTGCTGTTAATTGCGGCTGGTATACACTTAGTTTGATGTTGTGCTCTGTATTTTCCCTTGAACTCTGTGGTGGCATAAACTCTGTGTGAAGGAGTCAGTTCAAAGCCATGTTAGAAGAGACTTTCTTGGCTTTGCTTTTCTTAATTAAAAATAATTTGCAGTCCTGCAGAACTAACTGAAAATCCTGAGTGAGACAAGCAGGAATGAAAAAAATAAGGAAGCGTTGCTCAAGTCATTAATTTATCTGCACTGCAAGATGCAGAGCAGGATCAGGAAAGCACGAGTGAGGCAGGGGCTTGGAGAACACAGGCTGGGGCTTCTCTCAGTGGCAAAGCCCATCAGAGTCACCCTTTGATCCTTAATGCTGCTCTGTAAAAATCTGGGGAGCTGTAGGACACATGAAGGAAATCTCCCAGTGCTTTGAAGTCACTGCTCAACACCTGCAGCTGCACCAAATTTTCCTGGTGAAGAGGGACAAAATGTGATTTAATCTGTGGAATGGCCAAGGGTTTGAACTCACTGTTGGGTGAGTTCTGCCACTGGCACAGGGGGATCGCACAAGGAACAACCCCCACCCCCTTCCCAGTCCATGAGCAGGGAAAGTGCCCATGGACTCGACCACGAGCAGTTCCTGCTGTCTCTCTCTGCTTTCCCATGCCTGCTTCATGGCCAGAGTCGCCTGAAGTAGCCCCAAGACATACAAATGAAAGGGAGGGCAAGATCAGACTGAGAAGCAACACTAATAATTCAGTGGTCAGCAATCACTGTTGACCAGAAAGAACTTGTTTCCTCTGTTCATTACGTGTTTTTGATATTTCCTTTAATAATTTGTTGTGATGTTTTATTAATGTCACAAAGTCAAGTCTTTCTATGCAGACAGGGAATGAAACATAATTAGTGCTGAAGGGATAAAGGTCATATGGGTTGGAGAGAAGCTATGACAAAACTGAAACCTCTCAGAAAATGTTGGTGCTTTTCCAATTCCTCCACCAAACCAAAGCAGCCAAGGCTGATGAAAGCATTTTCACTGATTACAGGAGCTGGGTCAGGTTTTGCATCCACTCAGAATCAGCCAACTAAACAGGACCTTTTCTCCTGGTAACAGAAAGCAGAACTAAGCTTATAGGCAGCCGAACAGATGAGTGTGGTTAGATGAAAAGGGGAAAAAACTCCTCAGTAGAAGTTTCTGAGAAATGGCACAGCCAGGCCATGGCACTGAGCACTCAGCGTCCCACCCGGGAGCAGAGCAGTGATGTTCCTTGTGACCAAAACTTGTCACGAAAGCGTGAAAAAGGGATTTCCAGGCCAAGACTGGGAACAGTGAATTTCTGAGAACTGTGCTTCTCTATTTCTCAGAGTTTTGTTCTGGAGCATTGCAAGGAGGCTGTTAGGGCTCTAACACAGCCCTCAGCACCTGTTACACACAATTTTGGTGCTAAAGTGAGACAAGGGGACTGCAGCTGCTTGCTTGAGGAGATACACCCCAAGGGCATTGCATCCCTCAAGCAAAATGTTGCTTGTGTGAAGTTCTGAGTTGGCTTTATGGGAGGAAAACAAAAGGAAACTACTGGGGAGTGCAGAGCTGCCATTCCTCATGTTTCTGTGGCCTGTTCTGCTGGCAGAGCCACAAAAAGGCTGTGCTGGGGGAGTCGTGCTCACAGCTGTATTCTGAGAGGTGCCAGGCTCCCAGACAGGAATGTGGCCATGCTAAGGAGCCACAGAAGCCTTCCCAGCCTCAACTGGAGGGTAGGTCAGGGACCCCATGGGCCCATCTGCCCCTTCACACAGCAGAGCCACCAAACCACCTCCAGCAGCCACCCAAACACAGCCAGTGCCAATGGGTGCAGCTGGAGAGTGATCCCTGCCCATCCCTAGGAGCTGATGTGGCCAAATGCCTTTTGGGAAGACAGTCCAAGTCAGTGAATTTAGCAGTGTGGCCATGCACTGGCAGAAGCCCCAAAATGCTTGGAGGAACAGTCTGGTAGTCAGCCAGTGAGCAAGAGCCATGGGTCATTCCAAAGACATTTCTGGCTTTACCCCTCAGGTGACCCTGTCTGGCTGAATAGTGAAAAATAATTGGGTTGAAATGATCTTTTGAAGAGTTCTATTTAAAAGCTGTGGGCGACATTCTAATGTCAATTCAATAATATTTCCTTCTACATCTGTGTTACCTAGTCAGTAATCAAAACCAATCTGTGAACTGAAAACTAAGACCTACAGACAATTTAGGACTCGTTTAAATTTAAATATGGGTTGTTTCACAGTCTTAAGAGGGGAAGAAAGAGTGAAAATTGCAACTTCTTTTGTCTTGCTTCTATCATGCTGATACACTCAGATGCAGCTACCCATAAGTGGTGGACGGCAACTGCTCTGGCTTTCCCCTGGCCCCAGAAGGAGATCAGTCATCTGATTAACAGCTCTGCACCAGTGTGGTAAAGCATAGGGGAAAGAGAGAAAATGAACTAAAGTAGCATATGAATTATGCATTTTTAGGTTCATTTTGAGAAAAATCATAATTTTTTTTGAGGTTTTTCAACTGTCTCAAGTTGCACTTTGGTGGTAACACCTAAAGTGGCAGTCAGGTGTGCTCTGTACAGCTCAGAGTGAAACTCAGGCAATTTTAGGAGTATGGAGTATTTATATCTGTATTTCTGCTCTTCTTCAGCATAGCCATTTTTAGGGAAAATTGTGGTAAGGGTTAAGATCTGTGCATCTGCTCTTGTTTCTTTGATTTTTATGTTGTATTTCATTCAAAACCCAGGAGGTTTTATTATTCTTACTTAGTTTATATGTATTCGAAAATGGTTAGATTTTGTGAATTCAGCTATTATTGAAGATCTCTGTTCATGATGAGTGACAATAAATAAATGAGTAAGTGGAAGAACTTGTGAGATTCCAGCCATTTTCACTCTAAATGTGCCTTTGGCATTAATCTATCCTAAAATCCTAATCTCAGCAACCTGCCTGCCATCACCTTTGACACTGATTCATGAGAAATTTCTTTGAAAGAACCAGTGTACAGTGATCTCTGACATGTTGAGGCATTCTCCGTGGAGCTGTACTGCTGGGAATATGAGCTGTCTTGGACTTTTGGGTCCCTTCTGTCTCCAAACTGGAGAATTTATCTCTGTCCTCTCACTAATTTAGGCTGTAAAGCATTTAACTACGCTTAAATCTTCATGTACATCAAAGAATTCACATACATCAGTGATTTATTTCTTTAACTCAACCTTGTCTTTCCAGAGTCCTGTTGCATACTCACAAAGACTCTAGCAGAAGAATTGACATTCAGATATTCTATGATGTACTTTCCCACTTTTTGTTCACTTCTGTATTTACATTTAGGAGCCAGATTGTTTGGGTTTTTTTCACTTCTGCAAGGGACATGTTTCTTTAAATGTTGTTAGGTGGAAGCATAATTTTCGTGCTGTAACTATTTTCTGTCATGGTCCAAAATGCACCTGAATGCTGCACTCTGATTTTTTTTTTCATTTCTGAAAGCCCATCACTAAGAGGGATGGTCTTTTTTTGGGTTCTTCCAGGGGGAAGAACTCCAGGGTTCAAGCTGACATGGCTACAACAAAACCATAAATAAATACGTGGAATTTCCCTGTTCCCAGACTGGTTTCCCCAAGTGTTGTGAATCACTGTAAGACCACTGCACTGCCTCACTTTCTTCACACACACAGACACATCCCCTTTCCCTACGCTTTTCTGGTAAGAAACCAACAATCCCTTTGGCTGCTACACTCACTTCATCTTCCTTAGACCTTTTGCTTCCACCAAATCCTACTGAACTACTGCCTGCAGGGAATTCTTGTGCTGCCTGGGGATTGTGCAAAGTCTGGTTCCTCAGTGTCTGGAGAGCTGGGATCCAGTGTGCTCCACTGGACTGGGAATACTCAGAGGTGTGAAACTTGGAGGAGTGGTGCCTAGCTGTGGATAGTCCTACAGGATATCTGCTTTCACTCTCCTATCATGACTGGACCCAAATGAAGAGGGAAATTGTATTGATGCCTTAGGAAGGCTGACCTGGAACAGAGACTGGACAGAGTCAGAGAATAAAGTAGATATTTATTAAAAGGCCTTTAAGGGTACACCTTGGGCAGAACAAAAGCCTGGCCAGGCCTACACCCAAGGTGGACTTAAAATGGTCACAGAATGGATGACCGGTCATGAGGTCTTACACTTTTATAAGTTTTGGTTCATTTGCATATTGGAGTTTAATTGTCCAATTACAGCTTCAGATTATGAAGTCCCATCCTTGTTTTCTCTCTTCGGTCCACCATTGTTCATGCTTTTGCACCTGAAAACTTGCAACCATTATCCTTGGTCCTCAGCAGAAAAGGATTTGTTTTGTCTACATACTCTGTGGAGAGCGCTTACTAACACTTAATAAAGGCTCAGAACTACACCTCTAGGCAACATAGAATCTGAAAAACATGAAAGCTAAAACTTAAGGCATCAGTATCACCCATTTGATAACAAAACCAGTGCAGGTATGTTGTGGTTATCAACATAAAAGTGAAATGTAAAGGTTTCTAGACCACTGACTTTAGTTTCTTTGCAGCATTTTCCTCGTGCTTTGCTGAAGTGGCCCTGGGGGTCGAACTGTCTCCAGAAACTACATCCTTCCACCAAGTGGCTCCTTCTGCTCAGCCACTTTCCTTTTATCATTCTTCACCCCATCAAAGCACCACAGTTCATTTTAACAGCACAGGCCCTCTTCAAACAACACCTGTGAGCCAAAGTATGACTGAGCAGACAGCAGAGCAGCTCCAGGCAACATCAGCCCCAGGCCAGCACACAGCAGCCCAGGCAGGAGCAGACACCGTATCCACAGCGCCCTCAGACAGCCCCGGCACGGACGGCCAGGCCACGACCTCGGTTACAGCCGCAGTGAAGAACACAACCACTGCCTCTGTGTCCTCCACCAGCCGTCGGGGGAGATCACATGCAACCACAGGAACTACAGCAGCGGCCGCCAACTCCTCCCTGAAGCACGAGACAGCAAATACCCAGGGGACAGCTGCCACCACCGGCTCACACAGGGCTGGGCCCAGCACACGGTCACGGAGACAAACAACAGCCACGGGCACTCCAACAACCACGGCTGTGAACAACACAACAAGCACCCATGCAGGGACACAAACATCCCCCACGTCCCCTGCCAGCACAGTGAGACCCCGTCCCACCCTACAGCCCCCTGGCATCCCCACAGGCACCTACACCCTTTCCGACGGGAACAGGACCTGCGTCAAGGCTGTCATGGGCCTGCAGCTGATGGCTAGAAATATAGAACAGGTGAGGTGGAAGCTGAGCTTTGTAGTGACTTTATTCATTAGCTGGAGTTTATTCTTCCTCTTTCCAAGCCATTTTCAGAATTAGCTTCTGTGATCAGTCTGAGGCCCCCCATGTGCCACACCATCCCAGCTGCTGTACTTTGGCCTGTGTGATGATGATACCAAGGGGATGTAAAGGTGCTTTCTTACTTCAGTGATATTTTTGTAGGAGCAATGCTGGGGCAGGAGATCTGCCTCCAGGGTTATTTGTGCTTCCCAGAATGGGAGATTAGTTAAAATCTGAACTGACCTCAGGTAGGAGCTTGACATTGTGACTTGCAACGAAAGGAAGAAATTGCCAGTTGACAGACTTGGATTTAGAGGTGGGTTGTCCTGATGCTGATATATGGACGTTTTGGGATCATGGGAACTGCGAGGTCCTGAAGAGCTGGTACTCTGTCTTAGAAGTGATCCACTGAGAATGATTCAGCAAAAGATGTCATACGACCTGAAATGGCAATTGTGTCCCGCAGGCTTAAGGTTTTGCAGTCTCCATTAATAGAACACATGGAGCTGCATCCTCAGGCTCTGGAGTTCTTATGCTCAAGCCATCGCTGTTACAAATATTTGTGTTTGATGTCTGAATATTTCTAACGCTGGATGACTGTCTAATGTTGGTAAAGGGAATTTTCATCCTTTGTCCTGGCAGAAGCCAGGCAGGGAGCAGGATTCCCACCCTCACCAGGCCATAGTGGGATGTTTATAATAACACAAGGTGCTCCCTCTTTATAAATTACCACTCGTACTCATCTGACCCTGCTTGAATCATATCAGTTCGCTGAATGAACAAAAACCAAATAATTTCTGCCAGTTTAATGCACTGGAACAGCTCAGTGATGTGTCAGACAACCGCCAGTGCTGGTTTACGAGTGGGGAATGACCCTGGCAGGCACTTTGGCTGCCACCACCACTGGCTGTGGTTCATTCAGCCATGCAGAGCCTGGGGGTAAAAAAAGGGCAAATCTCTGCATGTTTTAAAGTTACTAAATTTCTGCATGTTTGCTTTTAAGTTCCCCCCTCCTCTTCATCAGCAGCCCCGCAATGTCTCTTCTCTCTACAGGGGCAGATGGAAAATGTGACTGTCAACCCTAATCTGACAAAGATATCTGGGAGCTGTGGGATGGTGCAGTCTCAGCTGAACTTAACTTTTAATGGAGGATTTGTAAACATCACCTTTGTAAAGGTAATTGTTGCCTTTAGAGGGAAGGAGTGTTTAAGACTGGGAAGCAAGAACTTAGGCTGCCTTTGATCCAGCTTGAGCTGTGGGAAAAGGCATTTTACCTATCTCTGTGCTTGTTTTCTATCTGTATATAACTGCATGGTTACTCCTGTTCTTCCCAAAGGGCTAGAACCATAGAACCATGGTTTAATTAATTCAGGTTGGAAAATACCTCTGGAGGCTGCCTGGTGCAATGTCGTGCTCGCAGTTCAACTGACTCCAGTGTTAAATCAGGTCTGTTTGAACTTTCAGTTTGGGAGTGAAGGGTAAGCACAGTACTCTGCCATCCTCTGACAGAAAGTGCCAGAGAGCAGTGTTAAGGCTGCCCATGAAGCAACACAAAGTCTAGGAATAGCCAAGCAAAATCTGAGTCTCTTTTTTACACAGGTAAAAGTCTCATGGGAGGGAAGGTCAGGCCTGCTGTGTGCATTGGAGTGGTGCAGAGGGAAAGGGTTTGGGGCTGGGGTCCCTGTGCAGGAACAAGGTGTGCTGGGAGCTCTGACTGACACTCTCGAGTTGCTCTCAGCCATTTGCTTCCCCTAAAAGCCAGCTGGAGTTGTCAAATTCAAAGGACAGCCTGTGCAGCTTTAAGTGCCCAGGAGCCATGACACATCCACATCTGAGGGAGTCTCATTTCAGCTCATTTCTGAGTGGAAAATTCCAAATAAGGGAACTGCAACAACAAAATTGTAGATAAGTGGCCTTAAAATGCACCACACCAGGGAGACCTATAAACACACACAGAAACTTGGGCAAGATGAGAGCTCCTGCTTACACAGTGGGAAACTGAGCTTTGTTTTTGACATTGTATCTATTAATTCCATGTTCCCCACTGGGGCCACATCACATGCAGGTGTGGCTTTAACACAAGCTACCGAGAGTGCTGCAGCTTTTATAAGCACAGGAGAAAATCCCTGAGTGCAGCCATCCTCTTGCTAACTCAGACATTTGCACATTTTGGGAGGCAGCACTATTTACCTGAAAGCTGTTAGGGCTGGGTGATGATGCCAGTAGAGGTAAAACAGAACTAACACTGTGTACAAAGTGTTAATGGGCAGGGAGGAATGGGCAGGAACACGGCACAGGTTGGATCCCATCAAACTCTGGTAGGTGTAATGAACATCAAGGCCATGTCCTGGAGCTCCACAGCAGCTGAGAGCTGCATCTGGCCATCTGCTGATCTGTGTCCTTCAATTCACTGCTGATCCGTGTCCTTCAATTAATCAAGCTAAAGTGTCAGTCTTGCAGCCTGGTTCCAAGCTCAAATTAAAGACAATTAAGAAAAGTACAAATGGTTAATCAGTCATTTTCATAGAAAGTCCAAGAGGGAACAGGAAATTATACCCCACATGTGTAATTAGTTCTTGAACAGAGAAAATATTTTGATTAATAGTCATCTTTATTTTAGCTTATGGCAAAAAGTTTTAAGAGCTACAGAGGAAAATTTGGTAAGGTAAAAAATGAAGGAGCTCTTTCAAAACAAAGGTTCAGTTCAGACTCTGAGTGTTTGCTTTAAATGTTTGCTTCCTGCAACAAGAGGAGCATTTTTGGTGTTACAAGAATCCTTAGAGAAAGGCTGGGGATTTAAGTACCCACGAAAGCCCCAGGCTGCAGCACTGCTAAGGAGAATGATGTGAACCTTTAGGCGGTGCTTGACCTGTCTTGCCCTGAAAAAAGTGGTTTTTGGCACAGCATTAGACAATGCACCCTCCACTTAAAGATAAGCCTCAAGAGCATAGCAGGGCTCAGCTTGGGCTGCTTTGAAATCCAAGTTAATAAGAAAACAGTTTGCTGCTGGCTTTTTGTGTTTGGTCCGCACAGCCTCTCTGGATGCTTTGAAGCAGGAGTGCTCCAGCAGTGGCACTTGTGGCTGTCCCTGGTGGGAGAGGAGCTGGCTCCTGCCCCAGGGCTGAGGTGGCAGAGGAGAGGGGCTGGTTCAGTGCTCACCACTCCAGCAGCCTCTGCAAAGGGCTTGAAAAAAGGAAGTTGTGTAACCAACCCACAAGACGTGAAGTAGGAGCAGGTGTTTTCCCCAAGCAAAGTTTTCAACTGTGGCCAAACAGAAAAAAGCACTGCCACCCAAAAACGGTCATGTTTCATCTAATTGTGTCTTTCAGTTGGAATAATGCTGAGAACCTCATCCCTGGTATATTTCTTTCTTAATTTTTCCCTCTCCATCCTATCAGTTTTTAACTGGGAGCACAAGACACATTCATGTCTACTGCCATTTATCCACCAGCTGCACTCACCAGTCCCTGTGTGCTCAGAGCAGGAATTAAACTGGGTAGCAGGGCTGCTGCATGAGGCATCACATTTTACTCCAACACTGATACCAGGGGGAAGTTCCCAGGGCTGGCTCTCTACCTTTGACACTCCAGGGGAGGGCAGTGTCCAGGTTGCACGAGGATTTCAGGGCACATGCAACCTGGCTGGAAATCTTGTTCTGTGCTGCTTTCCATGTCAGCAGTCTTCCTATTTTTGGTTTTCACAAGTATCTCATGAGTGCCCAGCTTGAGCAGTTTGTGTAAAATAACACCTGCATGGTTTCACTGAACTGAGCAGAATTGATGATGCAGCTGAGTTTTGGAAAAGAAAAATACATCCAAGAGAGTTGATTCTTGGGTCTCAAAGGTGATGCTTTACAAAGTGTTTCTTTGGGAAATTCTTTATGACCATTTTGCTGAGGTAGGCTGTATTTCTTTCCCCTGCAAATATGAGTCTGTATTATGAATAAAGATACATCTTCTTTTGCAGCAAGCTCCAAGTTACTCTGTCACTAGAATTGAGAGCAGAATTCAGTTATCTTCTGAAGGTCAGTGATTTTACTCTGTCCTAATTTCATATCAAACTGTTCTGGGTGTGGGATAAGTTTTGCAAATATGTGTTTTATCAAGCTTTCTATGTGTCATTCACCTAAATCTTATGGTATAAAAATGGAAGAGAAGGGACCTGGCTGCAGTTATGTCACTATTATTACTTTTTTTTTTTTGATCTCAGAAGCTTTCCCTGCCCCACTCTTTCAGAATAGAGAGTACTTCAAACCTTGCCTGCTCCTGTGAGAATTCTAACCCCCTCTTGCAGACTCAATTTGTTAAAATGTGATTTGAAGAAGCATCTGAAGTTTTAGCCACTTTTTCAGACCTAAGCTCAGCTGAGTTGCCCATTGATAGTTAAAGCACTCATTTAAACATGTAAGAAGAATAAGTGATAGTTAATTGAGAAAATGTCCATGCTTTAGTCACCTCTGGGACCATTTTACCTCAGAAAGGTGTTGGTTCCAGTGGAGTCAGTGTGGATTCTCATCTGTCTCTCTCTGGCCTCCAGGTATGCTTTTTTATGCAGCCCTAAATGAGAAGCTGTTCACAACAAAGCTGGGGAATTCCTTTAAGTGTGCCAGCAGGCAAACCTTCCTGTTGGAAAGGGACTTCCAGATCCTCTTTGTTGATATGCAGCTGCAGGCGTTTGACATTGTGGGTGACCAGTTTGGAAAAGGTGAGTAGAAGGATACTTTTCCACCCTTCCCAGATCTACATGTCAGCACTCTGGTGGCCTGATGGATGTAATCTGTTAAATTGTACCCATACACATCCCACTGCTGTCTTCTCAGCCTTTCCTGAGTCATTTCCAACACAGTGCTAATACATATGGAGGATGGAAAAAAAATTTTTCCCCCTGAATTCAGTACCTTCTGTTTCACCTTCTCATTAAAAATGTTCAACTCTACAGACACAATTTTCTTCTTCATCCATTTTCTCCTGGAACAAGCAGAGGTGTGTTCACCACCAGTGCACTGCCCAAACCCCAATATGCAAAGTTCATTTCTAGGTCACTGTCCCAATATAGCCACATTTTAGCTATTTTTAAAGGCTCCTGATATTCATGTTGTCCCACGGCAGCAGCAGCAAAACTGCCAGCTAATAAGGGATATTTGTGAATGCTGGATGATATTTTCAGAGCAGCTTTGTCTAGACATGATGAAATTTGCTCCTGAGGAGGAGCACAACTGGCCCACTCTCAGTTTCAGAATTAAACAAGGTGCTCATCTCTTCAGTTTGTCTTTTCTTGGAGAAGTGCCACAAAGAGGCAATCAGGTATGTCAGTAAAAGACAAAGACCAGAGAGGGGGACTCAGCTGGACCTTGTGGTCTCTTTCAAGTTGTCCATCTTCTCATTTCTGTGGCTTCCTCTCAGGGCATTTTCATACAAGAACTCAGGTGCACAGAGGGGCTGACCAGCTCTCCAGCCCTTTAGATGCAGCAATAAAACATTCTCTCTTTTGCCACTTGTCTTTCTGCATGCTTACAAAATATTGCCCCTGTATTCTTCCTTTTACTTTAGATCTGTCTTTTGACTCAGTTTGGCTCTGTTAGACCAATTCTTCTTCTGTTAGGTCATCATTTTGGTTACCTTTTCCATTGTAAAACGAGTATCATGGGAAACAACATTTGGGGCTTTTTAAAGACATGGTTCTTCTCCACACTGAGAATCCTGTCTATGCTCTCATTCTCATTAAGTATTTTCATGGGATAACACTGAGCTGGAAGAACTCACGGGATCCCATCTGGTCCCCACATTCCCATTCAAATGTGTACAATGAATGACCTAAATTATGGGATTAGGTATAGCCTCACCTCTAGGAGAGACTGAGAAAGATGCTCTCTGTTTCTCCCTCTCTCTCTCCCTCCAAGTCAGACTAATCTCTGCTAGTCAATACCATATACAAATTTAAATTAGTTTTGCTCTTAATCAGAGAGCTGAGAAAGCAGCTCCCACCTCTGAAATAATTCCCCTGTGGCTATAAAAGAGTTATGAAACTGTTGTGTATCAGCTGCATACGCAGATTCTGGAAGAGAAAATCCCCAGTGAAGGAATGACTAAACACATCACCAGCCCCCTCCCCTCCTGTGTCTCCAGACTGATAGTTTCACTTCTGTTGCTCCTAATTTGCTTATCTTTAAATGGGGAAGAAAAAGAAAACATTAATGGTCACTGGTTTCAAGTTCCTTATAATTTTGTACAGATTACAGTGTTATGTCAATAGCTTGATCTGTTTGAGTCTGGAAATCTGTAAAAGGGCCTTCTATACTTCAGTGTATAAGAAACAATTCCTAGAGTTCATAGAGTACATTCCTTCATTCCCAGTGTTTCATCAAAGCAAAATGGCCAATTCAAACATCTCTGGCTTTTACAACACTTAGATGCAAATGCTTTTCAGCTCATTTAACAGCAGGTTACATTAACCAGACAGAGCTTTTAAAAGGCAGCCTCTAATAGAATGCTTATGCCTTTGGCTTTGTGGCATTGCATCACCATCTGGATTAGAGCAGGAGAGGATCAGACTTTGGGAAGAGACATGTGGAGGCTCTGGAGCTGTGACATGATGTCATGGGCTGCACATGTTCCCTGCAATCATTGCCCACTGACAGTGTAGAATTCCCCTGGGGGAAAAGCCCAAGCCAAGCTACAACCTGTGCCAGCACAGTCATGGAATAACAGTTGGGGTTTTTATCTCAGAGGGCTGTCGAAACCTGTCTTGGAACAGTCACAGGGAGTGAGGGGGCACAGGGTGTGGGATCTCCCTCCTGTCCTGGCTGTAACCTGGATTTGCTGCTGAGCTGGGATGTACTGTGGGGTTTAGCTGACCACACTCTCCTGCTTAGAGTACAGTTTGCTCTGCAGGTGCCACTCACAGCAGCAGGACAGAGCCTCCTGGAGCCTGAGGAAGGACCATTCCTGTAGATCTGATGGAAGATGTAGGTCTGATCCAATTCTGGGGTAACATATTAGTGGTCATTCCCAGACATTGCCTTCACTCCCAGGACTACACTTGTATTTTGAATTTGAGGCTGATTCTGCCATTGTTACTGGGTTAATTTTCCATTTCTGTCATGTGATGCAGTCTCTCCATAGGAAAGCCATCAATTTACCTCAGTCTAGAAGTTCACTTAAAGGTCATAAGTTTCTGTTTAATCAGAGGATGATTTGAATATTCATTTGGGTAGGAACTGGCTGAGGAAGCCAGGATTTGCAGTTTCTGTAGCTAAGAGGTATGTTTGGAGTGGTGTTTTTGGATGGTCCTTCAAAGATACAATTTGTGTCTGATATCATCACATGTAAAACAAAATTGCAAGGGTACTGCTAAAGCAACTCCCTGGACTATGTCCAAGGCTTCTGCCTTCCTAATCTCTCAATGTTCTGAGTTAGCCACCATTATCCACAAATATTCTGAATTAGCAAGAACAATTAGAATTTGGTTTTTCTTAGAAAACACTGGCTTAACAAGGCTCCCTACTGCACTAATGATGTGCTGGACTATGGGCTTCTGTCTCTTCTTTGATCTTCTTCACTGGGATGAAGCAATCAGATGTCACACAGGAGCAGTTTCTGACCATGCAGGATATGTCTTGCTCTTTATTTTCAGTCTGGCACTTTGTATTGTGATGCTCCGCATCTGCTTTGGGGAAGAGAGCTCCTGCTGTGTGTGTGCTGAGTGGTGAAACAATTCCTGCAGGTATGAGGGAGAAGTGCCACTCTCTAGGGCAGCACAGAGTTACTGCAGAAGGGGCAAGGATGGTTTTCTTGAGATAAGGCTCACCACAGATAGACAGAGATATCTCAGGAAAAAGAAAAAACAAAAGAAAGCAAGGTTTTGAGAACTTCTGGCTTGTATTTGCTAACTTTTCTGGAATACAGATGTACAGTTAAGGAGTATGGTGTTCTGCTATAACATTCTCTGATCTCCTTTTCCTTTCAGAAGAAGAATGTTCTGCTGATCGGAACAGCAAAGTAGCTCCCATTGCAGTGGGCCTGACCATCGTGGGATTGTTTGTCATTGTGTTTGCCACCTTCCTGATCTCCAGGAGGAAGCCACATAGAGGATATGAACGCATCTGAGGTGCCCTTGTGCTTGCAAATGTGTGCAGCAAGCAGAGAAGTCACAGGAGTTTTTGCTTCTGCCTGGCAATCTCCCTGCCCTAAAGCCACATTTTTGTAAGAGATGACACCATGTGTTTACAGCTAATGAATGTTTCTGGAAGGAGTTCCTTTAAGGTGGGGAAGAGAGAATTCACACCTTCTACTTTAGGCAATTCTTAGCATCTAATTTAGATATAATAGAAAATGAGGAGCCTAAATTCTCTCTGTTATCAACAAAGGAGATCATTCAGATCACCTGAGCCAGATTCCTAAAAATAGCTTAAAGCAAGCAGTATCACTATCTCCCAGAAAATCCATCAAGTTTGTTAGTGATTGTGTTTAGATTTATCAAAACATGTAAGTTGGACCTTCAGACCAGCCCACAGCTACAGACAGCCCTGCTNATCCATCAAGTTTGTTAGTGATTGTGTTTAGATTTATCAAAAGTTGTAAGTTGGACCTGCAGGTGAATAAACCAGAGGCCCACAGCTACAGACAACCCTGCTAAGTGAGAGCTCACTGAAAGCTTTTTTGGAACATGATGTGTGCCACAATCTCAGGGGCAGTGTCCAGTGTGACTCCACTCGCAAGTTCTCACCAGTCCTACACCACAGTTACACTTCCCAAGTGCCTGGGGTTCTCCCACTAAGCCCTTTGCCAAGACACACTGGTAATTGTGACTCTTACCCTGGAGCTTAGGATGTTCCTGGTCCTGTGAGAACTCAGGAACCCCCACGTGTTGATGGACCTGTCACAGTAACCACACTGAGCCCAGGAAATGTCCTCTAGTGGGGCAACAGGGTGGTCTCTTAATCCAGAAAGATGCCACACTCACTGGAAATTAAGTGACCACCACTGGGGCACCTGCACGAGGTCCATGAGAAATGGAGATCCACTGGTGATGCATGGTCAAGGCTTCTGTGGGAAATAAAAGCTTGCACAGGCTTTGGACAAGCTCTGCCCAAAAGTCAGTGTTCTCCAGGATGCTCACAGCTGAGCAGTTGGATTTTCATATGGAAATAATTTGGAGTTGCTTTGAAGCACACTGATACACTCTGTAGTCTATTTCCTGCTAAACCCGTGATGAAGGCATGAGAATAGTAATTGCTTTTGAGATTTAAGTCCAGCTCGTGTTCTTTGTTGTAACAAGTAAAAGCTCCTTGTCATAAAAGATTTACATGTGCAGAAATGTGCACATACACACTAGTCTGCTCACTGAAGCAAATGACAGCAAGATGATAAGAAATTATGTACAAAAACATGGCAAAAGAGAAAATAATATTCAGTACAGAACACTTCCTCCAAAGAGTTAGGCTAATGGCTGAAAATTTAATACTAAGTTTGGCCTGTAAAAGGACTGAGGAATAGCACTCATTAAACAAAAGAAAGACTGAAGTCATATGCAAAAATGCCTTGACAGCTTAATCTGCATCTAAACAAAATGGAAATGGTGGGAGCCAATTTAATTTCTATGAATAATGTCCCAAATCCTGCCCAGTTATTAATGGTAATGGAACCTCACTGGATTTTCACTGGATAAAATTGATGGTTATGTCTTGTCAGATATTCCCTTAAGTATTTTAAAAATAGTTTTGATATTTTTCTAGTATTTCACCATTGCAAGTTTAATTATTTAAATGAAGAAAGAAAAGAAATTCATCCATTCTATGAATTAATTAGAGATGTTGGTCTGTGTGAAGCAGGAAACATGGCCATATTGCTCTATAATCAGTATAATATGTAGCTGTGGAAGTAATTAACATTCTCTAGAAATGTTCCCTTTGAGTCTGAATGAACCAATAAATAAGAAAGATAAAGACAATTTTGCAGCACTTTTACACTTGGAGAAACATCAGAACCAGCTGTGAGCACAGGAACAGCTGAATACATTTATAAGGTAAAATAGCACAAGAAATAGGATACCAAACTTTCAAGCCTTGAATACAGACACAGTGATTTGGACTGTATTCAGTTGAATACTCAAATTGAAATGTAAGTATTTCAATAATTCTTTTGCTAAGGGCTCCAGCATTGTTCATAATACTTAGTGAGCTTTATTGAGCTCATTTTCCCTTCCTCCTTCCCCCCTTAGCAGACAAGCAGCCACTGGACTCAGACCTTGGGCCTCTAATTCTCAGGCTTACTTAATACTTTGAATCTGTTGTTTAGACATGCAGATTTTTCTACCCAGTTAAAGCATTCACCTTTTTTTTAAAAAAAATGAGATGTCTAGGAGGAAAGGTAAATGGATGAAGAGCTTCCATTTGAAAATGAGCCTGTGCCTGCAGTAGGGATGTTGCTGTCCCAGTCTGCTACATGTGCACATTTTAACAAGAGAAGCTGCCTAAAAAGATCAGCACATGGTCTGGCCCTAAGCTGTTCTGCCCAGGGAACAATAGATATCTTTCCTTTGTCAAAGCTGAGTGCCATTTCACATGTTCTTTGGATTGTTGGATTGTGTGATCTGTGTTACTTCTACTGACATGGATACAGCATTTGATTGTTCTGTTCTGAAAAATTGCTTTATGTTAATATTCAGTCCTTAAAGAAGTCTGACAGTATGAGGACAGAAAAGAGTTACTAATGACTGCTAATTCTGTGGTTAATATTGTGACTCCTGGCATTTTTACTAATGATGCATGAATAATATTTTTCCCCATAGTTTTTTTTCTTTCTACAGTGAATCAACCTGTTGGTATTGAACAGTGGTTGGATTCAGATTTACCTGATTTATTCTTTTCCTTTTTCTTGCTATTATTTGTTTGCTATTTTTATAAAGCTGCATTCTGCCATTTGTACACAAATGATACTCTGGGCTTGCTCTAACTGGCACAGATGAAGTGCACGTGGTGCAAACCAATGAAACAATTGGATGCTCCCAGGAAATGCTGCCAACATGCAGCAAAATTAATCCAATGGAATTAGTGCTTTACAGCAGTAGAGTATCCATTGGAGAAATCCTCACTGCATCAGAAGATCCCAGCCTTGAAGTGCAACCTTTCTCTCAGCTGTGGCCCATCCTGTATCCCATCACCTCCATCCCTGATCCCAAAACCCAACCAGCCTGCAGCAGGGATGTGTGTCAGCATAGTGGGGAATGTTGCCTCTCCAGATTTAATGCTGAATTAGAATCAGACAGCCCAGCTGCTCCCTGAGCTGCCCTGTGCAGCTCTGAAAGCTGAATGCCCATGTTTATTTTCTGCCAGAATTTAGGAATATATTTAGCTGGTACTTTTTTTTCTAATGGAGTGACTTTGGGGTTTCCCTCCCACTGGGAAAACTCTCTAGGGGTGATTAGTCTCCGTGTTGCCAGACTTGCTCTTTTAAACATCTTGTCTGAGGAAACAACTTGAGGAAAAAGTCCCTAAAAGAACACCATACAAAAGGAGGATATTTGGTAAACTGCTTGCACACTAGGTGGGCCATAATGGCCATACCATGGGGCAGCAGGGCAGTTTTATCTGCTGTGGGAGGAGACAAGGCTGCAGCTGGGCCCAGAGTCACTCAGCAGCCCCAGCTCACTTCTTCCCCCAGCTGCAGACTCAGACCAACCCAGCCCTGAACCAGAAGGTGCTGATCAGGGTGATGTGGTGCATTGATGACGTGATGCATCCACCAGGGAAGCAAAGCTTAACTTCTGTGCAAGCACATGCTGGTCAGGAGGCCATGGGGCCATCACAGGTACTAGGAGGTCAGCACATCCCTACATCCCCACGTCCCCACATCCCTATGGCTCCCTGGTGCTCTGCTGCAGCTCCCATGCCCATCCCCTGTGGTCTCCTGCACATCCAAGACAGAATGAGGGAATCCCAGAAGCATGATGATGTCACACTAAGACAAGTCACTGAGGAGTTTAAAAAGCAAGGTCTGATTTCTTTCAGTCCTTTTTGTTCTCTGATGGAGAAGTGCAAATTAAGAAAGAGCTGTTAATTCAGTTGAACGAGGAAGGAGATTAGATTGGCATCTTGAGTATCTGAACATGGCTTGGCTTATCACTTCTAGCTTGCTATAATGTATGGCTGCTAAAAATAACTTGCTTTGAGAAGTAAGTTAGATATGCTCTTTATTTTTCTATTTTGGTGTTTCCATAATAAAGGCTGTATTTAATCATTAGAGTGTGCAATGATTTTATCTCTGAAATGGCGGAGTGAGTCTCACATGTTGTGCTCTTCATGAAGCAAAGGTTGTTAGATGGACTGCAGGAAAGCAGGAGACGTGGTAAAGATGGGGGAGAAAAAACAACCCCTCTGTTGCCAGCAGCTGATTGAGGAACTTGGCTGTTGGAGAAGTGTCAGTGAGGGCAGCAGAGAGGCCATAACCTCCTTCAGGGATAGAATAGCAGAATTATGCTTCATTTCATTTCTGGTGTTAGTGCACATCTCTACATGATGGATAATTTAATCACAAGGTGAAAACTTTGCAAGCCCCTTGATTTGTCCTTCAGAAGAAAAGCAGGGCTGCCTGGAGAGCAGGGGCAGTTTGCTTGGCCTGGTACATTGTTATATTTGGTGCTAGTTTTGCACCTATTTAGTGGGCAAGGTTCCTCACTTGTTCATGTTTTAGAAGCTGGTCTGGTAAATACACGCTTGTATGTGTGAAGTAGGCCCTCAAAGGCTGCTGGCATTTCAAAATTCTCTCTTTCTTGACAAGGTTTAATACCAGATGGAGGAACAGTTCGCTATTTTACTTAAATGCAAAAAGTCCCCATCTATGAGTCACACCTTGGACTGTCCCAGAGGCACAAAGGTTTGGAATCCATTGAAGAAACCTTTGTATCGGAATATTTAGAAGATAAAAGGAGGTGTATTTTTTAAACATCAGTTTGAGCAAAATAATAAGTGTGAGAGGATAAAGATTTCTATGGAGTTAACCCTTTGTGATTAAGGTGACAAGACTTGGACACTACACTTTTTTCCTCATGCCCAGGGCTGTGGCCATTGCGTGCCAACAAGGCAGGGGAATGTGGATCTGAAGTTCATCTGCCACAGCAACATAACACTGCGGGGCTTTCATCAGCATCTGGGCTTTCCCAGCTCGCCACAAAATGTCACAAAACATACATTTCTCCTTTTCTGTGAGTCATATTGCCTATGGAATTGGTAGATCCCAAGTACTTTATTAAATTATAAACTGACTCAGTTTTTTACTTAGTTCTTTCTTCACAATTTTAGATAGGAGCAGATTGCATTTCCAACATGCAGAAACAAAATAAATGGCTGTTGGGAAAAAGGAAGGTGTTCAATCTGAGTCAGGATATTTGTGTTTATTAGAGACACAGATCTTGGTTTTGAACCTCAGTTTTACTGAGGCTTTCCTATATCAGAAAACTGTTTGAAGACTATGAATCATGAGTCCAGACAATGTTTAACCTCATTTTACCAGGGAATGACTTTTTTGTCATTAGGTCACGGAAAATGAATTCATATTTCAAATTACATTTTTCACAACCTGCCCATGGAAAAAATGGCTATTAGCAAACTACTCAAATTATTAATCAAAGCAGCTTTCAAAATATGCCCAGCTTCCACAATAAAATTTAAAAAAACAAATGTTGCCAACCCAACCTATCCACTACATCAATAGGTTCACCTGGGTGCTTCTGACTATGGATGTACACATCAAACACATTACTGGTGTCACTGAGGAAGTTATTATTTCTGCATTGAAGGTTTATTACTCTGCACTTTCAAACATCTGCGTGTACAGTCTGGTGATCCTGCTTGACCTTGCAAGCCCTAAAAGCCCTGCTGGCAGAATGCCTCCACCAAGGGCAGATTTGCAATATAAATGAGTTTGCCACTTCCATTAGTTCTACTGCTAAAAGCATCAACTCCTCTGCCACCTCTGATTTATGTACTGTAAAATAATAATCTGTAGCTCTCCCAAACGTCCGACAGTTAAACTACATAAAATGCTGCCATCTTGTGTTTAGAGACAAATTAAACACGACACTTTAAAAATCTGGTTTACGAAAGGCAAAAGTAGGATCTACACTGTCAGCATCTTATGTTGAAGTAGATTGGAGCGAATGGATTATGGAAAAGTGGAAGCTTCACTTAATAATTTAGTTTTTAAAATCCCATCCTTAGAGCAAGTGCTGATCCCTCTTGCAGTCAGGTCCAAGGGACGATTTCCCCAAGTTGATCCGGTGTCTGTTTAAGCTACTTGAACCATCCAGTCACTGGTGTGAGGGGTCACCACGGCAAAAGAGCAACAGTGGAGCAAACAGAGACTGTCCGCATACCAAAGATGCTCTTCATGTAAGAAACTTCACGTTAATGCTTCAGAGTATGGAGGACACATAAGACATTAAACACTGCCACTATTGCAATTGACAGCTTCTGTATTCCTGCTGTGAAAAAGCACAGCTGCTTTCCTATTTGTAAACAACAACTGGAAATACTTATTTTGACTGTGCTGGGGCTGGGCAGGTTTAGCAAGACCCTGCACTGGGGTGGGCTGGGCCTTAAACTGATAGATATTGGGAAGAAATTCTTCCCTGTGAGGGTGGTGAAGCCCTGGCACAGGCTGCCCAGAGCAGCTGTGGATGCCCCACCCCAGGAAATATCCAAGGCTAGGCTGGATGGGGCTGGCAGCAACCTGGGCTACTGGAAGGAGTCCCTGCTCAAGGGANGGCCCGAGGAGCCGGGAGGAGCTGCCCACAGCGAGCACGGAGCCCGCTGCTCGGGCAGGCGGGGAATGGGCTCTGAGGGCGTGAGGGGGTACACAGGAAGGCCGGGCTGCTCTGTGGGAAGGAAGAACAAATAAACTCTCCTGGGCTTTAGGGGATTGTTGTAGCAGTTGCCGCGGGTTTCATGAAGCTGCCGGGGCCCCGGGGGTCTGTGCGCAGGGACGGTGACCGTGACAGCTGTGTATTCAGTGTTCAGGACATGCACAGATTCCTCTTCCCCTCGTTGTAACCGAGCTCTGCCTGTGTGGTGCCGAGGACGGCCCGTGGCTTTTNCAGGTTTAGCAAGACCCTGCACTGGGGTGGGCTGGGCCTTAAACTGATAGATATTGGGAAGAAATTCTTCCCTGTGAGGGTGGTGAAGCCCTGGCACAGGCTGCCCAGAGCAGCTGTGGATGCCCCACCCCAGGAAATATCCAAGGCTAGGCTGGATGGGGCTGGCAGCAACCTGGGCTACTGGAAGGATTCCCTGCTCAAGGGAGAGTAATGTGATGCGATGAGTTTTAAGCTCCCTTCCAACCAAAATCTTCTGTGGCTCTGTGACTTGCAAAGCTCCAAAGCCTGAGGGAGCAGAATGGATCCTGACAGCTTTCTAATCCCACCGCTCTGCGACCTCCTCCGCCTCACGAGGCGGTTATGATGCAGGATCTGGGGATGCTGTGTTATCCGAGGATGCTCACGCCCTTCCCAACAATGTCACGTTTGTGTGTCGCTGTCCTATTACAACCCCGGATGTCATTCCTGAAGGAGCACGCTCAGCTGACTCCGTGCACCCATACGGCCACCAATGCGTCGTTTCACATTTAAATTAAATGTACTCGACCTGCCCTCTCAGCGCCGTTTCTCGGCGCCGCCCANGACCGTGACAGCTGTGTATTCAGTGTTCAGGACATGCACAGATCCCTCTTCCGCTCGTTATAACCGAGCTCTGCTTGTGTGGTGCCGAGGACAAGTGTCTTTTTGTCCGATACAGCTTAAAGAATCTGGCCTTGATCCAGAATTCCGACGTTATTTTGCATACTAATTCAAACAGTTCAGGAGTTTGTTTTCACAGTTCATCCAGTCACTTTATGCCTTTATCTCATTTAGTTAGCATTAATCAGCTGAAGTTGAACTTTCCATTCCTAAAAGTCTCCTTAGCTCGCTCTTGCTCTTTCGCATTCTTTTCTCTTGCACCTTTGCTCTACAAAAGCAGCTCCTGTTGCCTTTTAAGGTTTTTTATATTATGGTTGCTCATGTGTTCTTTCCCAAATACTTTTTGAGTTGGCCTTTCTGTAATAAATAAATGAGTGTTGTTAGCTGTTCCGTCCACCAAAAAATGTTTTTCTTGCTTGTTTGTTTGAAGAAGACTCCTTGATTATTTCTGGTTGAATGCTACTAAAAAAGCAAGAGGATAATTTTTATTGTGTCCAAGTGAAACTGCTTAGGGAGAGATCTGGTGAAGTTTGAGAAACTTCCCTTGTTATACCTGAATATTTTCTGTTAGATGTATCAGAAGTTTCAGTTCTGTCCTCTTACCTGAAAATAAAAGTAGCTCAGTTGCCATTTCTTCATATGCACTTGTAACACTCTGTCCCTTTATAATTGCACAGGCAATGGAACCAAGTACGAATATTTGTGAAATGGGCCTCAACAGTAGGTATGAAATTTAGCTTCTTTAGCTACTATCTTAAGTTGCTATGCAGTGTGGATGGTTTTAGTGTCTTAGTTGCTGAAAAACTGCAGGGTTTTTAAATAAATATTCAGCATCTTCACAGTTTTTGAAAACAGGAACCTGTATGTAACCTAACAAATCATCTTTAATGTTTAAACAAAATTTTGTATAATTTTATCTGTCATATTTAGGTATATGGAAATTAATGAAAACTTTATTTTTTGTGATTTTTTTCTCTGAGTCCTTTTCTGATGCAAGTGTTTCAAAGTCTCTGAGAGTTGCTTTATAGGCATGATGGTATTTAAACAATATATGAAGGAGAGTAAAGGGGTTTGGCAAGATGATTTAAACTTGCTCTGTGGTCATGTTATCTAAAAAGTTTTGTTTGAGAATTCAGAGATCTATTTTCATTTTATTGTTTAGTTTTAAGGTATTTAGTTCTCACTGAAAAGTTTCTGTCAGTGCCGGCCTTATGCTTCTGTCAAGTTGTGGCTGCTGTCATGACAGTTTGTAGAAATTTGTTAGTCACTTTGCTAGCTGGTTTTGGCTTAAAAAAACAATTTAAAAAGTTAATACCTTGTTATTTCTTTGTCACTGTGTATCAAGGGGGAACAGTGGTCTTAATATGTAAATCACTTCTGTTGTGAGGGACACAACGCAGCTTTGATTGTTTCCTAGGTAGTCCAGAAGGTGCACAGCACAACTATAGCCATCAGCTGTAATGTAGAATTTGGTTTTTTTAGGGTTAAGATATATTTCTTGAATTCTAAAGGGGGGGGGAAAAAAAAAAGGCTTAAGCATACTTCTGCATAAGGACTCTGAATTAAAATTTTGAAGAGCAGCCTGGAAATGCTTTTGGGTGAAGCATGCTTTTTTCATTAGTGAAGAAATGCATAAACTTTATAAATAATGTAAAAAACCCCAGAATTTTAAAGTTGCTTTGTTTCCAGGGATGTTTCTGTGGCTTAGTTTCTTACTGTGCTTCATCCTTTCAAACAGGAGGTCACAGCATAGGGAAGATCCTCATTGCAAACCGAGGGGAAATCGCCTGCAGGGTGATGCGAACAGCCAAGAAAATGGGGGTGAAGTCTGTGGCAGTTTACAGTGAAGCAGACAGGAATTCCATGCATGTAGCAATGGTGAAGTATATTCATTAAATCTGTGGCTGATGTTCTCGCATAACAGTATTTTTCATTGATAAAGTTCCGTGTGTAAAGCAGATTTGGGTGCTGATGCAAAGTTGATTTTCACTCGTGTAGACCTACTGCAAAGTTTTTCTTGGATGGGTGGAAAGTTTGCCTGGTCTCTGTCTCAACACCTGACAGCTTTTCAGGAAGTGCATTCAAGTTTGGCTCTCTGACAGGACAGCCAGGGGTTAGAGAATGGACTGTGGTTTTGGGGAAAATGTCAGAATTTGTTTCACCCAGTTGAGCCTCTCCTTGAGGAAAAGCAGTGATTTAAACTGCAGACTGATAAGTGATATAATTAGCTCAGAAACTCATTTAAATTTGCTAGTAAACAGTCTCTGTTGTATGTATTTTTCGTAAAACAGGCAGATGAAGCATATTGCATTGGTCCACCACCCTCACAGCAGAGTTACTTGGTCATGGAGAAAATACTGCAGGTAGCCAAGGCCTCAGCAGCACAGGTAAGGACATCAGGGCCTTACATTTTCTGTTACTTCCATGTCTTTAGTTCTTTATTTTTGTCATCTTGCTTTTCCGTAGTGATCTATGAGGTTTCTGAGTTTTCTAAGCTAAACTGATACAAAAAATTGGCTGGTAACATAATTCTCTTTTAGGCTATTCATCCAGGTTATGGCTTTCTCTCAGAAAACACAGAGTTTGCAGAGCTGTGTAAGCAACAGGGAATCATCTTCATAGGTCCTCCTTCATCTGCTATCAGAGATATGGGTATTAAAAGGTATCTGTTTCTCATTTGTTACTTGGTTATGCAGTTTTTCAGCTTGGCAAAGCTGATTGTGTTTTATTCTGTCAATTTGCATTGTATTTTTACAGTTTTCTTCAAAGGAATAAACTCCAGGTTTATAGATTCGTATAGAGATATAAATGGTCAAGGCTGTTCAGTTATTGGGACTTTAATTATTATTTAATTAAGTAGAATCTTTACTTAATTAATTCAATAAGTAATGATTCTGCTTTTCCGGAATTTAAGCATTGCAGTGTAATATAGGTAAAGGTTCAGCAGTCAGATTGGATGGTCAGAAGAGCAGTGGAAAAGAAGCACCAGGTCATCAGGGGTATTGTGGCTCATGTAAAATGATAAGTTTAGTTCATCACAGAGGATCTTATTCTTAGTTACTTAGATCAAAGAAAGACTTTTAAGCTATGAAGTATAAATCAAGAATATGGAAATGAAGTTATTACTGACACAGGAACTGTATAATAGTAGTTAGAGAGAATTAACTTTTTTATCACCTCATATTGTGAGAGTAAATTGCCAGTAATTTAATAAGCTTTGCATACTTTTTGGAAATTAGGGTTGTTATGCTTGAGTGTTTTATGTATGATGTGAATGTAACCTGTGTAATGAAAAGTTTTGCCTTTGTACAACTTTAAATATTGTAGGATACAGTGTTGTAATTTGAAAATGTTAGATTTTGGCATCTATAATGTGGAAAAAACAGCCAAACTGAAGTGTAATCCTGCTAGGAGAAACAAAAGTCTTTGTTTAAAGCATGTGCTGAATTACAGTCCAGTGTGTCCAATCCTGTGTAACCCACCTATGCAAGTAGTTTTGCTGAGGACTACTGTGGAACTGTTTTCATGGAGAGAATTAACATTGGGAACATTAGACAGGTTGGAGCTTAAAGTAAGAAAAAAAATATTATCATCATTCTAAATGTAAAACTGTTCTGTCAAAGCACTTCCAAAGCTATAATGTCTGCTGCTGGCGTTCCTGTTGTTGAAGGTTATCATGGGGAAGATCAGTCTGATGAGTGTCTAAAGGAACATGCCAGGAGAATTGGGTACCCAGTAATGATTAAAGCTGTCCGTGGGGGTGGAGGAAAGGTAAGGGACTCACTGTTCATCATGTACTGTAAAGCTACCACGGCTCAGTGTCTGTAACTCAATATTCTAAAAGAAAACAAAAACTGGAAAAGAACTTTTTGTTAAAATTTATTATTCATGGCCAATCTAGCATGATGAAATCTCATTTCCCTTTGATATGCAGAAGATAAGTAGCTGCAATAAACTGGAAGAGTTCTGTTAATTTCAGTGGATCTCCAGGAGTTCACATAAGCAGAAAAGTTGTGCTGTGGATTTGTGCAAAATGAGATGACTTTTAATTGTTGCTCTGTAACAGCTTCTGTGACTTGTTTTGCTAACAGTTTTAAATGTTGCATAAGAAATGATTAGAAATACCAGTTTGTATCTAGATACTTTTTAATGAGTGGTGAACTCCCAGTCTAAATCAGATTTTACTCTGAAATAAATGCCTGTAAAAATTACATATAGAAGATTTTAGTAATTTCCAAAATAGCTAGATTTATTTTGTAAGAAATAAGTTTTTCTCTGCCAACTTTGGAAAATTTCTATTATATTTGAGGACAAAATTGAATTTTGTGCTCACTCATATCAATGGAATGATATTATCTGTTTTTTACAATTCTTATGGCACTTTCAGTGGGACTTAGTAGGATTATCTTACTGGAAGCTGATACACACAATCCTGCTAAGGTTTATGAAAGAAGAAAAAGTTTAATTTTTAAGCTCATTTCTCACCCTGTTTGTGCAACAAGGTTTTTCATTGTGTGCTGTATTTTTTGACATTTAGGTAAGCTTTTTTCCTGTATTTTAGGGCATGAGGATTGCTCATTCTGAAAAGGAGTTTCTGGACCAACTAGAATCAGCAAGGAGAGAGGCAAAAAAGTCTTTTAATGATGATGCAATGCTGATTGAGAAATTTGTAGATAATCCAAGGTGAGAAATAGATGTTTCAATATAAACACTGTAATGTTTATTCTGCTGTTAAATAAAGATAACTAGCTTAGTTGTAGGATTAAAATCAGTTTTGTATGTGTGATTTGCACCATGAAAGTTGTTAATTTGGTCAAAATTGTTTATAATTTATTGAATTTCTTGTAGTGGCTTTGTTTTGAATGACAGGAGTTAAAATGCTACTGCTTGGTAGACATGGCAATGAGGGAGCTTTCTAAAATTGATACACATCTAGGAAAAAAGTCACTCTATAATATTTAAACTATAGACCTTAGTCAAGCTGTGATGGTGTTTCTGCTGCCCTCAGGTGTCCTAAACCAGTTATTTAATCTTCCTCTATTTTGATATTTCAAATAGAAGTGAGAGTCTAGCTAATGCCTGGCCTGTGAAACTGAACCAATTTATTTTTTATAAAGAATGTCTCACAGAGGTCGGTTTGATACTCCTGTACTTTACATCAGTTTTTCCTTGAAGCGTCACTATGGGGAAAGCATTTATTCCAAAGAAACTGAGGGTCTGGTTTATGCTGTCAGGTGGACGTGAGCAAAAACTCATTGCTGGGGAATTTCTTGTGCCAGGATCAGGGGATTGTCAGAATGCTGATGTATTTTTATTAGTTTTATGCATAGAATAAAATTCTAAGAGTTGTCCTTTGAAATGGTGTTTTGAAGTGAACAGTGTTATTCCTGAGCCAGGGCTGCTGCTGTCTCTTGTGAATTGCTGCACAGTAAACTATGAGGGAAATAATGATTATCAAATTAATAGTGATGTGGTTTTACTTTTATTATAATAATTAAGAAAGAGGTTGCAGCCTTCAGATATGTGTCTTTGTCCTACAGTCTATGAGATTTCACTGGAGTAGTTGGTATTAGGAATCCTCCTTCACTGAGAAGATTGAGTAAGTCTAAAACAGTTAAAATCCTGTGTAATAGCAGCCTCACTTCTACATTTTTGGCGTTTATTTAAGAGCAGACACTTAAACTTGTAAGAAATCCTACTGAAATATACAAGTTGGAGGTCTGTTTGGGGCATTAAAATACATTAAAACATTTATTTTTATGGAACAGGCATGTTGAAGTCCAGGTGTTTGGTGACCAGCATGGCAATGCAGTGTATTTGTTTGAAAGAGACTGCAGTGTGCAAAGGAGGCATCAGAAAATCATTGAAGAGGCACCAGGGGTGAGCAGAAACTTGTTAATATTTTTTATCAACTGACATGTTTTTTTAGTAATTGCTATCCCCCATTGAATGTATGTAGTGGGTAATACTTTATTTGTAATTCTCAGATCTGTTTTAGTTTTGCTGCAGAAGATGTTTTAATTGGAAAAACACCTACATTATTTAGGAAAATGATTCTCAAAGTATTATGTAGATTACAAGTATAAAATAAATAAAGGTTTCACTACAGCTGTTAAATACTGTTAAATATTCATGCATTCCAGGTTTAATAACACCAAACTTACCAATACTTTGTAATCTTTTTATTCATATTATTATTTATAGCCAGGAATTAGTCCAGAGGTTCGAAGGAGACTGGGAGAAGCTGCTGTCAAAGCAGCTAAAGCAGTGAATTATGTGGGAGCAGGTAAGTCTGAGGAGGTGCAGATTTTAACTTAATGACTTTACGTCTCAAGCCAATGGCATCTGATTATTTTCAAGTATGACACACATCCCCCAAATTTCTGAGGTTTAAACAAGTAATCATGTAGTTAATTCTGATGTTATTACAGATCTAAATTAGCATACCTGAGCTCAAGACCAGTAGCAGCTGAAGCATAGAAAGAAAACATTTCAGAGCAGATAATTTTGCCAACTCAGTTGTTGTTGGAAAGTGAGCATTATCAATTAGTAAGTTGGAGCTAAGCAAGGGGAAAATAAATTTCTCTTTTATCATACAAAGGGTAATACTTTATATGCAAATAGTAAAGTCTTTAAAAGGAAAACACAACTCACTGTAAAGTCCACACCATTTTCCAGATGAAAAATAACCTCCCAAATTTATTTGTGACTTTGTTTTGTCACTATTTTCTTTGGATATTTATTAAAAAAAAATTACATACCCTATGAATATTCAGAATACCTTCAAACAGTCTTGGTGCACTTTTTAAAGTGCTAATGAAATGGAGCTCTTACTGTAGAGAATGGCTGCTAAACACACAGGTTATGTAAATGGACAAGGAAACAACCCTTCTGTTGTCAGACCTCAGTTTTCTGACCCTTTTAGATTATTTGTATAGAATTTAATGAAATTCAGTGTGTCTGATGTGGAAATAGTGTAGCTGAGTTGAGTGTCTTGGGTGTATTTTCCATAAATGGCCACCTAAGGTGCTCTTTGGTGAAGTGTCCTTTTGTTAAATACTTCAGGAACAGTCGAATTTATTATGGACTCCCAACATAATTTTTACTTCATGGAGATGAATACCAGGCTGCAAGTAGAGCACCCAGTTACAGAGATGATCACTGGGACAGACTTGGTGGAATGGCAGCTCAGGGTGAGTGTTAATGGATTTTATATGTGGAGTTCCTCCTGGGTCCTGTGTGATATTGCCTGTGAGAGGCCAGAAGGGTTTCCATATCCTCATCTCCTGCTCAGCTGACAGGGTCGGGTTTCCTTTGCTCCACAGGAACATCTCACATTGCTGTATTGGATGTAGAGCATTGTGTAGGTGCTCTGAATTTCAACTAGTCCTCTCCCAGCTGTGAGAGAGAAAACAATTTAAAGTGTATTTTTTCTGTCTACAGACAATGTGGGAAGTGGGAAGGAATGGGGTCCTGATCTTTCCCTTGCTATGCTGAAAGGTTTCTAAAACTCTAATTGAAATGTATTCATGGCCCAAAAATCATTCTTGCATCAGGCTGTAGGAGGAAAAAAATCTTCCCAAAAACTTGTCTGGTGTTATACCAGTAGAGCCACATTCTGAAATAAATGTACAGTGGGGTGGGCTGGAGCAGGGGCTGTCCTCACACACCCAGTTTGCAGAGATTATTCACACGTTCAAATGATCACAGGAAGTTTTGGGTATTAGGAAACATGAAATAAACCCCAGTTCTGTTTGGATAAATCCAAAAGTGAGGGCAGCAGCTTAAGTAGTGTGAGATTAAGGAAGTAGTGTGAGATTAAGGGTGGGGAAGTGTTTAGTGTAATCAGAAAGAAAATTAAAATGGCAAATGCTGATGCAAAAAGAAGGAACGTTTGTCTTCCTTATCTGGGCATAGAAATTGAGAATTGAATCCTGAGTTAGAACAGGGATCAAACAACACTGGAAGAAAGAGAGACAGAAGGTGGACAGGTTCAGTGGTCTTGGCACTGTTTCCCTCCTTGTGCTTTTTAGAATGTGCTTCCTAGTTGTTCATGTTTAGAAGAAAGGTAGTTAATATTTCATATATCAGCACTTCAGAATATTGATCCTGCATTAAAGAGAAAACATTGTTTTCAGGTTGCAGCAGGAGAGAAGATTCCTCTAAGGCAGGAAGAGATCCTGCTCCAGGGCCATGCATTTGAAGCTAGAATATATGCTGAAGACCCTGATAATAACTTTATGCCAGGAGCTGGGCCTCTGTTGCACTTATCCACCCCCCCAGCAGATCGTTTCACCAGGATAGAGACTGGAGTCAGGCAAGGTAAAACTGAAGGCAGTGATGGAAGAAGAAATAATTAACATCAAGAAGTTTTCTTTGTAAGCATTTCCCTCTTTGGCCTAAATAAGTTTGTCTAAAAGAGTGTTGTTATAAAGACAAATCCCTGCAGAATTATTCTTACTTATGATTTTCCATGTACTTTTGGGAAATCACTGAATATTTTATTTACCTCTTTTTACCTGTACCCAAATTAATGTGCACTGAGTCATGTTGGTGATATTCTCCTCACTATTTAACAATCCTGCATTCTGATTGCAGTAAAGAAAATTGAATTTGCATAATGTTATTTTCCTACTAAAATTTATAAAAAGTCTGTGCTGAAGTTGCCCTTGAAATTGAAAAGCCAGGTGACATCATCATGTCCTTAAACAACTTCAGCCTTGAGAGAAATGTGGCCATGAATTGTGGCCGAGTTGGATGCCACGTGGTGTCCAGTCCTTTTGCATTCCCAGCTTTCATAAACACTTGGTTGCATGTTACAGCGTTTTTGTTTTATTGTCACGTTCTAGGTGATGAGGTTTCTGTGCACTATGACCCCATGATTGCAAAGCTGGTTGTTTGGGCTGAGGACCGACAGGCGGCTCTCAGAAAGCTGCGCTACAGTTTGCACCGCTATAATGTAAGTGGGAGGAGCCCCGTGTGATACTGCAGCCTGAGCCTCAAAGAATGCAGAAAACACTGCACTAAAACAGAAGTGCTTTCCAAAAGGGAGCCTGCATTGCTACTGCCGTTTCAAATTCATTAGTTGTTTTCAGAAGTTGTATTTTTTTTCCTAATTTGCGAACCGTTTTCATTGGTGGATGAGTGAAAATAAGTGGGAAGCCCAATTTTACACATAGATTTTTGAGTTTGTGGTATCTTCAGTTTGAAGATGCACCTGAGACTTTGTAGAAGGGTAAGGCTAAACAACATTTTCATTTGTAGTGTGAGCTTTCTCACACTTAAAGAGTTTCTTAGGTGGAATTTGTGTCAGACAATGTTTGCTTGTAATTTTTAATTTATTAAAAAACCCTAAGTTTTTACACTATACATGTGGTAAAGAAACACGTTGTCAGTTCTTTTTAAGAAACGTTCTGTTTTTCCCCTATGATAAGTACAGGTATTATAACTGTTTTCAAAAGAGGAATTCAGAAGATTTGGCATGAGGTGAGACTGAATATTACTCTTGTGCAGAACTAATTTACACTTTTAAATCAACAACATGAACGTGGCTGAGGTAGTGAAAATGTCAGGCCCATTATTGTTTTAGCTGAAAATGAAATTCACTGCAAGTGAAATGGATAGTATCTAGTAAACTTACAGAAGTCCCTGTTCCTACTTTTTAGTATTAAAAGGTCAAATAGGAGATACTGCAACTATTGTAACTCGTTTTTAATAAGAAGCACTTGTCAAGTTAGGAATGTTCTTTTAAATATTCAGAGCACAATTTTCCAAAGGTAGAAGTTTTTCAGAAATTACCTCCTGTTACTGTTTCTGGGAAACTTTGCTAACTTCACAGTAGACAAAGGCAGCATTTAGAAAACAGAATGCTCTTGAGAAAGCAGCTTTTGGATTTTTGTGTTTTGTTTTGGTTTGTTGTCTTTTTACAGTCAGTGGTTTAATTGATAATAAAACAGATCAGTTGAATGAATTACGTTTTATTGATAAACTTTGTGAGCAGAAAGCTGTGTGTTCATAACTCAATTTGGCAATATGCTTCTGTTTCTTTGCAGATTGTAGGATTAAGCACTAATATTGATTTCTTACTGAGCCTGTCAGGACACCCACAGTTTGAGGCTGGAAATGTGCACACTAATTTCATTCCTCAACACCATGATGAACTGTTTCCAACCAAAAAAGCAACTCCACCTGAAGTTATGTGTCAGGCAGCTCTAGGGCTCATACTGAAAGAGAAGATGCTAACAGATGCTTTTAGAGAGCAGTCAGGTGGTAAGGATCATTGTTTTGTGTTGTTTTATTTTATGAGTCCATGTGCAGTTATTTCATTTGAATGTTCTTTCTTTGCCCTACTTTGTGGCTGCTCAGGGTTCTGCGTTGTGCATCTCCCAGACATTTACATACAGAGCAGACTATAACTTTTGTTAAGGATCATATATGGAGTGTGTCACCACTGTAATGTCCAGAGTACTTCCCAAGGCCCTTCAGACAGGCACCATCTGAAAGACCTTGGGATTCATGGTTGGTGACACTGTGAGCTCTTTGCTCTTGATAAGGACAGGCAGTGACCTTCTGCCTCTGTTATTCCTCCAGCTGGCCCAAGGTCTTCAGACAAAATTGACTCTGCTCAGAATGGGAGAGGCAGTGGTTCCATTAAACCTTCACCTGAATGTTAATCAGGACCTGCTGTGGTGTAGTTGAATTCCCATTCTCTCTGGTCCTGTTCAAGGATGCATTCATGGAAAACAGCCAGTGCCCTTCTTTGTGTCATGTTTTCTGTAGGTCACACAGCATCAGTTTATTCAGTGTTGGAAATCAAGGAATTGTCACTCTCTGTGACTACAGTAGATCCCCAGTCTTTTCTGTGCAATATAAATACCTAAATGTGAAGGTAATAACAGTAGGACAATGATTTTAAGGCCTAAGTTCCAAGTGTTGTGTTTTGCTGAAGTAGAATGAAAATAATACGTCTGTGTATTTTGTGTTTTAGATAAATTCTCACCATTTGCATCCAGCACTGGTAGAAGAATAAATATATGTTACACTAGAAAACTGTCTCTGCTGGATGGGGAAAGCAGTAAGTTAATAAAAAAGTGTGTGGAGGGAAGGGAGGTACTTGATGGGTAAAGTTATTTTAACTGATGCTTGAAAATTCAGGCTAAGAAACATTATAGAAGCAGTATGAGTTTTGTGCAGTGTAAGCTGGGAATTCACAGAATTGCATGTTTAATCCACACTGTTAGATCCTGAGGACATGTAAACCAAATTCAGGTGACTGCTAATTAATGTTCATCATTTAAATGAATGAGGTTGAGATTTTAAAAAAAGCAGAGTGCCACTTACTTTCTTTGAACTTCATTTTGGTGTGAAAGAGCTCAGTATTTTCTCCCCTCACAAACTTGTTTTCTGTCCAGATAATTCAGACCTCAGAGCATGATTTCAGGTGTTTATCCTTGAAAGAAAAATTGTCTGGAATTCAGTATGAAATCTGCAGTATGTAGTAAGCTAATCTGGAAATACTTGTTCTTATCTTAGTGTTGGCAGGCTTCATTTTTATCAAGAAAGCCTTGATAGTGTTTATATGTCATAATTCTCTAGATACTCTAATTAAATATACTCACACATGCATATTTTGCTTTATTGAACAGCTGTGGATGTAGCTGTAAGTTACAATCAAGATGGGTCATACAAAATGCAGGTACAAGTACAATATTTTCAGATACTTCATTAGATAAAAGAATCCATTTCTTGTAGATTACTCCTAGTGTTAATTGTTACTAAAGTTGGTTGGTGATCACAGATGCAGAATTCTCTTTTTAGTTTGCTTGTATCCATTGCTGTACACTGTTACTTTGAGCAGAAATTATCTGTGCTAGATGGTGGATTGGCATGTAAGAACTATTAAAATGCTTCTGACAAGGCTAAGAAAAGCATTTGTATTTTCAGTATTTAAAGGTCTTATTCTTTATTTTCCTTGTTAAATTTGTCTGTTTAAAACATGGGAAGTTAGATTTAAATCTGCATTTTAAAAGACTTTTTTTCCACAGGGCTCCTGCTCTATTCTGTGCATGAGAATGGATCTCCTGTGGGATAAATAAAAGCTTTCTAGAGCATTATCTGCAAGATAACTTTTTATTTTGAAGATGGAAATTGGAGAGTGATTAGCAAATGAGCTCAGGAATCTTCTGGTTAGATAATTGAATGATACCCCATAGAATTGGCTTTTTTGTCCATGCTATAGAGCTTCTGTAGTAAACAGCTCAAGATGCTTTAGTTGTAGATAATTCTGTGTGTGCACATGTGAGAGTCTGCAGTTGTGGCTTAAGGGACTTATGTTTGGCTGGGTGTTGAATTCCTTCTTGCATCCTCTGTAGTTGAATGTCTTATTCTCTCAGATTTGTCACCCAGAATGTTTGCATACTCAAGAATGCAGTCTCCATAGTTGTACTTCTTGTTTTAGTAGTCAGAAAAGGCACATTAAGAGAATAAGTATTTTATTAACTGCTTAGACTGTATAGAGATCAGTGTCCTAGAAAGATAGGGATAAAATTATTGTGCTTTCAAGGGTATAACCAGATCATGATAACTCAAACCTTTACTGATTGAGATAACCCACATCCCTCCTGTAATACCTGGGTTATTTTGAGTGTATTGATTATCTGTGTAATGCCTGACAGCTTTTACACTTGAGCCTTATCTCAGAAGTCACATCAGCAACAATGAAAAGAGGCTAGAAGGGATGTAGGGACTATTTGTGGAGGGACAATGTAGACTCCTAGGGAAGAAGGAAGAATGGGGCTTGACATGGAAATGGAGAGCAGCTGGAGATAAGAGATGTAAGGATGTAACTGGGGGCTTATTTTGAGGAGGACAGTGCCTCTGGAGTGTTACAGAACCTGTCCTGAGGCAAATCAACCAGAGCACATGGCTGGGCCTGGCAGGCACTCAGTGCTCAAGGAAACCATTTTCTGCTCAGGGATCAGTGTCAGATCAACAGGATCCTTTCAGTGCATGTTTTCAGTGGAAGAATAATTTGCAGCTATGTAAATGAAGACTTGAGTTTTATTCCTACTTGTACTATCCTGGAAGATCAGCNGTTTAAGATAAAAATTGTCCTGAGGGAATAAGTTAGATAATTTGCTGAGTTGTTTGTACTGGATACAGAACAGTCTCTTAACTGAAAAATAAAGGATACAGAAGGTTTGGAAATTTTTTTTTTAAATTCCAAAGTTGTCTATGCAGAATCACAGGTTATGAGGGTACAAATACAACCTTTTGATTTATTGCTCTTGAAGGGTTAACCTTTGTCCTTACAAAAGCATTTAACTTTCAGATTCAAGATAAAACGTTCCTGATTTCTGGAGAGATCTCGAAAGAAGGTGATTCACTTTACTTGAGGTCTTCAGTAAATGGAACAGTGTCTAAGTCCAAGTTGGTCATTTTGGACAACACCATCTACCTGTTCTTCTCGGTAAAATTCCTTTCTTTTTTATCACAAATTTAAAATTTGGGGTTTTATCCATGTAAATGAACAGTATAAATTGCAATGGAATGTGAAAGAGAACAACAATTTCAATTTGTTACTTTGACCTATCAAGTTTTGATACTTGTTGGATTATTGTTCTAATTAGAAATTCATTGCTTATGGTGAGTGAGAGAATGAATTACATGCCAGCTGTCTCCTGCTTGTTGCAGCAACCTGCCTGCCCCCTGTGCAAGCAACCTTTCTGCATTTTCCAAAACCTTCTGCTCTGCTGGTGCATGAACAGGGAGGGTACAAATACAGAGTTTGTACAAAGGTCCACGTGGAGCTGCTTTGTCCCAGGGTTGTTCCTTCCTTGCTGGTCCTTCCAGCAGCTCCTGTGACTTTCTAGGCCTCAGGCACTGGCAAAGCAGTGACCATGACAGTCCTGGTGCAGCCCTGAGCCCAGGGTCTGCCACCCTCAGAGCTGACTGCTTTGCCTTAAGGCTAGATCTGTTTTTTCCCTCTCTCAGGCCATCTACTGGTGCTATTACTTTGTCTTGTTAAGTCACCTGTCCTGGATTTTCATTTTGCAGGAGGGCAGGGCTCAGATCGGCCTCCCTGTGCCCAAGTACTTGTCTGCAGTGAGTTCAGGGGCACAGCAAAGTGGAGCTGTGGCACCCATGACAGGCACAGTAGAAAAGGTAATTATAACAGCTTGGGTGGGACCTGAATTCTCCAATATATTTAAATTTACTCTGCCAGAAATAGTGCTTCTGTACTGCCAGGAGTGACCTGGGGCCAGAGATGCCAGTGCTGTGTGACTTCTGACTGGAAAAAGCTTTGTTGACTCTGAGGTTTCAGCAGCCATCCAGGGCTTTTTAGGGCTTCCCTTCTTTCTCTAGAGCTCTGGAAGATCTGAGCTAATGCTATTGCTTAACTAATCTTTTCTTCATCTTAATTACTTCCCAAGTCAAAGCTCCCTGATGTGTTGCAGGCTGTTTGATTCATTTCACCTAACAAAAGAGGGAGATGCACTTGCAAAAAAAAAAGAAATACTTAGAAATGCCTCTTTTGTTAAGCTGTGAATTTGTGCAGTCTCTGTATAGTGACAAAGTTTCAACAGAAAGATTTTTCTGGGGACTTTAGTGGTTGAAGGATTCAACCACTAATAAAAAGGCATGAAAGATGGAGTACATGGAACGTGGATCTCTGACATCCTGAATGAACACTCCAAATCAGAGTAACTGTTGAAGAACAAGGTGGCTCCTGCCATCTTCTTTCTGAATGTTGTTTTAAAGACTTTAGGATTGGCTCCAGGAAGAGGTTCTGCACTTTTCTGAAAATAGAATTGCTGAAGCCCAGAAAGGGCAGAACATCATCATCTCTTCTAGTGTTTCTTCTTCGATAGGTAAATGGTTTCCTGGCCATCCTGTCACCTGGTACTGATCCTCTTTCTGTAGGCTCTGCCATCCCTTGAGGAGACCTATGTAGAGCTGTTCCCTGTCTAGAGAACTCACATACCCAGACCAACAAAAATAAAGATTACTATGAGGCTGTTCTGCAAAACCTCACTCCCTCTGTGCATTGTTAGTCAAGATCCAGTTGATTTTGAATGGTACAGACATAAATGATTTTTTCCCCCAATTTTCTCCTGAATTGCAGGTGTTTGTGAAGGCAGGGGATAAGGTTCAGATTGGAGACCCTCTAATGGTTATGATAGCTATGAAGATGGAGGTAAGTGACATACAAAGGTTTTAATTGCTGAGAAAATAAAAACTGGCTCAAAATGTAATAATTTTTGGTTGCGTTATTGAAGCTCAGTGTAGAGGGCAGCTTGCACATGTCAGTATCACTTCATCTGGTGTAACATCAGTGTTGTGTCTGACTAGATTTCAGAGGATTATATTTGCTGTTACTTTACTAACAAATGATGATTATGTAATCCATGGTGTTCTGCAGCTGTTGTAACATGCATTTGGTGGTGGTGTCAGGCCTTCTGTCCCTTCCCCTCCTTTGACTTTTGCAGCACAAACCTGTCTTGCGGTGTCTCTTGCTCCCTGCTTGTGATCCAGGGACATGCATGTCTGCAGTTACTTCAGGCAGAGATTTAGCTAATGGGGACTTTGTAAATATGCACAGGATTCTTCTTGTATATAATCCTATTATTATTATTAAGTTTTATGAGGAGCACACTAAAGATTCTGTGTAATTATCCACACAGCATTCAGAGGACTGGCATTTTGGCCATTTTACCTTGTCATAGTGCTTGACTGTGGCTCAGATTGCTTGAGTTACAGTTTCTGTAGCTTAAACTGGTTTGGTTTGACTGTTAGTTTAAAATAAATCTCAGTTTGTGGCAGTAGAACTAACACTGCTGAGAAAATTTGCCTTTCTCTTATCATGCTCTTTTTTTAATTACACTCAAATTCTATTAAATAAAACTGTGTGCATTTAAAAAAACCTACACAGAAAATTCTTTGCAGTTGGATGCTAAATGTGTTTGTGGCTCTCCAGGTGATATCCAGACTGACATTATCTGAGTTATTTTTTAAGTGCTATTGAAATATAAAATGTAAAATTTAAAAAGCAAATTATTACTTAAAGAGTCCTTAGATGTGAGGATTTAATGTCTGATCTTAAATGTTTTCATGCTAGACTAACCCTATGTAGAAAACTACCAAGAAGCAAAGCTACAATATCAAACTAACCTGGTACAGTGACAAGCAGGCCAGTTGGTGTGTAAGCATGCTGTTCCTTTACTGTCATTAGTAGCTGTATTTGTGTTTCATCTGCATTTTGCCAAATATCTGCCTGTTAAAGACCCCTCCTGGCCAGAAAACAGAAATATCTTTAGTAAATCTGCAAATTTCTCTAAAGTGAACAAGTCTGCTCTCTTGTTAACATTTTGGATTAAAACTGTATTATTTCTGTTTGGTATTTATTACAACAACAGAAAGTATTATGAGGTAAAATAACAGTCATGTATTCATACTGATAATTCAGATTATATTGATAATTCATATAAATGCATTATATGGCATTTTTCTTCCTAGTATACTTAACAAATATTCATGAGGAAATAGAACTTGAAAATGGACTAGGATAATGTTTAAAAGAAGTTTTAAAATAGAGCATGTCAGAGGATGGAATTGTGTTAGTTCTAATTGGACCAAGGAGTAATACCAGCACTTGCTGTAGAGAGAGAGGGAAGGGAACCCCTGAGTTGCCTGCTGCTCACTCTGGCTGTGTTCTGTGCAGCACACCATCAGGGCTCCCAAGGCAGGAGTGATTAAAAAGGTCAATTTCCAAGAAGGTGCCCAGGCCAACAGACACGCTCCACTCGTTGAATTCCTGGATGAAGAGGCAGAGTCAAAATAAAATCCAAGGAAGGTGCATTTTACTTTTTCTACTTTGCTGATTTTCTCCGGGAAGATTTCTTCATATTTTCAGAAAACTGTTTTGTATGAATGGGGATTGGTTTCCTCTCCATTTCCTGCATAGTTTGACTGTAAATTATGCTGACTTCACTGAAATTTGGGTATCACTATACTGTAATTGTATTTATAACTTGTGGACCTATGTGATTGTTGTCCAGTGGTTGTTTGCCTGTGGAAAGGCATTAGACTGGAAGAAGATGTGAAACTCTGAAAGGATCAGAGAGGTTAATAAGGACTATAAGGTACAGACATGTTGGGCTCTTCTGCCTACTTATTCACAGCTGCCTTTTTTTCCCTTAAATATGCAAGGATTGATTTGAAGGAAATCTGAAACAGTTGTTCTATTTTCTGGCAAAATTCCTGTTTGTGGCTTTTGTTTTTGCCTTAATAGGGAATTTAGAATTGTTCCTTTGCCCAGAATCCCTCTCAGTCATTTCTGGTGCATCTCTTTTTCTCTTTCTGTTTACCTCAATGAGTCATGAAAATCTGCATTCAAAAATTATTTTAATATACCTCAAAATATTTGATACAAAGCATTTTTCAAATACATTTGCTACACTAATCAAAGTTAAAATGTAACTGCTTTCCAAAAATACCATTTGAACTTTAAACATGAAGTAGTAACATGGAAAGGTAAGCTTATTTAATACTTAGTGTGCCAAAATACAATACTAACTTCAAAATCTTCATTACTGTTACCATATTGTTCATGTTGTAGTGTATTTCTTATTGGCTGGAATGAATTACACCACAGTCGTTTTAACAACATGAAATGTTACTGAGAATAATAGATTTTTTTTGTATCTGCAGGGTTTCAGAGGGAAAATTGTTAGGTTTTTGGATATGCAAAGAAAAAGAACTCTCAGACTAAGCATACTGATTATTTGCCATAAATTTATTTTAACTTATTTAACTCACACCTTAGAGAAACAAGGGAAAAAAATGTTTTAATTGTTGCAAACTTTGAAAGTCTTTTCATCTTTCAGTTAATGTGAAGTTCTGTTATCATGTGATGTTTTGATATGCTAATTTAATTCAGTAATCTGTTTTATACTGCAGAAAGGAACAATCAGATGCTGCAGTGATCCCAAACCTGTAGTTAAATCTGTGCAAATGGACCCTTACCTGAAATCTCATTTCTGAATCAGTATACAGTGTTTTGGGGAATTCTCTGATCTGCTTTTGTAATTGTGCAGCCTTGTCTGCAATGCAGAAAAGAAGTGGTAAAAAAGCAATGGCTTTGGATGATCTGTGTATTAAAAGCATATTTTAATACTTTTCAATTTTCCTTCCAATCCTGTGGTCACCTAGCAAATAATTAAACTCCAGTGATCGTCTTGTTATTGCCACAGTGATTTTTATTTACTGCCAAATAAAAATTAAGTGTAACTTTGAATGCTTGTTTAGATTTTTCTGCATTTTGTTCTTTCTTTGGTTGCTTCTGTTCATGCATTGGATTAGAGGGTTAAAGCAGCTGTTTCTGTATCATCTGATGATGATGAGCACAATCTGCAGATCACATTTAGGAGGCAGTAATCCAGACACTCGTGATGGGTTTCACTGAAGGTAAGGTTAGGCACTTGTTTTATCCAGAATTGCATCTCCATATAGAAACATGAGCTCAGCCCTGAAGAGACTCAGCAGCTTGGCATTTATTTTTTTCTCTCTGACATGGCTGTTTCTAGACTGACTTTGCTGCACTGAATCTGTACCAAAACATTGAAACTCCCAGCAGGAGGTTCTCTGCCTGCTCAGTCTGCACAGCTTGGCTGCACACAGCCAGTGCAGCAAAACACATTCCCTGGGAGCTGACAAAATGTCCTCCCTTAGGAGCCAGGGGAGACAATCTCACCAGTGTTCATTTTCCCTCACTTCTCAAAAATTAGCTGTTAGGTTTTTATCTCTATAGGTTTCTACTGAGATTTTTCAGATAGTGATGGTTTTGTTTATTTAAGAAAAATCTCTTGCAGAAGTCACTGTCACAGTGTGCACACTTGAAATGTTTTACTGCAGTGTGATTTAATTGAACTTGGAGGTGCTCAAAGAATTATTAAAGGTAGGTTGTTCCTAGACCAGTATCTCAGGTAACAAAATATTCATGACTCTTTGGTTTATTACAAATAAATTTTTGTGTTATGAATGTAAATTGGTAAGAGCCTTAGCATAGTAACATAGCTGTTACTGTTGTCTCTAAAACACTTAATGGCAGACTAAGAAAAAAAAATACTAATTTTTTTAAATGCAGTATTTTAGCATTTGGGTTAAAGGGATTATCTCTGCTACTAATTTATTATCAATGTAACATTTCAGATAGTGCTGTAGTTCTGAAAGAACAGTAACAGATGTTACAGGAACAGTGAATCTGAACTGATTCATTTGTAATGATTTTCTCTTGCTGTCAGAGGAGAGAGGGGGCTGTGTCATGGGGTATTTAATTCAGCCACAGTTGATGGTCTGCAGGAAAGAACGAAGGTGTTGGTGTCCCAGACAGGGTCAGGGAGTGACACTGAGCACTGGTCAGCTTGGATCAGGAATGGCTCATCCTGCCCAGCCCTGTGGATGGTGCCAGACCACAATGAGAGCCCTGTGTAACTTCAGTTATCCCCCTGTGGGGCTCCCATCTCTCCTGCACCCTCCAGCTGCTGCCAGTTCCTGGCTTACACCCAGGGAAGCTCTGTGGTGTGGGGCCTCAGTCCATGCTGGACTGGGAATGGGACACAGGGAGTGGGAGGCAGGAGAGCAGGACTGTGTTCTTATTCAGCCACTGACTCACTGTGACTTCAGGCAAGTCACTTGGAAGATACTTGCCTGTTTCCTCTAATGAGGTTTATGGCAATCAAAACACTGCAAAATTTGTGGACACACTGATTTATAAATAATTTTCTCTGTTTGTTGGGAAAGTTGTAATTGCAGATGTAGACTAATTCTACTTGTAAGGGTTCCTTTTTAACCTTTTATACAGCAAATATCAATACCATAGAGTTACAAAGTTTCCAGTGTGCATTGTGTCCTTAGTTGTAATGATTGTACCAGCCAGTTACCAGGAAACCCTAGCTTCAAGTCTTCATGTTGATTAAAAAATCAATTCCCAAGTGGTTTTTGGCAGGACCTTTAAAATTTAGTCAGTGGTAGGGGAAAAAAAACACGTTCATCTGGGCACACAACTCTTATTAAAGTAACTTGTTGATATGTCTCTTGAAATAGGTACCAGTGCACTGGCACAGGTGTATTCATTGCTGTGGATAATCCTTTTCAAGCAGATCAGGAATTGTCCCTGTTCTGTTTGTAAAAGCTCAGCTGTGCTATGTAGAATGTGTTTACTGAACAATCAATGGCAATTAAGTTCTGAACTAACAGCTTTTACACAACAACAGATACTTCCAAGTTCTTGTAGAGTTATGTTCCAAATACAGATTTTTACACACAAATGCCTCACAGATAAGTATCACTTAGTACCTCTGTAGTACTGGGGCATATCCTTCTGCATAATTGGGAAAATAATACACACTACTGAATGCTCTGTTAAAAAATCAATATTGCAGAAATTGAAAATTGAAACCTTGGTATTTATTTTTATATGATCCAACTGAATTTCTTGGAAGAGAGCCTGGATTCTAAAAGCAATTTTGAGACATTTGATGTTAGTTTAAAACCTGTTGATTATACAATGAATTCATATTAAAACATGGATTTTTCTGGTTGAATACACCATGCTTTTTTATTATAGCAGTAATTAATAAAACACATCTGGAGTCTTGCTGGGTTTTAACTTTAATCTGTGTCCTGGTTTCAGCTGGGAGTTAACTTTCTTCCTAGTAGCTGGTCCAGGGCTGTGTTTTGGAGTCAGAGAATAATCTTGATAACAAACTGATGCTTTAGCTGTTGCTGAGTACTGCTTGCTCCAAGTTAAAGGTTTTCCAGTTTCCCATGCTCTGCCAACAGGCAGGTGTACAAGGAGCTGGGAGGGAGCAGGGCTGGGACATTCCAAGCACAGATGTGGGGGCAGCCACTGATTGCTGCTTGGGCACATTCTGGCCATCGAGTCAGGAGCATTGAGCAACTGTAGTGTGCATCACCTGTCTCTGCTGGGTTTTATTTCTCACACCCTTTGTCATCTTTTCATTATAGTTGTAGTATTATTATTTATTATATTTTATTTCAATTGCTGAATTTTTCTTACTGCAACCCATGGGTTTTGCCTTTTTTTTTCCCACATCCTCCTCCCCATCCCAGCAGGAAGTGAGGGTGGTGAATGAGCAGTTGCATGGTACCTAATTGCTGGATGGAGTTAAACTGTGACAGACATTTTTGGTGCCCAGTGTGGGACACAGAGGGTGGAGATAACAACAGATCTGACCAGAGTGTGTAAACCAGATTTGTTACAAGCATTCATTACTACTACAATTTAGTAGTCAGTGGTCACAGTGTTGTTTGTTCTCAGGTTTGTGTCATGTGATGACGTCCTTGGTGTCCAAGTTGCCTTTGTGCTGTTTATCACCTCTGAGGGCTGGGCTAAGGTTGATTCTGTTGTACTTTATTGTACTGGCTTATGATATGATAGAACTGCTGGTTGTGAAAGAAAAAACCATCACAGATGGGGGTTCTTCCAGGAAAACTGCTGCTCCAGTCTCCAGTGGGCAGTTCCCCACACAGAGGAGGAGCTAATCCAACTCCTTATCCTATGGAAAAAACCTCAAATCCATTTTTACAAGAAGCAAGGAATCCTAAGCCAGTACTAGAGGGGCCCTGTCTCCAGCTAGGTGGAGTAGAGGGACAGTCAGATTTGTGGGGCTGTGTGAATCAGATGGCCTGGCACAACAGACACACAGGAGTGTAAGGCTCTAGCAGATACCTGTGCACAGTGCATCCTAATGCCATCAAGCTATAAAGGGGCAGATCCCATTTTCCTTTGTTCCCCATCCCAGTGGATGTGAGAATGGAAAGCTGTTTACAGTTCAAAGGTGTAGGTTTTAATCATGAAGCTGTGATGGCACTGTGTGGATTACAGCTTGGGAAGGTTTCAAATAATTCTAGTTACAATCATCAAACCTTGTATTACAGAAGTTCTGAACTAAAAAATGTCCATATAAAAATCAACTAGCTATGTCAATTCTTATTGCCCTCCCATTTGCTAACTCATACTGCTTTAAATGCCTTGCTTTTAGTATATGTATCTCAGTACTTACCAGATTAAAAAAAAAATACAGAAGCCTAGCAGTCTGTTGCCTTTTAGGTGTCCTGGAAAGTCTCAGTTTATTCAGGCCTGCCAGGGTAAGGTGGAGTACATGAGAAATTTTCAGATTTTCTTAGGCTCTCTGACCTGATTTTGCTTTGTCACATAGAGCTGTCCTGCTCCCTCCCAGAGATGCTGTCACTGGAAAACTGCTCCTAACAGTGCCTTGGACTGGGTGTAGTAACTTGTTAACCTCTTGTGTAATGCAGGAAGAATGAAAAACTAATAGAAGGTGAACACCCTTCCCTGCAACCTATCAACAACAATCTTCTGATATTGGTGCTGTGTCACTGCAGGTTAAAGTGCTCAGACACCTACAGGAGGACTCACACTGTTTACTTCCTCTGTGCTTCTTTCAGTGCAGAAAAAAACCCATAATGGGCTTATAGACATTCCAACTGTATCAGCTGAACAGCACAACAGGAGCAAACCACTGGGTTTGCACCTCTGGATGCCTACAGAGTGGCATTAAATCTCCTTGTTGAACAACATAGTTCATGGGACTTTGTTCTCTCTTAACCATGAGGTCAGTTTGCAGGCAAAGGGCCATAGCTGTAATCAGCCTATGGCTGTTCCATCAGTATATGATGATTTGGTGGTTTCATCTTCTAGAGTACAAAGTAGCTGCCAAAAAGATGTGGTTAGAAAGACAGGTCCAGGCCAAGCTGCCCCAGGTTACTGTTGTTCTTTATAAAGCTTTGGGCCTGTTCCTCAGAAAGTGCTCTAAGTGGAAGTTCTCAGCCAGGGGATTACATTAAATGGATTCTGCTTTGACCGAACATGAGACTTATTTGTCTGCTCAAGAAGAGAGCTCAGTGTTATATTCAGTTATGCACTTGACACAGTTCATTTTAAAAAAATAAAATCACTGCCTCATTTTCCTGGGGTTCACATGAGAAGATAAATCATCACTGGCTCGCACAACAAAACAAGGCAAGTGTGTCAGCCTTAAAATAAATTGACCAAGTCATGGTGTTACCCTGGTCACGGTGATTATGCTGCGTGCACATTGCACAATGAAATTTCCTTCTCGTCTGTGTGCCTGAGTGCACGTGTCACCTTCACAAGCAGCAGAGCTGGGTATCCCTGCTCTGACCTGGGGCTCCATCCTGCAGGGAGCTGTACAAAAGGCAACATGTAACAAGCCCAATTCAGATAACTTACACTTTTTGGTGGCCTCATGCTGCCTTCTGGCTTTATAAAACATCTAGTTTTGCTCAGGAATGGTGAGGGTGAGGTTCAGACAGCACACACGTCATGCAAGTGCCCATCTCCATCTGTGGGCAGGCTCAAGCATGTGGATGTGGGTGGAACTGGGGCAATCTGGCTGTGTCCTGAGGTGTGTGCCTGCCTATTGCAGTCAGCTGTGTTTGGAAAAGTAGCATGGAAGCACTCTGGAAACCAATACAGAACACTGCAGCTCCCACTCAAATCAGTAACACTAGACTTACAACTTACATGGCAGCAGAAAGCCACTCCTTTTCTCAGGTACAGTTTCACCTTAGGCATGATCTTGAATTGGAAAAAAACTCCACAAGAAATAGCATGCATGCTATGAATAGCAGCAATATGCATTTCATATTTTTTAATATATTTCATTATATCACTGGATTACCTTCTTATCTGCCCTGCTCAGAAGCAGTTAAGTATGATTTTCCATACCTTATACAACAGGAATTCATCATGTAGAGCAATCTAGTAAGTTAGGGAGATCAAACTGCAAGCCAGTCAGAAAACTGAACACAAATACAGTGTGTCCCAATACACTCAAAAAACCCACTAAGAGACCCTGCATTACAAGAAACCTGCAAGATCTGTGGGTATTAGAGAAAAACAAGCCACTTAAAAAACCTTCTTTCTCTCCTGAGGAATCTCCTGCATGCACAGCTCATCTCTCAGATTATTGTTACATGTCGCAGTAATTCTCCAGGTCTAAACTGTGTCTTCAGCTGGCAGGAGGGCTGTCACAGCACGTTACAGTGATGGCAATTAGCAACTCAGTCAAAGAGATTTCCAGGTTTGGCTTTGCCTCCCCTGCCGTGGTTCCATGGACTGGGCTGGTGTGCACTGTTGTTCATGGTTGTTCACTGGCCAATTAACATCCATCCCCTATTTCAAAATTATACTTTTTGGTAGGATTCAAGGTATCCAGGCAACTGCTGTCTCCAAGGATAGCTGAATTCAGCTATGTTCCCAAGTACTTGATATCGAGCTCTTAATTTTACTGTTCCATACAGCAGCAAAACTGGACACTTCACAGGGCAGGCCTGATTTTCCTCACTAAATACAACTTAACTCCTCAGACTCCCTTCTAAGCTTTGTTCCGATTTTCAGCAAAGNCCCCAGGTCTCCGTGGCTGCTCAGCAAACGATTTTGCCTCTTCTGCGAATCCATCCTGGAGAGCCCGAGGGGTTTTCCCATCTCGCCCTTTCCATGTCCAGGGCCCCGGGAACGGCGGCCACACGACCCTGGCGCTCACACCGGGCGCTCGAAAAGTGTTTGCCCTTTTGATATTGAGGAAACAGGAACACTTTTGGAGTTTTCCCGACCGAACAGCGCGTCTCGGGGTGAGGCGCCGCTGGGACCCCGCACCGCCGCCTACCCCCGCCGCATCCCCCCTAAATGCAAAATCCTTTACATCACAAGAGTTTCGTGTTTCATAAGAGACAAAGGGCAAATGACTGCAAGATTCCTAGCAATTTGTTTGGCAAATGCCATCTAAACCAGCACACAAAGTCACCTCAATCTGTTATCCAAGAACTTGCAATAGCAGTAAATGT